>MU204235.1:8647804-8690093 GCA_017309775.1 Paedocypris sp. Pulau Singkep
TCTCTCTCTCTCTCTCTCTCTCTCTCTCTCTCTCTCTCTCTCTCTCTCGTTCAGTCTAGCTGGAGGCTGGTGGGTTTTGTGTTTAACTCTGTGTATTAGTGGTGGGCTGAAAGCTCTTCAGTCTTTTTGTGGTGGCCACCATGAAATGAATTGACTCTGGTGTGTTTCATCAATTGCCGTATTGTGTTGTGTTCATTTCTCTGGTTGGAGTTTAATGGAGCACTGGCCAATCAGATGCCGCTCGCAGGTTTAGTGCAGGATTTTTCCCAGCGACGTTCCGAGGTTTTAAAAGCGAATGGGAAACGCGACCTCGGCCTTCCACAGGATGAGCGGTGGAACTAAAACAACAGAGAGAGGAAGTCATCGGAGGACATTCGCTGACCCTCAACCTCTTAACGCTCGCGTTTCACCCTGGACGAGACGTTTGTGCGCGGTGACGTCTGAGAGAAAGAGAAACGAGAGAAGATTTCCCATCATTATAAAGTCATTTCGGTAGAAGAAAAGAACAATTCTCTTTTTGCTGTGTATCCTGTGATCTATTAGTATATCCATCCATCCATCTATTTGTCTATCCATCCATTGATCTTCCCGTCTACTCATCCATCTCTCCGTCTGTCTATCCACCCATTGATCTTCACATCTACTCATCCATCTCTCCGTCTGTCTATCCACCCATTGATCTTCACATCTACTCATCCATCTCTCCGTCTGTCTATCCACCCATTGATCTTCCCGTCTACTCACCCATCTCTCCGTCTGTCTTTCCAATTCACCCATCTACTTATTGTGTCTTCTTCTGTCTGTTTGTTTATCCATCCATTTGTCTGTCCGTCTATCTATATATTTATTAATATATATATATTTTTAATCTGTCTTTCTCTTTCCTTCCGTTTTACTCTGTCGATCTGTCCTTCTGTCCGGCCGTCTGTCGATCTGTCGAGTTTTCCGTTTATCCCTGTTATTAATTAACCAATGTTTATTCAGCATTTTTCGCTAAACTCTGCTCATATTTCAGAACGCGGCCGTGTGTGTGTGTGTGTGTGTGTGTGATATACTATAAGGGCTGTTCATTCATTAGATGATTGGCTGATGGAAGCACTGAACTGGCATTTTGAAAAGTGGCTGCAGAAGTCAATATATGGATCAGCCGAGTTTGTCAATTCATCTGTTGGACCGTGTGTGAGGTCGGGATCGGTCCCATCGTTTAGAAAATTACTCGACGTGCTATGGGTGGTGGTCTCGGGGTCTCGTCTGTGTTCTCTGCAAGATCGTAGCTTGCGTCGTCTGTACACGGATAGATGTCGCGAGAAGCTGTGATTTATGCAAATAGAACATTGCAAAACACAACATTACGATTTCAGCAGTGTAACGTACTTGAGTAAATTGGACTTGGTTACTTAAGTATTTTTGGCTACCTTTGTACTACTGGGAATCAAAAATGTAAGCGGTTTTTACTAGACTACATTTGTGATTTATCATGTGACATGTCGGCATCTTTTTCTTACACAGTGCATTTTTTGATATCGCCATCTGCAGGATGCTGAAGGTACTGGATGGTATTTATCAGCTAAAATCACGTGAACATGAATCTAAAAACGCTAAAAATTTTATTCTTTGTTATATGATTTGGAATAATTTGGAAGAGTTTTGTACCGTTTTCTCAACTTTACGTTATGGTGAACACACTACATTACATTGTGAGGTCGGCCAATCAGCATCAGCGGTTTCTGAATCGGACTTTCCCGCCGGTCCGACCTTGACGTGGCACGCTGGACGTCATGTGACGTGTGATGAAGAGCGAGTTCTGGGTTAGAGTGATGTCTGCCGATGTTGTTTTTGGCTGGTGGCGCCGTTTGGGTCACGGCCGCTGTGTTCACTGTGGTAATGAATCAGTTCCTAATGCGCAGCTTTAAAAGTGTTTAGTTTCACATTTGATATGAACAAAAATAATGGAACAATTTGAGTCCGAGACACTTGATTCACCCCGAGTATCAGATGATGTTCTTTATCTCGCCCTCTGTCTATCTCTCTCTCTCTGTCTGTCTGTCTCTCTCTCTCTCTCTCTCTCTCTCTCTCTCTTTATTTCTTTCACTCATCCTTTCTCTATCTCTTGCTCTTTCTCTCTCTCTTTCTCGCCCTCTGTCTCTCTTGTGCTCTGTCTCTCACCCTCTCTCTCTGTCTCTCTATCCGTCTGTCTCTCTCTCTCTGTCTCTCTCTTTCTCATTACTTTCTTACTCACCCTCTCTCTCTCTTACTCCACCCTCACCCCCCTCCACCCTGATCTGGACTGTCCGTCACAGACGTGTCTTGTGTGTAATGTGTGACTGATGGATGTTATTCCTTCTGTTAGAATCTTGCGTTCTTGCTATTTATTAGTTAATATTTTTCAATGAAGTCGAAAGACTAAATTTTGCCGTTATTTATCGCTCACGAGAGAAACTGCTGACACATTTTAGATCATCGAGACACACTCTCTTGCTCTTTCTCTCTCACTTTCTCGACCTGAGATAAACTGGTTCCCTTTCTCTCCCTTTATCTCTCTTTCTGCCTCTTTCTCGCTCACGCTCCCACTCTCTTTCTGTCTTTCTCTCTCCCTCTCAGTCTTTGTTTCTCTCTCTCTCTCTTTCTCTCAGTCTTTGTCTCTCTCTCTCTCTCTCTCTCTCTATTTCTGTGTCTCAGTCTCTCTCTCCCTCTCAATCTCTGTCTTTCTCGCCCTCTCAGTCTCTCTCTCTTTCTCTCTCTCTCTCTTTCTGCCTCCACTGTGCTAATGAAATTACTGTGATTGCTGTTCAATCGCTCCTGTGATTCGGGAAATGTATTACAATACGTCATTAGAACACAATAACGTGCAGATTTCAGGTTTTTGCCACCTGATGACTGCATTGATTTTTTTTTTTTTTTTGCTGTTCAATTCTCGTTCGTTTGCCAAGTTGACAATAAGCTGCTGTAGGAATGCTGGTGTGGAAATTCCAAGGTGTCTCTATCAACTGTTATCAACTGTCCTCTCTGTTCATCTGCAGTGGAATTTCTCTGGAAATTTTCTCTCTCTCTCTCTCTCTCTCTCTCTCTCTCTCTCTCTCTCTCTCTGGCTCGCTCTTTCTGTCTCTCCCCATCTCTCTTTCCCTCCTCTCTCTTGCCCGCCCTCTCTCACTCTTCCTTGATCTCTCTCCTTTGATCTCTCTCTCTCTCTCTCTCTCTCTCTCTCTCTCTCTCTCTCTCTCTCTCTCTCTCTCTCTACCTTTCTCTGTCTCTCTCTAGTTGTAATCTACGTTGGTAGTGTCGGTGTAGAATGGAAATGATATCTGTGGACACAAAAGTTCTAGAAGATCTGCAGAAGCTCTTATGAACACAGAAAACGTCCGCTAAGGTGTTTACCGCGGCCCGGCTTCTCTCTTTTCATCCAAGAGAAAGAAGGAAGCGGTGTGAGGACCGAAGCCCCGTGGGCCGCCGGTGGGGGAAGCAGCGCTTGAACAAACAGACGTGTGTTTGATCTGCGGATCGTTTCTGTTCGTGTTCGGGAAGCGCCAGTGAAACGGTGCTAGAAAGATTTCTGGGATTCTGGTCGGATCTCGGAGTCTCGCAGTTCAATATTGTGGGACAATGGTTGTGCTTTTTCAGCGTGTGTCTGGTGATGCTCTGAGAGAAAATCTGAATGGAACCGAATTGTGTAAAGTTAAAGGAAAAATAGCAATTGGATCATTTTTGTTAAAGGAGATACAAATGATCTATTTAAAATGGTGTTGGTGGATTGGTGGAAGAACATGCACTTAGATGGATGGATATGCATGAGTAGATAGACAGGTTTAGTCCAATCCCATCCATTGATCTTCTTCATTACCTTCTGTCCGTTAAGAGCTGATAATAATAGAATTGGAGGGTTTGGGTGGATTTGACGGAAGAATCGTTCAAGTCTTTACGGTTCCCGTCCTCGTCCTTGCTGTCGGGTTTAGAACGGCTTCCTAATTAGCAAATGTGCTTGGGATTAGTGCTTGCAAAGACCGTAAAGGTTTATTAGCAATCCATTGAGTGAAAGGACTGGGAGTGACAAGGCCTGGCACCACCAGAAGCCCCCGATCAATACGAGCCCCCCAATCCCCTCACCCAGCTGTCACAAACCAGCTCGCCGACCACTCTCGTCCTCTCCCTTCGCCCTCGTCCTCTCTCGTCTACTCTCGTCAACCCTCTTTCAATCTCTCTTAAAATCTCGTCCACCTTCTGTGTTGCTCCCAACAATACTCGCTCAATTTCATCCACTCTCTTTTGATCTCATTCGTTCTCTTTCTCATTATGTCCACTTTTCACTTTTGCTCACTTTCTTTCACTCTCTCTTTTGAGTTGGAGAATATTCAAATTCTTAAGACATTTGGCCAGTCTGAACATTTTGAGCCTTTGTGACTTTAAAATGTGAGTTAAAGGTTCTAACCTTTTTAGGGATCAGTATAGTTCCGTTAGGCTAGTTCCATTTGTACTACATCATTTGGGCTAATTCCATTGGGACTAGTTTCAGAGGGGCTAGTTCCGTTGGGCTAGTTCCATTGGGCAAGTTCTGTTGGGGCTAGTTCAGGAGGGGCTAGTTTCGTTGGACTAGTTCAGTTGGGTTTGTTCAGTCAGCCTAGTTGGAATCTAAGGTTTCCTCCACATCTCTCTTATAATTTTTGCATTTCCGTTTGGCTAGTTCATTTGGACTAGTTCAGTCAGGCTAGTTGAAATGTAAGGTTTCCTCCACATCCCTCTTCTAATTTCTGCCTTTGTGTTTTCTCCGTTGCAGACATGAACCACTGAGACGGCGAATACCACGACACTTCCAGGAACACGCTTGAGGGAAGAGCCGCGCCTGGTTCCCCGACCCCAGAAGAGTAGGAATCATGTGGTCCTTAAGGATGCTGGGTATTTTAGTTTGCGTTTCACCCAACGTCGCATTTCCCACGGCCCCCGTCGAGCAACCCGTCGTCTCCGGAAGCTTCCGGATCAAAGACACAAGCCTAACGCACCTCACGGTCCACCGCAAGACCGGCGACGTGTTTGTCGGAGCCATAAACCGCGTCTACAAGCTCTCCCCGAATCTCACCGAAACACGATCGCATCAGACGGGGCCCGTGGACGACAACGCCAAATGCTACCCGCCGCCCAGCGTCCGAGCCTGCACGCAGAAGCTGGAATCAACCGACAACGTCAACAAGCTGCTGCTGGTGGACTATTCCGGAAACCGACTGGTGGCCTGCGGAAGCATCTGGCAGGGTGTGTGCCAGTTCCTGCGGCTGGAGGACCTCTTCAAGCTCGGGGAGCCGCACCATCGTAAAGAACACTACCTCTCAGGAGCCAAAGAGCCTGATGGGATGGCCGGCGTCGTGGTGGGGGACGACGAGGGGGACTTGAAGAAGAAGAAGAAAGGCGGCAGTCGACTCTTCATAGGCGCCGCCATCGATGGCAAGTCGGAGTATTTCCCCACCCTGTCCAGCCGGAAGCTGGTGGCCGACGAGGAGAGCGTCAACATGTTCAGCCTGGTCTACCAGGACGAGTTTGTCTCCTCGCAGATCAAGATCCCTTCAGACACCTTGTCCCAGTATCCGGCGTTCGACATCTACTACGTTTACGGCTTCTCCAGCCGCACCTACATCTACTTCTTGACTTTGCAGTTGGATACCCAGCTGACTCAGGTGGACGCCACTGGGGAGAAGTTCTTCACCTCCAAAATTGTTCGCATGTGCTCCAACGACACGGAGTTTTATTCCTACGTGGAGTTCCCGTTGGGATGCACCAAAGACGGGGTGGAGTACCGCCTCGTCCAGGCCGCATACAAGCACCGACCCGGGAAGATCCTGGCCCAAGCTCTCGGCCTTTCTGATGACGAGGACGTGCTGTTCGTCATCTTCTCCCAGGGTCAGAAAAACCGGTCCAACCCACCTCGAGAAACGGTGGTGTGTCTCTTCACGCTGCACCAGATCAACTTGGCCATGCGAGAGAGGATCAAGTCGTGCTATCGTGGAGAAGGGAAGCTCTCGCTGCCGTGGCTCCTCAACAAAGAGCTGCTGTGTATCAATACGGTGAGTTGCGGCTGAAGTTCTCATTCGATTGGGTTTTTATGTGTGGCGGTTGATCGGTCAGAGTTTTTTCTGTCGGACTGGTCACTTTAGCACAGTGGCCAGTGTCTACCATTGTATTTTTATGGTATATTTTTTTGGCTCCACGTGACCCAGAAATGCAAAAGCGGTTTAGAAAAGGGATAGATGATGGAGAGTTTTGTATTTAGATTCTCATTTCATCATAACGATTTTAATTAAATGAAATTGAAACGTAATTATTTGAATGTATATATTATAATATACTGTGTTCTACATTATAATAATTTAGACTATTTTTCCCTAATTCTGCATAGCGACTTTGTGTTGGTCTCTAACTAAGAAAAGTGCTTTATAAATAAATTGAAAATAATGTTTTGTCAAGTTAAATAATGTAGTTTTTCAATTTAATAGGAATTGTAAGAAAAGACGTAATAGACAAATGTTTATGACTTGCTACACGATTCACATTTTTTTTGCGAAACTTAAGAGAGCACCAAGATAAATATTGAGAAACAATTCATATTTAATATGTGATACTTTTTAGTGATATTAAGTATAATTGATGTTTACAGCGTATTTATGATAAGAATCTGAATGTTATATGTTATGTTCTGAAATTGCCAGTACACTTTCCAGTGTCAGTACAAATATAAAATGTCATGCAGACAAATTCAAATAGATACGCTACATATAATTTACATTGTTATGCCTATAAGTGCTTCTCAATATTGTGAGGAGCATGTTTATTATTGCTGTTTTTCTTCTCATATTACAATTTATTTAGACAGTCTGGAGTTATTAAATACAGTAAAGAATTAAACTGAACGGTTGTTCCTGCAGTGTTTGATTTGACAGTTTTAGTGTTTTCTGATGCATCGACTTGTAATGAAGCTCAATATATAAATGTATAGAAGTAGCTTGTAATGTAGTTAAGCTACTTTTGCCATGCTATTGTATCTTAGCTTCTCTACAGTTACACTTATTGCATGTTAGCTAGTAGCTTAGCTCGCTACATTTCACAAGTAGCTTTCCCAACACAGCTCACAATGTGCACAATTTCATAAACAAACTGGAACATTTTTGCTTTCCAAACATTGGAAACGTAGAGTGTGTGATGTTCAGCGCCCGAATCCCAAAAAGTCCAGGGAAATGAAAGTCAATGTTAATCCACCTCGGTCTGATCGTGATTTATGACGGCGCTTAAACATTGTTTAGTGCAAATCGATGGCGTTTTCCGTCTCGCGGTTCCTTTTGTTCCCGCTCCTCCTGGAAATCCGCGCCATCCGTTCCTGGTTCCCGTCACACGGATCGTGAGGCGTCGGAGTTTCAGTCGCTGTGGAGAATCTGTCCGCTTACACGACTTAATCTGATGTAATGTACCTCTGATGAAAAATCCATGTGAAGCAGACGGGTGGGAAGCCATAGTTTATTACCCAGAGATGAAGAAGGTGATGGCTAGACGTCAAAATCAATACGCCGCTGACATTTTCAACCGGCCGAGTGTGTTTCAGCCGCACACGCTGGAAATCCTCGCGCTTTATTTATGAATCTTTAAGCTTCTTCTGATGTCGCGTAATGTGCTAGTGTATTATTTATCCGCTCTGGGTGTCTTTCCGAGCCGCTTTGGTCGTCTGAGGTCCAGTCACGTGTCACTCCTGGTCACTGTCCTGCTGTTATTCATGCGCTTGCTTGACTGTCCAGATCTACGCTCTAGACGATTGTGTTGATGCGTATCCAGTCTGTTATACTGGTAGGAATATAAAGTAGAAGTATAAACTAGGTGTGGGCGGTAAAGTGGTATTAACGTGAAAGCCGGTGTTGAGTTGTGCCACGATATGGATTTCGCAGCCACACATTCAAGAATTACATTTTTCTACAGGTGTATAAACGCTTTAATACAGTGTAACACGATTGTTTTGTTACAACTTTTCATGAGGACACGGAGACAATACTAATGGAACACAGAAAGCGTTGTAACAGGCTGAAGTAATAGATCACACTAGTGCTCTGGTGTCTGTGTACTGTGTCTTTAAGAGAGGCGACACTGAGAAAGAGCAGCGCTGTTTCTGCTTGTATTTTATCTAAGTCGTTTGTAAACGTTTGTTTCACACAACATTCAAATTCAGGCTCGCGCTTTGTCGCGCATGAGAGGGAAAGAAAGAAAGAAACAAAGAAAGAAAGATTGACAATGTAAATCTCTTTCTGTCTCTGTCTCTCACTCATTCTGTCTCTCTCTCTCTTTCTCTGTCTCTCTCTCTCTCTCTCTCTCTCTAGCTGTCTCTCTCTCATTCTGTCTCTTTCTTTCTCTGTCTTTCTCTCTCTCTCTGTCTAGCTGTCTCTCACTCATTCGGTCTCTCTCTCTCTTTCTCTTTCTCTCTATTGTTCTCTTTCTCTCTCTCACTTTCTGTCTGTCACTCTCTCCTCTCTCTCTCTCTCTCTCTCTCTCTCTCTCTCTCTCTCTCTCTCTCTCTCTCTCTCTCTCTCTCTCTCTCTCTCTCTCTCTCTCTCTCTCTCTCTCTCTCTCTCTCTCTCTCACTAATAAACACACAATAAACGCCAGGGCTACTACTTTTAAAAGACAATGTGTAATTGAAATGTATTAGATCTAATTTCAGAGTATGTGTACAAATAAGGTCTACTAAAATGTAACCCTCTCACATATCGTGACATAATACCTTAACCGTCTGGACACTAGAAAATGTTGTGATATGAATTTACATTCATAACGCTCGCCCCAAGTATTAACCCTTAAACGATCCACAGTGAGACATTCTATAGCGTCTGTGTGTGACGCTTCTGAACACTGAAGTACACACACACACACACACACACACACACACTCCAGATGTTGGTCAGGGTTTAGAACCTGTGACCTTTTGGATGCAAAGTCCCCTAAAAGTCAACATCTGCCCCCGTGTTTTTTTTTTTTTTTGGTAATGACATATAATGGCGGTCCGTTTAAGAAGCGTGTTTGTCAGAAAACCATACATTTATTCTTTTTATTGTAACGTAGAAACCTCCTCAGCCACACGTCGGTGGTCCGGCGGTGTGGAGCCTCTAATCCGCCGTGTGGACCGCGTGCAAACCGTGTGTGTCCATGTCTGTAATTACGGCGGGAACAATGGCACAACACCTCGCGGCGGCGGCGGAGCAGATGGGCGGAAGATGGCGAGCGGCGGTGACCTCGTTGCGTTGGGGGGCGTGGCCGCGCTTGTTTTTCTGAGCGACGGGGTCTACATCACTGCTCGCCGTTATTAGCTCCGTCTCATGCACGCCAACGACCCTCCAGCCCGCGCGTGCCCACCACCACGCCAGCCTCGTTTCACCAGTTTGTGTTGCCCAGCGCCTTCATGCTTGTCAGAATTTCTAGGCCGAGTTTGTGTTCATGACGACATGTATGTGCGTGTGTTTCCTCCCGAGTCCCAAAAAACACACAGGAGTCTGGAAAATTGCCCGCAGGTGTGATTTTGCAAGCCTGTGTGTTCCGCTCTGTGATTGGTTGGCCACCCAGTCCAGAGGGCGTGTCCCAGGCTTAGATATGGAAACTGGATAGATGTATATTTTAGGCCTTGGTTCTTTTGCATAAGATTTGTTTTTGCTAAAATTATTTTGGTTTTGTTTTTCTTACAATTCAAAAATAAGTTTCTCATTCATTTGTTTGCCGTTTGATTTAGGGTAATTTTTTGTTTACATTATTTTAATGTAATTTAGCATTCAATTTAGTTTAATTTAGCTTGTTAGCAGTGTAGATTTGGCTAGCTAGCAGTTTAGCTAGTTTGGTTTAGCTTGTTAGCTGTTAGCAGTGTAGATTTGGCTTGTTGACAGCAGTTTTGTTTAGCTTGTTAGCAGTGTATATTTTGTTGTCAGTTAGCAGTTTTGTTGAGCTTGTTAGCATTTTAGTTCAGTTTGAACGAAATTATCAAATAAATGTAAACATTAATACATTTCAAAACGAAAATTTTAGAGTTTAGAACTTGAAACTCCGGCATACATTATGACGGAACCGTTCTAGAACAGAAGCCTTCAACAACTGCCAAAATTGCAGATAATTTCGGCCTTGCGAAAATAAATTCGCAAGCATTTCCATTTCTTGACGTTATTTCGCAGCCGTGGATTAGAGAAGATCGCTCTCCCAGAGAATGAGGCGACGGTTCACCTCACGGACAAGATGGGCTCATGACATCATCATCACCATCATCGGCGTTGTCAGGCGGATGATGTGCTGCAGATGTTGGTGAACTCCATTGATTTCTGAGTAGCTCTTCCTTGAGGAGCATGATGTAATGTGTTGTGGATAGTGGATGATAAAACCGGACGTGTAGTAGCGTATTCCAGGGTTTTGATTAATTGACTGAAGTTCCTGTGATCAGATTTGGACATTTTAAATGGTTTTGATGAATTGACTGATGTTTCTGTGATCAGATTTGGACATTTTAAAGTGTAGAGTAAAGTGAGTGTGTCAGTACGGCCATCTCAACATATAACAATCCAGTGACACACACAAACCCGGAGCAGTGGGCAGTCTTAAGCCGAGGGGGCAATTTTGCTCAAGGACACTTCAGTTGTAGAACCCACCAGACCGGGATTTGAACTCCCAATCATTAATATCATTAGAAGTAGAGAGAGACGGAAAGAGTGAGAGGAGAAGGGAGAAAAAAGAGGTGAGGAGAATAAAGTCCAGAGGGACGGAGGTGGAAAGCAAAAAAAGAGAAAGGTTACGAGACAAAAGAGAGAGAGAGTTGTGACTCGAGAGAGAATGAAATATGGAGGATGTTTAAAGGAAAGAGAAAGGTGTAAATGGGTGAAGAGATGAAAGAGGTGGACACAGACGGAGAGAGAGTGATAAAGCGCTGAGGGCGAGTGAGATGGTGGGATGATGTCATGTCTCTCGCTCTAATCCCAGCAGTCTCTCCAGCCGCCGCTGTTTGGGTGGCGTTTCTCTTTAAGCCGCCACTTCCCGCACTTGATACGCGGCGGCAGCTGGACGAGCGCTAGCGTTTCATCGCACCATTATCCAATTCTTCTATTTACGTTGGATAAAATATTTACAGCTTCTGCACGTTCTTAATACACGCTTACACGGAAAACGAATTAGTCTGAAATGAACTGAAATAAAAATATAGGGCCATTGCGTCCACTCGCTCGAATCCGAGGAAGTGGTTTCGGTTTATTTCTCTTTTACGAAACGACTGACAAAGCAGCGAGTGAGAAGTGGCTAGGAAATCAAAGAGTTGAAAAAAACGTGAACAGTATTTCCACAAGTTGTAAAATAATTTAAACAGATTTTTCTTATTTTTGGCAAATCTTTTTTTTTTTTTTTTTAAATCCTTATATTTGTGTAAATACAGTAGTTTTAAATAAGCACTTATACGAATATAAGAACCCTCCTGATTTTTAAGGCACAAAATAAAAATGGGAAAACGAAGGAACATATTTTGTTTTGTAATTACATTTCTGTTTCAATTACGTTAATATTCTCCTAAAAATACTATTTTTTTTTTCTTTTTTTAACATACGCAACTTTCATTTTGATATTTTACTTGAATAATCGATAACAACAAGTCGATTCTAGTGGTCAGGACTTCATTTCCCAAGATCCTTTGCTTTCCAGTCAGACTCCGCACATGCGCAGAGCAAATGTTTCAAGCTCAGGCCTGTTTCAAGCTCTCTGTTTATCTGACGCCATGTGAAGAGGAAGGATTATTATCCCTTGTGCAGCGACCCAGCGTTTTGATTGTGTCTGTTCTTTAGTCGAAAATAAAGAACACTGGCAAGGAGTAAAAAACTATCTGTTTTGACTCTGCGATGACACATTTGACTTGTTTGTAGCCGGTGGCGCTAATCTAAGATAATCCATTCGTGGTTTGTAGTCTCTGTTTGTTGCACACACACGCGCGCCGCATCATCAAGACATTAAGACTTCTATGCTTATAAACGCGCATATTTGAAATTGGTGATTAGCACCCCCCAACTTTTTGAACATCAAATTTGAAAATTCGGGTGCTTATATTCGCGGTAATTTGGTATTTATTGTTAACTTTTCAAGTATTTTGTGGTTTGGGGGAGAACATTTAAAAAATATAGATCACAGTTGCGATTACAGTCGTTCAACTTTTATCATCAGCAGACATTTTTTTTGAGAAAACGTCCGAATAAAAGCAATGCAGCTTCAGTGTCTGCAGAAAGTGAATTCAATGATGAATATGTTTTTCATGTTCCAAAGATTTTTACACAGACCAGTCAAAGTAAAAAACTGTTTATGCCCAGGTCAAGTTTAACCTTATAAATCAGTTAAAGGTTGTGACTTGTGGTTTTTCCTGCTTCTCTCCTCCAGCCCAAGCAGATCGGCGATGACTTCTGCGGCCTGGTCCTGAACCAGCCTCTAGGGGGCCTGCGTGTGATCGAGGGCACTCCGCTGTTTGATGACCGCACCGAGGGCATGGCGTCTGTGGCGGCGTACACGTACGGCGATCACTCGGTGCTGTTCGTGGGCACGCGCAGCGGGCAGCTGAAGAAGGTAAAGGCGCTTTCGCATTAACTTCACTGCGGGTTTGGTGATCACGTGGCGACGGCGTTCAAAGATCAGTTCAGCGTTTCCAGATCACACGTGGGAGTTTTGGATGATTAAATGGATAATCAGTGAAATTTTATATTGTTTGTCTGCTTGAATGACACATTTCTCTTATTTTGCTAAATTTATTTAGATTAGTTTCTCTTATAATTTCAACAAATTTCTATCATTTGTTTTTCCCGCTTTGATTTGGGGCAATTTTTTGTTTATATTATTTTCTGTTTAATTTAGCTTGTTAGCAGTGTAGTTTAGCTAGCTAGCAGTTATGCTAGTTTGGTTTAGCTTGTTAGCAGTTAGCAGTGTAGTATTGGCTTGTTGGCAGTTAGCAGTGTATATTTTGTTTACAGTTAGCATTTTTGTTTAGCTTGTTAGCTGTTAGCAGTGTAGGTTTTGTTGGCAGTTAGCAGTTTAGTTTAGCGTGTTAGCTGTTAGCAGTGTAGATTTTGTTGCAGTTAGCAGTTTAGTTTAGCCTGTTAGCTGTTAGCAGTGTAGGTTTTGTTGGCAGTTAGCAGTTTAGTTTAGCTTGTTAGCTGTTAGCAGTGTAGATTTTGTTGGCAGTTAGCAGTTTAGTTTAGCTTGTTAGCTGTTAGCAGTGTAGATTTTGTTGCAGTTAGCAGTTTAGTTTACTGTAGCTTGTTTGCAGTTTACTTCAGCTTGAAAGAAATCATCAAAAAATTTTAAAGACATTCATACATTTAAAAAAAACATTTTTAAAATGGAAGTTTAAATAACATCCAGCCGTAAGTCTTTAAACATTAAAAAGTACAAACATATATATTATTATAACTGGCTTCTTTAAGAGTAAAGGGTGTCATTTTCTTAAACGCTGTTTTACTACAGTATTTCGTGTCTCAACTGTTTCTCACCCCGTTTGCGGTTAAAAATAATCTTGGCTTGAGGATGATGATTCTGCTGCTGATGCTGTTTTTCACTTCCTGTTTTATATATTTATGGTTTTTAAGAATTAAAAGCAGGTTATGACTCACCGCACGGACCAGACGGCAGAGTCACAGGCTTCTGTATACGTGTGTACGTACAGTATGTACAGTATAGTGAGCTTTACTACTATTATTCTGAACATTTTGCTGGTTTGCGCTTCTTTTTAATTGTCAAAACAACTTTACAAACTCCAGCTGTGTTTGTGTTGAACTTCTGACCAGACAATAATCCATAGATGGATCGATCTGTTAGCGACCCCTGCTAATGGAAGCTAACAGCGCAGCACTGAGTCGATCCGTTGACAATCGAGGGGGGGCGGAGTCACATTTACAGTTTCATCAGCTGTGGAATGAACTACAAATACCAGCCGCTGTTTTGTTTCAGTGCAACAACACATGTCGAGTGTTTAATACGTGATAGATGGAGATTTGAAAGAAAAGTGAGTTTTGGAATGAACAAAATGCTTGTTTTATTTTATCAGACCGTACTGTTTGGCATGTGCGCTCAATTAAGGTTTTGATTTTTGAATTTTTTATTGAAAAATATTTGGATATTTTATTGTAAGATAAGATAAGATAGGTTAGGAAAAGTTTTTTTATCCGTCCCACAGTTGGGAAATTTCCTTTTTACAGAAGCACCAAGAAACACGTCAAAAAAGTATATACATCTTAGAAAAATACAGTTAAAATAGATGTTACAGAATATAGAATATATAAATATGACGAAATTACACACACATGGGAAACACATATGCATATCACGTACATTAGAAAAAATAAACAAAACTAAACATATCTACACTGTATACACACACACACTTTTCAATAATTCTCTATATTTTCATCTTCTTATGATGAGTTCATTCCTGGACAGGCTACACTTTTTTTTTTTTTTTTTTGTCTGATATGTTATTCTTATTCCGTAAGTATTCCAGTGATAACCGAGCGTCCTGGCTGCGTTTCAGACGGTCAATACTCAGACAATACTTGACCAGTCACGTGAGTCCACGGCTGACACCAGGTCGTCGCTGGGATTTAGTTTTCATTGGCGAGATGACTTGAACTTCCTGTTGAGTGAAGGGATGGAGCGAGCAGCATCCCAGTCCAGATGCTGACGCTGCTGTTCCTCGCCACACACACACACATCGTAATTACGCCGCTTCGCCCATCGCAGCTGGATAATGGAAACGTCGTGGCTTTCATTTTCCTGTCTGGACGGAAGGCCAGAGGTCGGGATTATTTACCGGGCTCCGTGTTTAGACGTGTTCCTGACTGACTGCGACGGGCGCTAATAAACCGTTGTGTTTGTGAACGGAGATCACACCAACATCCTTCTCGTGACCTTCGAACGACAATAAACGCACACGACCGGCCGACCGTGATGTTTGTTTCCCTGTGCTTGGAGAGAGAGAAGTTATCACAGCAAAAAGCGTTTTCCGTTAAAATTTTTTTCACTTGTTTAAAATTTTGTAAATTGATTATTTGTTATCAATTGTGATATTTTGGGTCTTTGCTGTTTCTTGATCAGTTGAGCGTAGGTTTGCAACTCCGAGGTTGTTGGTTTGATTCTCCGTGTAAATGAGAAATGAGAAATGAGAAGTTGTGTTAATATGTATAGAAACAAATAGAAACGATTGTTTTTTTTTATGATGTCTGCAGTGTCATTTATTTGATATTTAAAAAAAAAATAATAATAAAAAACAAAAAAAAACTTTTATAAGATAAAGATTTATATGATTTATTATTTAAGATTAAGATTATTTAAAATTATAACAATCGTTCAAAGCAACGTATGCAAATTGGGTCTTGTTTTTTTTATTATTAAAAAAAAGTGTGTTCAATTACATCTGTAACATTTATAAAAGCTACATTGTTACAAAACAGCTATATATTTTTAGCGAACGACTCATTTGTAACGATCTGGCGGTGTGTAGCGGTTTTAGCGCGTACGCTAACGTGAGGCGGCTGGCTGGCGAGTGTGATGTGACACAGGGAATACTGGAGGAGGCTGGGTAATTGCTCCGTATCTCCACTCGCAATGACTTGTTTGTTTTGGCACGAGAAGAGAGACGACGAGTCACTTTTCTCAAGCCGCGCGGAAATCACCCGCGAGTCTTTAGTGCTTCCTGTCCCCAGTCGCCGTCGCTGCCAGCGCAGGAAAAACTATTCTTCACGCGTCGTGTCCGCATCACAACTTCAGACGCGACCCAGCCACACACACACACACACACACACACACACACACACACACACTCTGTTTATTTACAATGTGTGTCCGTGTGTGTTACTTTTAGTTTTTTATTTTGCTTATTACATTTCTTTTTCCTTGTTTCCCTTTTCCTATTTTTTTTTCTTTTTTAATTATAGTTAAAACAAAATTCATCAAATCTATCATTTTTATTATTTTTTCCTCTTGATTTACTTGAGCTTACTGTTATCATTGTGTTTGCTATGAAATCTGGCTCAGTTCTGGCTCAAGAAGAGAATATTTTTTTTTACAGTAAAACCAGCGAATTGTCAACACAACCGTCCAATCATCAACCCGAACGGCAAAAACAATACGTTCTGTCGGGAAAAAAAAGCACTAAGGCCCGTGACCTCTGACCTTACCCAGCCACACACACACACACACACTGTGTTTATTTCTGTGTCTGTGCGTGTCTCTTTTAGTTTGGCTTTATTTTTGGTTGTGCTGTATTTTTTTTTTTTAAGATTTCCTTTTTCCTGATGTTTTATCTTTTTTAATTACAGTTAAAACTAACAGAAAAAAAATCTGTCATTTGATTTCAAAGTTTTTTTATTTGCATTTTTCTTTTTATTTATTTATTTTTTTATTTACTTACTGTTATAATTATGTTCGCTCTGAAACCTGGCTCTGTTTATACGATACATTTTTACAGTAAAAATTGTGAGCAAACTGTCAACAAAACCATCCAATCACCAACCACCAAAGGCAAAAACAACACCTTGTGTAGAGGGAAAACAAAAAAACAATAAAAAAGCCCATAGGCCCGTGACCTCTGACCTGTACGCACCTAGAAACGTTATCCACCCCAGTTTCTCCCTAGCAACCGTTTTGGCAACATCCCAGAATCCCTTCCGTCTCGCGGCTCCGCGTCGGTTTCAAATGAGAGTCTATTTTTACGTCCACTTGTGCCTGTGGCTTTACGAATGCAATAATCCACGTCTGGTCTGCCAGGAGCCCCCCTGCCCCGCCCCCTCCAGCCCCGCCCCTCCTCTCACGCCGTTTCTGGATATTTCGCAAAGGCAAATGAAAATAAATACGTGCGAGTTAAACTCCCCAGCACCTGTGCTGCTCTCAGCCGCTGGGAAATCAACTCAAGGTTGTCCGGAGTTTTATAGCAAACAGTCGCTGTGTCACACACACAAATAGATGTTCACATCCGCCATTGAATCCTTAATCAGGTGCGTTTTGTTGCTCTATTGAGCCGCTGAAGGGATGTGAAGGTAGCTGTAGTATATCAGTAGAATGGCCGCCGCGCACGACCTTTCGTCCCGCTGACCTTGTGCTTCCGCAGGGAGAGAAACGGTGAATAATGCGCGGCTCGTTAGCATGTTAGCACGATAGCTTGAGGCTAAAAACGCGCACGAAGAGGCCTTTTTCTTTTTTTTATTAACATATTTTTATTCATATCATATCTTGGCTCTATCTTTTCTCTTTTAGTCAATCTTTTTCTGTCCATCTCAGACTCTCTTTCTCTCTCAATTGTCACCCTCTTTTTGTCTTTCTCTCCACCCTTGTTCACTCTCTCATTATCACCCTTTTCCTGTCTTTCTTTCCTTCCCTCTATCACGTCTATCTCTATCTGTTTCTATTTTTCTTTTTCTATCATCCCTCTATTTCTCTCATCCTCTCTATCTGTCTGTCTTTTCTTCTTTCTCTTTCGTTCTATCTTTCCTTCACTATCATCTTATATTTCATTCCCTCTCGCTCAGTTTTTGTGACCCTCTCTATCCTTTTTTTTTATTATCATAATATTTTTTATATCATATCTTCCCTCTCTACGCTCTCTCACTCTATCGTTTTCTCTTTTTGTCAATCTTTTTTCTGTCTGTCTCGGACTCTCTTTCTCAATAGAGCGGCTACGTTTGTCACACTCTTTTTGTCTTTCTGTCCACCCTTGTTCACTTTCTCTCTCTCTCTCTATCTCTCCCTCTATCACATCTATATCTGTTTCTATCTTTTTCTGTCATCCCTCTATTTCTATCCCCTTGTTTCTGTCAGACTTTCCCTCTGTCACTTCACTCTCTCCCCCTCTTTCTCTTCTATCTTTTTTCATTCTGTCTTTCTTTCACTATCATCTTCACCCTCTCTGTCTGTCTCTCTTTCTTTTTACTATCTCCATCCCATTCTGTCTTTCTTTCGCTATCATCTTCTCTCACTCATTTTCTGTCACCCTCTCTGTCCGTCTCACTTTCCTTTCTTCTATCACTTTTCTCTCTCCATCTCTCAGAATTTTGATCCAACAATTTTCAACGCTCAACAAAGCCGAGAAGATTTTCTTTAAGTGGCAGAAGGTTCAAGCAGAGTGAAATTGATACCAGCACCTGTCTGTCTTTCTCTCTGTCTGTCTATCTGAGGTTACCAGGATCTCAGCGTGTGTAGACGGGGGCGGTGAGGTGGCGGTGTCCCGGGCAGATTAGCGTCCCGAATGATTAATACCTTGAGGAAAAGCGTCAAATCCCTGCGCCTCGCCGCCAAAACACAGATGATTTCCCTACGAACACCGACTGAGTCACTAATCCTCGTAATCGCGCATGAGCTGCGAGTCTTTCTCCGTCCTCCTCCATCACCTGCGCATCAGGACGCAGGCCGGCCTAGTAGATTAAAGCAGGAAGTGGGGAGGAACTCCTCCGTCGGCCGCTTTGTTGCTGATTTTCGCTCTATTCAAATCAGAACGTGATGGGCCGGGAATCGGAGCTAATTTGGCGGCGTAAATCAGCTGAAGAGCCGCGCGCGGGCGAGGACGCGGCCAGGAGGCTGATTTACGAGCAGCTCGGCCTCCGCCACGTTTGATCAGGGCGAAATCTGTTTGCCATAAATCCGCCGTCACCCTACGCGGGCGGGAAGGGATGCGCCGCACCTCGGGCCACGCCGCGCCGCGCCAACCTGCCACACATTACACAGCTGACGACTGTGTTTCTTGATCACTGCTCTGCCCGTGTCATTAAGAGCGACAACGGGAGCGAAGACGTGCTTTTGTTTTAATTAGTCGCCGTTGCCACCGTTTTTTTTCACCTCGGAATCACGGTTCTCATTTAGCTGAGAGAGAGAGGGGTGGATGTGAGAGAGTGGTGGAATGAAAGAGAGAGAGAGAGAGAGAGAGATGGAGAGAGAGAGAAAGAGAGAGGAGCAAGAATAGTGGAATAAAAGAAAGAGAGACAAAGCACAAAGAAAGATAAAGAGAAAGGGGAAGTGAGAGAGAGAGTGGTGGAATGAGAGAGAGAGAGAGATGGAGAGAAAGAGAGGAGCGAGAATGGTGGAATAAAAGAAAGCGAGACAAAGGACAAAGAAAGATAAAGAGAAAGGGGAAGTGAAAGAGAGAGAAACACACAGAGAGAGAGAGAGAGAGAGAAAGAAAGAAAGAAAGAAAGCAAGAGAGAGGGGATGAGAGGTGGAATCAAAGAAAGAGACAAAAAAGAAAGAAAGAAAGAAAGAGAGGGAGGTAGAATGAAAGAAAAAGAGTAAAAGGACAAAGAAAGAAAATGAGAAACATGAAGGGAGAGTGTGAGAGTTGGAATAAAAGAAAAAGAAAAAAAAAGAAGGGCGAAGTGAAAGAGAGAGAAAGAGGTGTAGAGAGAGAGCGAGAGAGAGAGACTCTAAGAGAGTCCAAGTTAGCTTCTGTGCTAGTTATTGCATCCATGTTTTAACAATTTCCATTATTAACAATTGTATTCCTCCTTAACTAGCTAGTCTAGCTAAAAACTGACCAGAAACTTCTGGTAAAACGGAACGTGAAGGTTTTGGTGGCTGATGTGGGGTGTTTTCTAATCATCAGTAATTTAATTACAGGTAGAAGCTAATGATCGTGTGTGTGTGTGTGTGTGTGTGTGTGTGTGTGGTGATTGAATAGAACAATGACGATTTGATTAAAGGCCTTTTTTTTTATAGAGTTTAATGACGTTTGTGAGAAGTTGAATCTGTCCTCGCTGAAACGCTCCGGAACTTTCTGTCCGTTTATTACATCCCCCCCCCCCCTCAGGACCTCGATGGGAAGTGTGGAAACCCACCAGCGTGTCTCGGTAGAGATTTACATACATATTTGTTGGCGGACGGACTCGACATTAAACATTAATGGCGTTTTGTTAAAAGCAAGTGTGTGGACCAGCGCCAGACTCCATCATCTAGCGGTCGCTATACGTTTGCTTCTAAACACAATTGGAATTTCGAAAAATCTAATTTGACTTTTGCGTGATGCTCCTAGCAGTGATGTGGCCCGCTCTGGTTCCTTTGGAGAACAAGCCTCGCCTTTTGTGGTGTAAATGCCGACTCTGTCTGAATAAATAGATAAGAGCGTCTCTCCAAATAGTTTTCTCGTCACATGATTACAGACGAGTTATTTAATAAAGCCTTTGACAAAGGGGAGCTGTGTGTCTGACCTGAGTGTCGCCGTCACACACTGCTCTCATTCACTCATCTTCTCATCTGCTGGTGCGCGTAAACCTCACACACTCCCAGCAGGACCCCCGGTCTGAAGACGGGCCGCCGCTCTGACCTCCAGACATCTGGTCTCATGCTGGAGCTCTGATCTCTCTTCAGACCTTTTGGTCTCTTGACCAGTCTGACAGACCCTAGACCTCAGCTCTGGCTTTTGTGTTTCCTGCTCAACAACAGATGCTGTTCTTCTGTTCCAATGTGGGAGTCAAGCCGGTGTGATTGTTGAATTTCTGGTGTTCCATGTTTGGTCTCATGGTGACTCTGTGTCTGATGTGGACCCTGGACCTCTGATTCTGACTGTGGACTCCAGTTTTAATTTTGAACCTGGACCCAGGACTCGATTCTGATCTTGGACCTGGAATTCAGGCTAGTCTGATCTGGGCCCTGGTCCTTGGATGCTGGTCTGAAGTGGCCCCTGGATTTTTTTTAACCAGGTCTGATGTTGGTCCCTGGACCTTTGACTCTGGTCTGATGTGATCTCTGGAGCTCAGACTGGTCTGATGTTGGTTCCTAAACCTTTGACTCTGGTCCGATGTTGCTCCCTGCACCTTTGAACCTGGTCTGATGTGTCTCTGGATCTTTAAACCAGTCTGATGTTGGTCCCTAGACCTTTGACTCTGGTCTGATGTCGTCCCTTGATCTTTGACCGGTCTGATGTGGCCCCTGGATTTTTTTAACCAGGTCTGATGTTGGTCCCTGGACCTTTGACTCTGGTCTGATGTGATCTCTGGAGCTCGGACTGGTCTGATGTTGGTTTCTAGACCTTTGACTCTGGTCTGATGTGTCTCTGGATCTTTAAACCAGGTCTGATGTTGGTCCCTGGACCTTTGACTCTGGTCTGATGTTGCTCCCTGGACCTTGGACTCTGGTCTGATGTCGTCCCTTGATCTTTAACCGGTCTGATGTGGCCCCTGGGTCTTTGAACCTGGTTTGATGTGGCCTCTGGAGCTCAGACTGGTCTGATGTTGGTTCCTAGACCTTTGACTCTGGTCTGATGTTGGTCCCTGGACTTTTGAACCTGGTCTGATGTGGTCTCTGGATCTTTGACTCTAGCCTGGCGTGGCCCCTGGATCTCAGACTCTGGTCTGACATGGCTCCTGGTTCTTTGACTCCAGTCTGATGTGGTATTGTTGTGATTTAAATGTGATTTTTCTTTTTTTTTGATGTCTTATACAAGTGTTGAGATTGAGCCGGTGTTGACGGAAGCTGTTGTGCCTGTCTAGCCGGCCCGTGACAGAAAGCAATCCGCTGTGACCATTTAGATATGGATATGGTTTGTCCAATGTAATTAGCCTCGGCCAACTCAAGGGATCAAATCTGAAGCCGTAGAATAACTGGAAGAGACAGATGGCGGAAAGAAGCGTCACCGGCTCTGCCCTCGCTCCACAGCGTCCTTGTCCACCGTTGTTTTGGATGAGCGAGCCGGAGTGTGTGTTTGAGAAGCACATCGGAGAAAATAGCTTTGACGCTAAAGTGCTCTCGTAAACCTCTGAATGTAGAGCGACAAACAGCAAGCGAGTCTGTCCGCTCACACACTGATTCTGATATGTGTGGTTCTGATATGAACATCATGAACCCGGCGGCTGGAAATGTTCTTTCCTGTGAGGTGTGTCACATCTTCAACCTCCGAATGCATCGGTCACGGCGGCGGCTGGAGGGAAAACACCGATCAGACACTGGGAACGCAGGCCAGACTGGAGATGGAATCGATGTGGTTGTGTCGAGTTGAAGGACCAGCTTGTTCTACTGATCAAGTGCTTTTACAGTCTGATGGTTCGCAACCGTAAAATGTCACAATCAACGAGGAACACAACACTATCATTTCAGACCGGGGCATGAAAACCACACTTGAGTAAAAGTACAGATACTTTCAGATACTGTAAAGTCACCAATTACAAGAAGACTCCAGTAAGATTTCGTAAAGCATCCAATTGTAAAAGAACTTGAGTATTTTATTTGTACTAAATTTAGGCTTAGAAAAAACTAGAAATGTGAATTGGTTTCATTATGAGGTTATATTTACTAATTTTGAAATGGAATTGAAGTTCAAAATAACACTAGATTAAATAGATTTAACCAAAGAACAAAAAGTCAGTCTCATTCAAGCTCAAATGTGCAAAAAAAGTGCGACGGCTGATACACGTTGACGTGATTGAGCTGATAAACAGCATCCAGTACCTTCAGCATCCTGCAGATGGCGATATAATCACCCCGTCCACCCAACAAATTAACCGCGGTAGAAAAAGATGCCGACTAGTCGCTTATATGTTTGATGCTCAGCACAAGTATAAAGTAGCCAAAAATAGTAACAAAGTCCATTTAAGAAAAGATAGACTATTAATCCCACTAGGGGAGATTTTCGTGTTCTACAGCCGCTAAAACAGAGAAAGAAACAAGTTTTAAAACAGAAACGAAAAAAGACATTTTAAATGACAACAGTGAAGGCAAAAATGCAAATAGCAAAGAGAACAAAAGAAACAACAATAAATAGGTTAAATGACGATACATTTCGCCTTTACTTTAAGTTTATAGTGTTCACAATATACAATCGCGTGAATTTGACGATGACCAGTGAACGAGTTTTTTGAAGTGGCCAGGAAAGAAAACTCTCCTGAAAAGAAGAGAGAAAACCCGAAAACCTGCGCTGGGATTATTCGCACCGGGATCCGGGAAGTAGGTCATTCCTCGGAGATGGAGAGAAGGAGGGAAGAAGGAGAGAGAAGGTTTAACTGATCTTTCACACTCGTCACGTGTCGACTGACTTTTCTTGTCTGTCTTTCCCTGATTGTGAGCAATTTTCCCGGGGCGAGTGACTTCAGCCGTGTGTAACCCGCTTTTACCTCATCGCCGTGGTTGCGTTCGCCACAAATCTGTATCCGGTCAAGTGGACAAACATTTAGTTCCTCGCCGGCGATAAGACGGGAAATAAAGAGCATGACCTTTAACCTCTTTAACCTTAATATTGCAGTATAGAACATTGTCCCTCTCCCAGTGATTCATCCCTCTCTCTTTCTTCTCTCTAATGCTCTTTCTCTCATTCTCGCTCTCCTGCCATGGGGAATTATCTTTTTTTTTCTTTTATTCTCTCTCATTTCTGCTTTTTTATTCTCTCACTATTTCTTTTTGTCTTTCTCTCGCATTATTACTCTTTCTCTTTCTTTTCTGTCCCTGCCTATTGCTCTTTATCTCTTCCTCAATCACGATTCCATATTTATCCCTTATATTCTATCCTTTGTTCTTTTTCTTTGTGTGAATACTTGTACGTGGGTGTAAATTGGTACAAAACTCTTTAACACCATAAACATAACTAATCCTTTTTTTTTTCACTCTTTTCAACATCTGTGTCTTTTTTTCCTCTTTTTGTACCGTGTGTGTGTGTGTGTGGGTGTGTGTGTGTAAATGCGTACATTTAAGCATTTTCGCTATCGTTAAAAACACAACATCGAATAGTTTCGACACACACACACACACACACACTCTATAAATCTGTGTGTGTTTCTTAAAATGTGAAAATAAAACGAAACTTTCCTGGAGGAATTGTTTCCATCCTTCCATCCACACACAACAATAGTCCAGCGTCGCACTTCTCCGGAAGAAAGACGAACCCAGCAGCCAAATTCAGGAACGTTGGCGGGAAAAGAAACTCGCACAGGAAACGTTGTGGAAGTCGACGGCTTTTGATAATCTCACGAGAGACAGAACTGGAAAATTGCTCTCTGTCAACGGGAGCAGACTTGTTAACGCCGGAGGCATTGTGTGTTGTATTGCTCTCTAATTCTGTGATTACCAGACATTGTTCACAGTATTGTCTCGCAGGAAAAGCTTCTCAATAGAGCGACTGACAAACACTTTACCAGCTCCTGATCATGTGACCTGGATTTACCAGCCAGTTCAAGACGACACGGCTTTTACACTTTTTTTTTTTGTTCACGCTTTTTTTTTTCCTCCAAAATACAGTATATATACACACACACACTTTTATATTTACACACAGTATAGGTAAAATAAAAATCGACGTTTTTGTTTAGTTTTTTAATCTAGATTTAATTAAAAAAAATGGACTATATAAGAAACATTATTAATATTGTCTAAAAAGTTAAAATTATTTTGTGTTCTAATCAATAACCCCCCCCCCCCAACATATAGGGTGTTGTGTATATACATACTATAGTGTTATGTAATTGTATAAGTATACGTTTTTTTTTTTTTTTTTTGTAGTTTGTAATGATTTATTATGTAGGAATTTTGTATTTGTTTTAACCATTTCTCTTTAATACATTTCTTAATGAGCAAAGCCTGTGGAGGAACTTTTTGGGTCAAAAATGGAGGAAAAACCTCCTAGTAAGGGTCCGACAAGCAGACAAGACCAGATCTGACCACGTTCACCCGAACCTAACCTGAATTTAATAAAAACACTTTTTCCTAATTTATTACATTTTTTTTTTTTTTTTTTTTGGCTTTTAGACTCAACACAAACATCGCTCTTACACGTTAAACTTTATTCTTTTTACAGTAACAGTAAGACTTCTGATATCCTATATGATGTCCTGTGCCTCTCTAGAGTTTTATAACATCATATTTTACCCAACCTTTCCCGAATCTCGCTAACGAAACGGCTCCAGCATTATCGGTTTGTGAAGTTTGTCGTGGTGATGCGACTGTAGCGTGTGCAGGAGCGCGTGAGTCAGTCTCCAGATGTTTCCACATCATCTGGCCAGCTGTATTTGGTGTCTGTGCCTCGTTTGCCACTACATTGAAACCCGTGTTGAGTGACAACGACTTCCTTCTCCGCTAGATAATTAATTACTTTGTTACTCTCGCCGTTTAGCGCTCGCCGTGCCAGGAAGTGACGGGCGTCTTTGCCGACGGATTGGTGAAGGAACCGCCTTGTTTCGTTAGCCGCCGCCCCTTCTGTTCACTCGCCACAATAGACGTTTCACGCAACTCGGCGAACAAATGTAAAATTCAACTTAATCAGACGAGCCGCCACACGTGAGCGCGAAAGGGAAATTAGTTGGTAACAGATGCGAAAAGTACTTGAGTAAATGGGCTTGGTTACTTTACTTAAGTATATTTTTTGGCTACTTTGTACTTGTGCCGAGTGTGAAAAAATATAAGCAACTTTTACTCTCTACTCCACTACATTTGATCGGTTATCAGTATCTTTACTCCACTACTCGTTACATTGTGTAACTGTAAGTGATTTATACCGCGGTTAATTTCTTGGGCGGTCGAGACGATATCGTATTGTAAAGTATAACATGTATTGTAATGTTACCAAGCCAAGAACTTTACAAACCAGCTTTTTTTTGAAGATGAATAAAAATACTGCTCCTCTTTGGGACTTAGAGGTCACTGAGAATCACATCAAAGTCAGCTTGGAATTAATAATTTTTTTTTTTTTTTGCACATTTGAGTTTGATCGAGACTGCATTTTTGTTCTTTTTATTTATTTTGTCATACTGTTTTTGAAACCTTGAGGTGTTAAATTTCGTTTCTGTACTAGAAAATAAAACCTCATGAATAGTTCTCATGAAATAATTTTAAATGATTTTAATTAAAAATAAAAGGGCTTTTTTGTTGCCTAAATTCAGTATGAGTAAATTACTCTCTATTCTAAGTTCTTTTAAAATGTGATACTTTGCTACTTTGACTCAAGTCTTTGTGACTTTTACTTGTGTTTAAGTAACTTATACATTAAGTATCCATACTTTTACTCAAACATGATGGGCTGGTACTTGCTACACCTCTGGTTGTCAGGCATTTATGGTCTTAATGGACCCAGTTCCGTGTACCAGTAAGTAAATATTTCGCAAGTTGAATCACGTGTGGTTTGACCTCAGGTCTCCGTGTGCTTTTACTCGAGTTGAACCGTCTTCTCCACTCGGCCATTGCGTCCTTGAGATTCTCAGTTGAGCAATTGAGTAACTCAAAGGTCTTTGTTTGGGTTTTTTTGTTCCTTCTTTACAGTGGATGTCACGGATAAAAGCGTCGCTGTTACGCTTGGACGGTCCTCTGCGTTTTTTCGCACAGCAATTAGCGATTGTTAGCGGAGGTTTGTTGTGAGGCGATGTGGCAGATGCTGCTGAGCGGGTCGCAGGGGGTGATACACCCGTCTCTCTCTCTCTCTCTCCCTCGGATGCGCTTTAAGCAGCATCATACAGTGTCTGTCTCTCTCCGGGCTTTATTTCCCTTCATCATGGTGGAGTTTAATCAGCCTTGACTGACTGGCACTCCCAGAGAGTGGATTCTCAGCCAGCAGTTCCCTACGGAGGAGCCATCAGTCCACCCCACCCCCGCCTCATCGCCGCCTCATCGCCGCCGCGCCTATAGATGCCGCGTGTCTATAACTTCATCTGTGCTTTACGAGACGCCGCGTGCTACAAGAACGTCCTGATGGGCGTCAGAATCAGAAGCAGAATTCTTTATTCCTTCCCTTGGTGAAGGTCTTTTTTGTTCCACGCTCTCAAAAACAACCTTTGATCATAATATATGTTTTATGTATGTACAGTTATATGGAATAATGTACAAATATAGTTTGTACACGGAAATTTACAGTCAATACAGTCATGTCCATGGAAAATGTGAAAAAAAAATCATCTGGCTGACATCAAATCAGAAAACACAACCTAGTGTCAAATGAAGTGTGTGGATTCCTGGCGTGTGTCTGTCATGTTGATGACATGTTAATATTGACCACACGTTTCTGTGTTTATTGATCACGTGAAACAAGAACCTGTTCAGATTCTCTCTCGACGGCGGTTTCCTTGGGGTCTCCGGATTTCTCCCACAGTATAAAAACATGCAGGATTAGAGTCTGGAAAATTGTCTCTATTGTGTGTGTGTGTGTGTGTGTGTGTGTGTGTGTTCTATGATTGGTTGGGTGTGTCACACCTTCAGACACATTGGTGCTTTGCTTCAACTCCTTGTGACCCAGAAATGGAAAAGTGGTTAAGGCCTAATAATGTTTCATGTTGCAATTCAAAATAACCCATCATTAAAAAAAAATTCTTCTTTATGATATAGATTATTTGTGTACGCTACATAGATATCTTATAAGTAATTGATATCTCGTGTGTACGTAGAGAATCATTTCTGTTTGTTAGCTACTATGTAACATCTTTGTATTTTCGAGACACAACCTGATTTTGAAACAACGTAAATGAATCTATATAATAAAACAACCCAATTTGGTTCAAACCAAAATCTGCCTGCTTTTAGTATAACAACTGTATCACATTTTATCATCTTCTCATGCTTTCATATTCGTACATTTTTTTCCCAAAAGTTGCAAAAAATATATACTTTTTTTTTTTTTTTTTTTTTTTTTTTCCCAAAAATAATTCACAATTGAAATCTGTTTTAACAAACCGATGACACGACGATTTGTCCGTCAGGCCCTGCTGCCTCGAAGAACTGCTAGCTCAGCGCTAGCGTCGCCGTAGCCGCGCAAAGTGTGTTTTGGCACGTGAAGTCTGTTTAAGCGTGTTACACTAGCGCCTTTTAAATATTTATTCCTGCAGCCAGACGTTTTAATTAAATGAAAGATGAGTCCGAGACGCTTTTGTCTGCGGCGAGCGATAACACGCGTAAACACGACTCTGATTGTTCCCTCAATCCCGCGCTTCCCTCTTCCACGTGTTAACAAGCTCCTACATGTCTAGGTTTGTGTGTTTTCGCCGCCGAGGCGCGAGATTGAAGACGGAGCCGCCGCGCGACTTGTAAAGCCGTTAACGTGACGGCGTGTTTGTTTGACTTCAGCGCTGTGTTTTGGAGGCACTCAGACGCTTCCAGAAGCTTCTTTTACGGCCTGGTGCTGGCCAGCAGATGTATGAACAACACATGTCAGCGCGTCAGTGAATCAGAGTCTGCTACTCTTCACTGTGGAAATGTTTCAAAGCAGTTCCAGACGGATCTTAAATTAAACGTCCGGCGAAGTTAAACAGTCTTATCAGAGGAATGTTCCGTCGGGAAAGAGGGATGAAGTAAAGCGCCGTGGCGATACGCGGCTGATGTAAGGCTTTGTTTGAGGAAAATTCCTCTCCTAATGGGGGAAAATATCAGCCACAAATGCAAACACTGGTTTTGATGGTTTTGCTGGTTAGGTGTTGATCAAAATTCAGATACATTTCATCTGAAAACGTGAAAAATTGCAATCCATATATCCATCACTCCTCGCATTATATATATTATACACTCCACACATAATATACACACTAGTATGTTATAGATTATAAGGTTGTTGAGTATCATTGTAATATTGTGGTTGTTTTATTGAAATATGGAACAAAAAAACATCATGTACGTGATACACATTTTTGCATTGTATTTGTTTAAAGATATGTGCACAATAAATAGATAGATGGATAGATCAGCAAAACACACACAAATGCCTAACCATACTCAATAAGTAACAATAATAACAAAAAAATTTAATTAATATTTAAATCAATTAAAAACAATTGTTATTCTAAAACTATTTTAAAAGTGCAAATCAGTTCAGTAGTGTTTTTTTTATATGAGTTTGTATTCTTTACACAGTTTGCGTTATATGACGTAGCTAAATTCCCACAAAAAGTGATATTTTTTTTATTTTTATTTATTTATTTATTTTATTTTTTTGAAAAACAAAGCACGTTTGAAGCTCCATTGCTGCTTTATTCTGTTGCTAGAATAAAGTACTAGAACTCAAGTAAAATGCCAGTTAGCAGGTTTTTACAAACGTTTCATTTTTATTAACGCGGCAACACCTACTATAATTCCAGAGAACTTCTAAATTCTCCAAACGCCGGAATTGTTCTGGTTGGTCCTAATTGGGGAAACCTCGGATCGGGGCGCGTGTCAGGAATACGACTTCTTCACTGGAGCTTGTCCAGTTGTACATTAACCCCTTTGTGTTCCTCCACTAATCATCTGGAGATGGAACAACCCCCTCTGTTGGTTCTGTTTGACCTGGAAGATGAGGAGGTTCTGATTACGGAGCAGTGTGAATTCCGCACATTTCTCCGAGTCCAGTTAATGCCCCTCAGGCACAGCCCCCCGTCCCGCAGGATCGACTCCAGCTCACGCCGCAGACATTTACCGTTCCCCCGAGCCCCACTGCTCCTGCACCTTCTCCTCTCCAGCCTGATGGAGTGATGGAGGGTCTGGAATCCACATTGACCCTCGCAAAAGGCCAGGGCAGCGGTATAAAGATGAAGGAAACTAATAAAAATCAGAGAGAAATGTCAAAGGAATATTAAACGTGTCAAAGCCGGGCCTCCAAATGGACTGGAGAAGTGAAGAAAGGACGTCTTCGGGTGGAAAAGCTTGGCGTCTGCGCTCCACCGTTTCACTTGTGATTTTTCGCATTATATAAATCGAAACTTTATAAAGATTTGATGGCTAAACTGTTTTCCATGCCGCGTTTCTGATTGCAGACTAGTGCGAAATTCACATCTTTAGTGTTTTTTTTTTTTATTGAAATGATCAATCGTTAAACATATATTAACGTTATTTATGTTTTCCCAGAAAGTCTCTAAGGATTGTCGCACACTTTTATAATAAGTCCTGCACACTTAACGCTGTTTTTCGCTCTCCCAGAACAGTTTTCGCACACTCTTAACATTGTCGCACAAACGAAGTTTGTCATTCGACCTGAACAATGTCGCACATTCTTAACGAAGTCCTGCACCCATAACGATGTTTGCCGCTCTCAAAAAACAATATCGCACACTCTTAACATTCTCGCACACTCTCAACAATGTTTGTCATTAGTCCTGAACAATGTCGCTCACTCTTAACAATGTCGCAAAAACCGATGTTTGTCATTTGCCCGATGTCGCACACTTTTAACAAAGTCTCGCACACTTAACGAAGTTTGTCGCTCTCCCAGAACAATATCACACACTCTTAACATTCTCGCACACTCTTAACAATGTTTGTCATTAGTCCTGAACAATGTCGCTCACTCTTAACAATGTCGCAAAAATCGATGTTTGTCATTTGCCCGATGTCGCACACTTTTAACAAAGTCTTGCACACTTATTGAAGTTTGTCGCGCTCACAGAACAATATCACACACTCTTAACATTCTCGCACACTCTCAACGATGATTGTCATTCGCCCTGAACAATGCCGCGCACTCCTAACAAAGTCCTACACACTTAACGAAGTTTGTCACTCTTCCAGAACGATATCACTCTCTTAACCTTTGTCGTTTTAACCATTTTTTGCATTTGTCTTGAATAAATATTGTACACTAGTAATTTATCGGTTTTTGGCTTGTTAGCTTCTGAAACGGCTTGTGGCAAATTAGCGTCTTTGAATTGGAAAAATTAGCTTGGGGTCGACCTTTTGTTCCTAGTAGCACGTGTCCATGTGAATCATGAACTTCCGTCTTCTCCCAGAAACCTTAAATGCGCTTGTGTTAAAGTTAGAAAAAACGACTCATTTAGCCTCAAACAAAAGCTGCGCTAATGCATTGTTTCCCGCGCGTTGTGTGGTGGACCGTTTCCGCCGGCTTTCCTCGGAGAATAAGGTACCTGCGCCGTCACTCTGGTGCTGGCGTCCTGCCAGACCCGCTGCCAGCTTGGGAAAATCAAGTCCTTTAAGCTTCCTGTGTCTCCGCAATCTTATTTAGTAAATAGTGGAATCAGCAGTGTCAGTCCGCCGCTGAAAAGAGTCGTGTTCTCAATTAGCGTCTTCCCGAGGAACCGCCACTAGATCGGTGGAACCCATTCAGCCTTTTGTTAACGGAGCGGAATGAAACGAACCACTGACCGGCCCAACCAGCGTTCCAGCGCATTTGAATTGATAATGTATTTTTCTCCCTCCGCCGGATTATTAATACGCGCACATCCTGTTTGGTCAGCACATGGGGAGTGGTTTGTCTCTCACCTCGCCCGTCTTTCGTTTGCTATTAATCGTGTTTTGCCGCCAATTTATCCGCTCTCAATTACAACGCGCAAATTGGAAAATATCTGGATGGATGGCATTGATTGGCCGGTGGTGGTGTTCCCGCTCCAGGTTTGGCGGTGGAGAATACAGTTGTTCTCAAGGGCAGGAAATCTGATACGGGAGGCTGTTCTCCGGCGGTAAATCAATTATTATTCTGTAACCAAGGCGACGGAAAACGCAGAAACTCTCGCTCTCCCAAGAGAGAGACTTGTTCTCATTCATCTGTTTCTCTACATCTCTCTGTCGCGTTCTCTCTCTTTCTGTCGTCTGTCTGTCTATGTTATTATCTCTCTTTCTCTCTTTGTCTCACTCATATTCTCTCTTTCTCTTTCTCACACTCTCTGTTTATTTTTCTCTCTGTCTGTATGTCTCTCTGTCTCTCTCTCTCTCTTTCTCTCTCTGTCTCTCTCTGTTTCATTCTTTCTCTGTCTCTCTCTGTTTCATTCTTTCTCTGTCTCTCTCTCTCTCTTTCTTTCTCTCTCTCTGTCTCACTCCTCTCTCACACTGTCTCTCTTTTTTTTCTCACACTCTCTCTCTGTGTCTCTGTCTCTCTATCTTTCTCTCTCTCTCTGTCTGTCTTTTATTTGTCTGTCTGTCTCTGTCTCTTTTTCTCTGTCTGTCACTCTTCCTATCTGTCTTTCAGTCTCTCTCACTTTCTCTGTCTATCTCTCTCTTTCGCTCTTTTGGATTTCTGTCTCTTTCTCTCTCTCTGTAATTATCTTTGCCTCCCTGTGTCTTCAGCCGGTCTCTCTCGCATTCTTTCTCTTTTACTTCTTTTTTTCCTCCTTCTCTTTCATTCTTTTTATGTCTGTTTTACTGTTCTCTCCGTGTCTGTCGTTTTCTATCTTTTTTGTCTCTCTTGTGATTACCCCCCCCCCCACATCGCTGCTTTCTCTCACTCCTTCTCTCGCTGAGACTTTATTAGCATGTTTTTCATTATACTGGGTTCTTAGAATTCTCCCAGAATGCTCTGGTGTGTCTGGATCAGGATTAGGCCGTAAAGCCTGGGAGTGTCCTGGGTTTTGTTGAATGGTTGAAGTGTGCCCGTTTAGGCCTGACCTTGCGTGGCATCTCTCGGGCCCCGGAATAAAAGTGGGAACGTAGGCGCGGCGCGTAGAAAAGCCCCTCATTAAATTATTTAAAGCCCCCGTGAGGGGATGAAGAGTTTTCAGCGCTGTGCCGTGTCGCTTCCCATCACATCCCAACACAACAATACTATATGCGGTGTGTGTGTGTGTGTGTGTGTGTGTGTGTGTGTGATTTCTATCTTAATGAAGGTTTTGTGCTTTTAAACAATATCCAAATGATAATTTAAATAAATGAAGCGATTCACTAATTGTTAGATTTCAAAAAATATTTCAATATGATGTACAGTTTGTACACTTTATATATAATAGTATTCGTATAAATGTGTGCGCTCACAAGAAGTTTTAGTGTGTTTTAGAGTTTAATGTATTTAGTATTATATATTTACATCTAAATGTTTGATTTGTTTACGTTGTTTAATTGGCAAAACGTGCAGTTTAATCATGAAATACCTGTGTTGTTAAAGATCTTTTTTCCAAAAAATCACAACTTATAATTAAACTGTAAAATTCTGTGTACCTGCAAATCTGATTACGATATATATGCTACTTTAAAATATTTACGTAGCCAATCACTACGTAGCCAGTCACAGTGACACAGCGACTTTATTAATTTTAAGTAGGTTTTAAATAAAGAAATTATCTGAATATATGAAAATATCATGACTTAAATTGAAACTGTAAAATTTTGCGTTCCAGCTAATCTGATTACGATACATATGCTACTTAAAAATTTAAAGTCGCACTGTGATTGGCTGTGTAGTGGAACGTATCGAATCTTTGAAACTCTAATATCAGCGCAAGACGTGAAAAAGTGTTGCCCTAAAATGCAGAAAACACATTTCACTACATGGTGTATAATATATGTATGTGACAAATAAAATTTGAATTTAATGTTGAAGATCTTTATCTCATCGTGAACGCAGCTGAAATTCCTAATCTGATGTGAAATCCGTTCCTCTGATTGGCAGCATGATCGCTGATACGAAGTCGTCCATCAGTCCTCACAGTCACGTGACCGCAGAAACCCGTGCATTTGCAGTCAGGTCACTGTATGCTTTTAACACCGTGATGGCCACATTCCCAGCGACAGATAAGACACGGGTGTGTGTGTGTGGGGGTTGAAACGGAGGTCGAGGTCTTTGGGTGGGTTTCAGGGATGTTCTCCTCCTCCCCCCGCGGCTCTCATTTCATCTTTACCTCCGTCTCTATCAATTTGTCCCGATGCCCAGCCAATGACGGAGCCCAGACTGGAGCATCTCTCCCTGGGTGGGAGGTGAAGACAGACGAAGGGAGGGGGAAGGCGTCTGCAGGCAACCCCTGGTGGTCCTCCTCTCATTGTGTGTGTGTGTGTGTGTGTGTGTGTGTCGAGGAGGGGGTGGGATGCAATTAATGAGCTTAAAACCTCCTCGGCCCGTCAGTGTCTGTCCTGGAGGGGTAATGCTCCACCGAACGCCCCGGACCAGTGATGTGAGAGGAGCCGACAGGACGTCTGGACACGGACCTGCTCGTCTGGAGTACAGCAGCTCGCCACCACGGCTTCATTACGCCACCTAGGTGTGGGGGGTACAGTGGTATTAACGTGAACGCTGGTGTAGAGTCGTGCCACGATATGGATTCTGCTCTAACGTGGATACCATCATCGACATGTTTATAGATGTGTATAAACACGTTATTACAGTGTGACACGTTTGTTTCGTTACAGCTTAATGACGACACAGAGACTTTGCTAATCGAATGCAGAAAGCCTTGTTATAGGCTGAACTAATAGATCACACTATTACTAGAATGTCCAATGTCTGTGTACTGTGTCTTTAAGAGCGGCAACTCTGACCAAATAAGCAGAAACTCTTTCTCAAAGTCGTTTGTAAACGTTTATTTCACACGACATTTGGATTCAGACTCGGGCTTGTAAACTTTCTGTATTGCTCTCTCTCTCTTTCTGTCTCTCTCTTTCTGTCTCTCTCTTTCTGTCTCTCTCTGTCTTTCTGTCTCTCTCTATGTCTCTGTCTGTCTGTATGTCTCTCTCTCTCTCTCTCTCTCTCTCTCTCTCTCTCTCTCTCTCTCTCATTAAACGATATACTCTATTACAAATGTCAGATGCTTATCCAGGTTACCCCATGCATCCAATTTCTTAAAATAAAGTTACAATAAGGATTGTGTGTACACATAATGTAATTAAGGCCTACTACAATGTAAACGATATAATATGTTATTGCCGTCACCTCTTTTTTTCCTTTGATATAATACTGTGATATAATACCGATACCGTCTGGAAAGTAGAAAATACCATGCTATGAATTTTCACTGATATCTCCCGCCCCTCCGCCACCTCTTCTTCATCCTAGTATCTCACCTAATAGTGAGTAGAAGCGTCTCGAGTGACACTCTTGAAGAAATGGGTCACGCCAGAGGAGGTTCTTGCGGTTTGGTCATGTTTTCACCCCCCCACACACACACACACACACACACACACACTCTTAGCCGGCTCTTTTATTCCACAGAATGGGGTTTTATCCCACGTGTCGCCCGGAGCTTTCACAGATAAACACCACGGCTCTGGAAAAAGAAAAAAAAAAGGTAACAATGAAGCACGTTGAGATGTTCGCTTCAGTCGATCCCATTATCCTAATGGATTATGTTTGTATTCCGCCATCGGTTGTCTTCCGCTGGTGCTGGACCGAGTATTTATAGTCTGCGATTGTGGCTCCAGATTTGCTCCAGAGATTTCTGATTGGAAGTGGTTCTGGCTTGTAAACGTTGAGTTATTGGTTGACGTTTGTTTGTTGTTGAGTTTCATAAATAACGAATCTGGGGATTTACAACAGGCGTTGGTTTTGGTGTCATTTCAGTTTCACAAAACGATTCACAACATACGTGAACCACGATGTGAACGACTTCCAATGTAAATGAATCACGATATGCACAAACCGAAACCAAAAATGTAATTGCGAATTACTACACAAACAATTTATACTGTGCACGGGCCACGGCCCAAACGATTCACACACAAAAGATTCACTATTTTCACAGTTCACAATTCAAACGATTCACAGCGTAAACGATTCATCAGCCCAAGCGATTCACAATGTTCACGGACCACGACCCAAACAATTCACAACGCAAAAGAGGCACTATTTTCACAGTTCACGACTCAAATGATTCATGGCGTAAACCATTTACGACTCAAGCGATTCATCAGCCTAAACAACTCACAAAGCTCACAAATCACAAATCTATTCGCAATGCTCACCGACCACAACCCAAACGATTCACAACGCAAAAGATTTGCTATTTTCACAGGTCACGACGCAAAAGATTCACGATGCTCACAAACCAACAAAGCAAATGATTCATAATGCTCACGAACCACAAATGATTCACAATGCAAAAGATTCACTATTTTCCCCACTTAACTACGCAAACAATTCTTGATGCTCACGAACCACAACGCAAACAAATCACTATTCTCACGAACCACAACGCAAACAATTCACAAAGTTCACAAACCTCAATGGAAACCAATTGCTCCAACAATTTATGATGAATAAACTCTTACTAAAGCGCCACATACACGTCTGTGTTGCAGATCCGCCGCTCGTCTGTTTGGTTGTCGTGACAACGTGATTGTGTAATGATGGAGGTATTTGAGGTATCTCTTTTTATAATTGGTGCAGACATTCAGGGATTTGGGGAGCATGTGTTTGGGAAGTGCTGAAGGAGACGTGTGTAAGTGAAGTGTTATATAGCTCCAGGGCCACTGCACGGCCCCCGAAATAGGTCTCATGTGGAGGGAACACCTGTTGGGAGGAAACCTGAGCGCGGCTCCGGGTGACTCGAGTGCTAATAATCAACAATCACACTTCCGCGGCAATAATAACAGTTATTACCAGGGCCGGCGGTCGTCTGCGTTTGTGTACGTTTCATTTAAAGGTTCGTCCTCGGCACAAGAGCGAGCTGATGAGAACCGTGGAGTGATTAGCGGTTAGCGTTAGCGGCTGTGATTTATTTTTTTTTAAACGTTCTGAGGTAAATATTTCTCTGTGAGCGCTTCACACTGTACGTGTCGGCAGAACCTGGATGTCAGAGATTGTGAAAGCACGTTGACCTTTGGGTCTGACAGGATGAGTGGCACATATAGGCCAATCCTGAACTTTAGGCGGATAAGTAGAAGTTCATTATAGCTAGAATTGCTAATGCTACGCTGGGAGCATCAGTCGAGTCGACTACACTCATGAATTTAAAATATTTTGTCAGACATTAATCTGACATTTTGTCCTGGCAATCGAACCTACAACCTTGGTGTCACAAGCACAAGCTACAAAAAAACGAAATCTAATTTAGTTAGGTTGTATTTGTTTAAGCTAGTGATTTCATTCGATCTGGTTCAGAATCACCAAGGTTTTGTTACAACCAGAATGTACAGAAATATTGCATCTTGGTTTCAGAAATCGTTGCGCTGAATCGATTTAGCTAGTCATACACACGTGCGATTATTTTAGTCTCTTTTTTTCAGGCAAATAAGTACAGTTGACTCTACGTGTGTGTGTGTGTGTGTGTGTGTGGCGAGTGGGGGTCTGAGCTGTGTTTTATTTGAAGTGTGTCGTCGGGAGCTCAGGACCCCCGGTGGGCCGCAGCCATTATCACCTTTTGCTAACGGAGGCGTTTGCCACTGGGGGGCAAAGAAGAAACGGAATATTCTTCTTTTATCCTTTGGTCGTCTCTCAGCGCCTAATTGTTCTCTTCATCCCGATTGTTCTGGGAAATAGAATCTGCTGTCGACTCCGGCAGCGGCGAAATTGGGATGTTTTTATTGGTTCACACTGCAGTGAGTTTGTGGTCCATGTTGATGGAGGGGGGCGCTGTTATTTTTCTTTTTTAGTAACACTTTGTTCTTTTAATGTTGACATCACACACACACACACACACACACACACACACACACACACACACACACAAACACACAGCTCTCACTCACAGACACACACACACTCACTGACTTTGTCTCTCTCCGACACACACACACACACAAACACACACTCTCTCTCTCTCTTTCTCTCTCTCCTCACACACACTCTCTCTCTCTCACTCTGCCTCTCGCCGTCTTGCTCTGTTTTTCCTCTATCTCTCCCTCTTTTTTCTTTCTCTCTCACACACACTCACTTACTTTATCCTTTACTCTCCCTCTCTTGCTCTGTTTTTCACTCACACACACACACATACACACACTCAATTTCTCGCTTACTCGCTCTGTCTCTTTTTCTGTATTTTCTCTCTCTCTTTCTCACACACACACACACACACACACACACACACACACCGTTCTAATGCATCAGGGGAAATGGCCTGAAGGCAAGCAGGCTCTTTGAGTTTTATTTCATTGAACGTAATATCTGATGACGACGCAGTATCGTTCACTCGCTCGCAATCAATACGACAGAATTCTGCTATTTTGCTGTTCTGCGGCGAAGACGGTGAAACGGCTGTCCCGAGATTAAAGTAGGAGTACCAAGCAATAAATTAGTCAGAAAATTAGCAGCATGCAAAATTCCAAAGTGGCTTGTGAATTATGAGAGGAATCAAGATGATGAAAACGAGTTTGGTTTGTTTTTTCCGGCGTTTGAAAACCACACGGAGGTTTTTCCAGCCGGAGCTTTGCTGGTTCTTCTCTCCTCACTTGTGGACGTTAATGGAGGTGACCCTTGGAAAGTTTGCTGAGGGAATTCCTCAAGCACAAGCTTCTCCCGCCGGCGTCAGTCATGAGTCCAGCAGCCGTCTCGACAATATTGAGCTTTCACTCATCCGCTTCTGCTCCTCTGACAAACCCTACGGCTCTTCCCTCGTCCAGACGCCGTCGACAGCCACGCCGGACTTTGAATGATCTAAAGCGCCGTTTATTTCCGGGATTGATGTCTCCTAATCCGTTCTTTCCTTTCTCGTGGGCTCTTCAAAGATGTTGTGGAGATCTCGGGCACAGAGAAAGGTCTGAATTAGATCACAAAGCTTCCAGATGGCTCAAATTTCATTATTCAGCTCACAAAAATCCCATTGGGGTCCGCTGCAGATATATAGGATGGCTCCTATGTCCGTGTGGCGCTTTTATTGGAGCCTGCAGGTAGTAAAAGCGCGTTGTAAAGGCCGTCTCTGGCGGGTTACGGCGCTTCTCACGCGGCTTGTGGAGATGGAGATGCTCGAAGACACGACTGGTCCGGCCAACGTCATTGTTGAGTGAACGCATTTCCCTCCCGGTTCTACGTTATGTATATCCTGTTTTTCCTGTTATGTACAATGTCTTCACGCTTTTGTTTAATGTTATTCACTTTTTCACTTATGTCTTTTATTACACTGAACATTTCGTGCAGATGTACGTTTTTCATTTTTCTTTCTTATTATTATGTTTCTCTTTTGTGAGAGCAACTGTGACCGGAAATGCAATTTCTCCCCCTGCGATGAATAAAGTTGTTTTAATTGAACTGACTATTAGTTACAAAATAGATGAACAAAAAGTCAGTCTCAGTCAAATTTGTTCACAAATGTACATTCAAATGTAGTGGAGTGAAGATACAGATACTCAATAACTAAGTTAGTCAAGTAGAGAGGAAAAGTTGCATATATGTTTGATACTCGGTGCAAGTACAAAGTAGCCAGAAAACACTCAAGTAACAAAATCCTTTTACTCAAGTAGTTCACACACTGGCAGGTAGTAAAACTTTGTTGAGTTGTGGCGTTGTAGGAGATGGTTCCAGCTTGTGGCCACGTGATCCTCCGCAGACGGTTTCCGGGCTCCTCGTGATTCTGGAGGTCTCCTGGTGCTTTCCTGGTTCCTGGTCATAGTCGTAGCCATCAGCTTAACACCAACGAACAAATGAATAAATCGCCTCAATCTTTTTTATTATTTCCGCACATGCGCTTTGAGACAGTAGTAGTTGTGATGAGCGTCCTACAAATGCACTGAACTTGAACTTGAACTGGGACGCACTGGGAATGGAATTAAAAGCATTAGTGGAGTTCCACAAGCAGAACTTTGGGAGATTTACAACCCGCATGCGCTTTGTCAGATGCTCAGAATTTTGTTAGCGCTTGTGGAATGTCTGTTTTCAGTCGGAGTGACGGAGAGACAGCGGAGAAGCGTCAGAGAGACGGAGAGACGGACACCTGGACAGCGTTTGGCGTTGGGCCACGTGAAGCGTGACAAACAGGCGCGGTCGTAAATTTCAATCAGTGCGTAATTGTTTAGCTTGAGAGATAAAACCAATGCAACTCCCAAACAGCGATTTACATGTCTTTTGATTAGCTTATCGCGGCCGCTATAAATCACGCCAGGAATCTCCCATTACCTTGATCGATCTGCCGTTTATGACTCGTGCTAACGGCTCCTTCGCCCAACACGCGCGTTGAGATTTCTTTGAGTAGATAAGGCGATGCAGGCTAAATGAATTGTAACGTGGTTATTCAGATTTGTCCGTGCGCGAAGGCGCTAATGGCGACACGGCGCGGCTCTCGTCGGGTTAACCCCGCGTTAGCGAGAGACGCTAATTGTGTTTGCTGCCCAACATGGCGACGTTATTATCGTCTGTCCTTCTGGATTCTAAACACGAGTTCAACCTGTAATAAGCACAACTCGCTGTTGGAATTTTTAGATACTGCAAGTTCAACATGCTTGATGACAATTTCAAAAATAGAATTGTTTTGAAATGAGGACACGATTGTACAATTTTAAGAAAACAGAAGGGAGTTAGGGAAGCTCGAATCGGTCGTAGTAATGGAAAAGTACTGCTATGTGCTAATGTTTTACACTATCTTTATTGTTTTTTCATTAGATGTTGTTAGATAGGTGTCGTTTTTTTTCCGCTGGTGATTCAAAAGTGAAAGCTGGAGACACGGAATAATATAATTTTGAAAAATGTTATAAACACTGAATGTAAAAACAATCGTAAACGAGGATTTTAAAACACTGAAGAATCACGCAATTTGGTTAGTTGGCTTTTTGATTTTTTTTACGTTATTTATAAAATGTTTTGCCAATCATAGTTTCTTAGCGTCTTTACACAAATAAATAACTAAATTAATTAAAGTTTTATTTGTCACATAAAGCGTGAAGTGAAATGTATTTTGTTATCGTCCGTATATAAACACGTGTGTGTGTGTGTGTGTGTGTGTGTGTGTGAGGGGGGGTAACAGTACAAAACAATAAGATAAGGGATAAAGCAATAAAATACAATAAAAATAAAGATAAGATAAAATATGAATATGAATATAATACAAAAGATAAAAATACAATAAGGGAGAAAAATACAAAAATACAGGATAAATATACAAGATAAAATATGAATAGATATATAAAAAATAAAAATACAACAAGGGAGAAAAATAAAAAATACAGGATAAATATACAAGATAAAATATGAATAAAATACAATAATGGAGAAAAATACAAAAAATACACAATAAATATACAAGGTAAAATATGAATAAAATACAAAAAATAAAAATACAATAATGGAGAAAAATACAAAAATACAGGATATATATACACAAGGTAAAATATGAATAAAATATAAAATATAAAAATACAATAATGGAGTAAAATACAAAAATACAGGATACAAGGGAAAATATGAATAAAAATATAAAAGAGAAATATACAATAGAGAATAATACAAAATACAGAAAAAGTGACTCAAGTAATGTTTAAAGTGTCCAGTTTAAAGCGAATGGCTGTTCACACAAATGTTTACAAGCATTTCCAATTTTTTTGCAAAACGATTTTTCCTTCCCGAAAGCAGTTTATATATCGCAGACGTCACAATTGAACACAAGCGCACGGTTGTCATGGCAACAAAATGGCGTCAACAACAAGTCAATCAAATCAATGTCACGATTCTTGAATCGGGTCAATGGAATCTTCTCGTCAGCTTTGAGACGGTGAAGTGATGATGATGATGATGATGATGCTGAGTCTGGGGGGCGGGACCCTTGCGGAGGAGTTCGGGGGGGCTTACGCAAACACGGCCGGGGCAGGAATGCTGGCGTCTGCCCCCCAGCCAATACACAATTTCCTGCGCCAATAATTGCGGGATTAAGCTGCGCTCCGTGTTGGTTGAGTCTAATGAGATTATTCTAGAATGTGAAGAGCCTGGCGGAGTTTGGGCCGTGTGTTTTTTAGCATTTATGAAATGTCGTGGTAACGGGATCAGCTGGAGCCGTGTGTTTATCTGCTAATGTCTCGTGACGTCCTCCGGGCCTGAAACCTGATGCGTGTGACGAGGAGCAGCACCTGCACTCGCCTTCACTCACACACCCTGCTGTTTAAAAGAGACATGATCTGATTGTCTGAACGTGAACCTTGTTTCTTTGACTTTCCCCAGACACACACACACACACACACACACACACACACACACACACACACACACACACACACACACACATCGCGTATTCTCTCTCTTGCTCTCATCTACTCTCTTTTCCTCTTGCTCACTCGTCTTCTCTCTGTCTCTCTCACACACACTTTGCTTTTCTTCTAGCTCACTCACCTTCATTCTTTCTTTTTCTCACTCACTCTTTCTCTGTCTCTTGCTCTCTGTTTTTCTCTCTCTCTCTCTCGCTCTCTCTCTCTCTCTCTCCTTTTCTCTATCTCTCTCTCTCTCTCCTTATCTCTCTTTCTATCGTTCTGTCTGTCTCGTTGTCTCTCTCTCTCTCACTCTCTCTACTTCTCTATCTCTCTCTTTCTATCTGTCTGTCTCTCTCTCCTTCTCTATGTCTGTCTGTGTGTCTGTCTGTCTGTCTCTCTTTCTTTCTTTCTTTCTTTCTCTGTCTATCTCTCTCTCCCTCTCTCCTTCTCTCTCTCTCTTTCTATCTCTCTGTCTCTTTCTCTTCCTATCTCTCTGTCTGTCTGTCTGCCTGTCCCTCTCTCTCTCTCTTTCTCTGTCTATGTCTCTCTCTCTCCTCTCTCTTTCTCTGTCTTTCTTCCTATCTATCTCTCTCTCTCTCTCTCTACCTCTCTCTCTTTCTCT
>MU204235.1:8690193-8692693 GCA_017309775.1 Paedocypris sp. Pulau Singkep
TGTGAGAGAAGAAACATTCCTGTCGACTCTGCTTCTGCTCGGTGTGACAGGCCGTGAGATGCCTGAGCTCAAATCCCTGTGACATCCACCTGTGCACCTGCAGGATTTACCAAATCACAGCTTTCCACACGCCGCCTCAGCCAATCAGCAGCGCCCGTGTTTGTCATAGGGATCAAGTCTGTGTGTGTGTGTGTGTGTGTGTGTGTGCGCGCCCGCACTTTTTTTTTGGTACTTTCAGTCTTATCTTGACCACAATAAAAAAAAAAAAGAAATTATCATGCAAATAATAACATTCAAATGTAGAACAAACTGCTAGAAAAAGTTGCATTTGATTTGTCATACATTTTTAAAACGCGGTTGTGTTTCAAATAAAATACTCTACTGTTTTGCAGACATTTTTACAGTTTTGACAATGCTTTAATTAAGTAAAAAGCACTTTCTTTTTGGTAAACTTTTTGACTTAAAATTAAACGATATATAAACTAATAGAAACGATTTACCTGTTCTAGGACAATACGAAAAGTTTAATGACCATCAATATGTACGATACAGATGCAGCTTTTACTTTTTAAAGTTAAGACAAATTCAAATCTCTCATAGTGGTTCCATGTTGAAATTGAAACGCTTGCCTGTGACGTTTGCCACAAATCTGTAAGTGTTTAAGAGTGGGACCATATTTACCCACGGCAATAAAACCCTGGAAGAAAATCCGTGTCGCTTTAGGTGACGGACTCTGAGTTATAGTGGAGCGAAGCTGCTCTGGTGAAGGGTGAAGGCCACCGAGACTCGCACTTGAGTTCTGTGTGCAGACTAAACCAACAGGAGAAGGATCTCCAGCAGAAAGGACAAACAAAGCTCTGGCTTTCCCACGCTGCGAGGTTCCTTACCCATAATGCCTCTCCCAGAGTGCTTTCCTGAAAGCGTTAAGTGCATCCCGTGACATCTAAAGCCCAAGCATGCGCTGACACTCCACAGATCTCCATGACACCCGAGCTGAGAGGTCACTGGCGGGTCAAAGGTCGCATGATGTGGAGGAAAGTTCCCGAGCGTGTTGATGCTTCAGTCGCTCGTGTTTGTGAGGACCGGTCAAGACAAAGCAGGTGTTGAGGCGGCCGGTCCGGAGGAAACGCGATAAGGCCTCTAATTGAATTAGCGACCTTTTGTTCTCGTCGAGTTCGCCAGGCCTTCGTCTCTAAGAGGATTTTGACCTCATTTTCTGAGACGGTGGAGGCTTTTGTTTTTTTTTTTCTTTTTGGTAAAATGGACTTGGAACAGGAAGCGTCTTTAAAGGCTAAACTCCACCTGAAGAGGTCGGCCAATCCCGGATAGTGCAGATGTTCCGGAGAAGCTACTGTGTTTCATCCCATCATGCCTTGCTTGACACGGAAGGGCAGAAAATACCACGTTTACCTCCGTAATCCCCTTTTAATGGAGGGTGTGGAGCTGCCGAGGGCCGAACGTGACGGAGGCTCCCTGGGAACGGGGATTAGAATATCAAGCCAGTGCCGCTCTATTAATATAGGTGACTAATTCTTTAACTGGGCCATGGGTTACTCGGGAACTTTAAATTATACTTTTTTTAATAAGAAATCTTCCCAAGCTGGTTAAAATGACCTGGTCGGCGGAACAAATTATTCTTCGGTTATTAAGGATTTAATAAGTGAATTAGGGGAAGTGCTGCAGCGGGATCGTGGCTTGGAATCTCGGGGAAAGTCGCAGGATGTGAGACGTGTTTTTGAATAAAAATTGCGCTTTATTTGTCGCGTTTTTTTCCCCTTCACACAAATGCTAAAAAGCCCAGAAACAACGTGAAACATTGTATCTGGTTGTTACAATTCAGTTGTAGCAAACTCTGACCAATAAGTCTTTTTTTATTCTTCTAAAAAACATATATATTTTCCTCAACTTGTTCAGGGTTGTGAACCGTAACCACAGGCCTGGTTGTTTTTTTCCGGTGTGTGTGACTGTGTGTGATCATCTTCTGCCCAGAAAAGCCATTTTTCTCCCACAATTCCTCACGGATTTCACACTCGGTGGTGTTTCTCACTCTCTGCTTTCACACTCTTGGATGGGGGTGATTTCATCTGGCGGCTCGCACGCCCGCTAAGGCTCCTCACTCCCTCACTCCTATACTTTACGTGTCATGGCAGCGCGGTAAATTGTATCGCTAGTTTGTGATCATCAAACATCGATATGATGAAGAAAACTTGTGTGGAAAAAGTTGGTCAGAACATCCGTTCATCTATTGGTGGCCAACAATTTTTCAAACTCTAATTCTTTTGCATGTTTTCGCACCAATCACAGGGAGAACATGCAAACACCACACATAAAAACCCCCAACTCAAACTTGACTCTCTATTGGTCCCTAAAGCGCAACAATATATATGCTACAGTATTTACGTGAATATAAGCATTTTGCGAATAAAGGCAGCCCTTGATTTTTTTTTTTTTTTTTTTTTTTTTTTGGCACAAAATAAAAAGAAATAGAAATATTTTACAA
>MU204235.1:8697693-8709886 GCA_017309775.1 Paedocypris sp. Pulau Singkep
GTTTGTACTGCTATTTAAAATAAATAATGTATTTTTTCATAATAACATAATGATGTATTATTTTGTAACAATTAATGTCAATTCCAATCCATTGTACAAATTTTTTATATACATTTGAATCAAGCATCAATATATTAAATTGCATATACTGTATATTTGTATTATATGTGCACACAATAGGGCATTGATGAGATAATATAGTGCATGTATATACTCTATTATTTATTTATATATTTATACACGTAGTTTTGACATTTCACATGTATCTACAGTATATATTTGAAAAAAAAAAACATCTTTGTGTTCCATTTTCAATTTCCCACTGTATTAAAGTATATTTAAAATTTGGATTCTAGAACATTTCCATTAAGTTTAGAGTGTGTGGTGCGGTTTCTAGTGCTGTGGAGAAGGACCTGGCGCTCGCTGGAGAGTTTGAGTGAAGCTGAACTTGTTGATTGAAGTGCTGCTGCTCCTGAGCTGGTGGTTGTTCTGGAAGGTTCCTGGAGTGTGTGACTGGATCAATAGCGCCTCCTCAGACGAGTGGCTGGAGTGTTGGAGTGGAGGAGCGCGTCATTGATCATCAGCTCATTAAAATCCGCCATCATAAACGCCTCAAACCGCCAGCCTTTATTACAAGAGATTGGCGCTTTACGACTTCAGGCCTACTTAGCGTTATTGCCCGGGAGTTTGTGGTGTCAGAGGTGGCGATTTACGAGGGTAAAATGACACATCAGCTTAAAAATCGCCTTTTTTTTGGTGGGTGAAATGATGGAATGAGCATCAGCGTCCGGTTCCTGCCGAGTTTGGGATGTTAAGTCAGTCAGATGTTCCGTATCTCACAAACAAGCGTTTTTCCTTCTCTCAACGAAATCAACGCTTTGAAAGAGAAGCGTCGTCTTCTGAAGAATAGAGGCATTATTATTTTCGCTCCTGATATTGAATTTCTTTAGTTTGGCGTTTCTTTCCTCATGATTACACATTTCTCAGGGTGATGCAATTTGTAGATGCAATTGAACTGAATTGATTCAGTTTAGGTTAAAGAATCTAAAACCGTCTTTTTGCAGTTGAAAACCTCTTGTTACATCATTACCTCATCACGGATGACATCATCACTTTGTTGCATCATTACCTCATCACTGATGACATCATCACTGTGTTGCATCATTACCTCATCACTGATTACATCATCACCTTGTTGCATCATTACCTCATCACTTTAATACATAATTACCCCATCACTGATGACCTCATCACTTTGGTTTGTCATTACCTCATCACTTCATTACATAATTACCTCATCACTGTTACATCATCACCTCATCATTGATACATCACTACCTCCCCACTGATGACATCATCACTGTTGCATCACTATCTCATCACTGATGACCCCATCACTTTATTACATTACCTCATCACTGTTACGTCATTACCTCATCAATGATGACCTCATAACTGTTATCACTACCTCATCACTAATGACCACATCTTTTTGGTTCATCATTACCTCATCACTTAATTAAATCATTACCATATCACTGAAGATCTCATCACTTTGGTACATAATTACCTCATCACTGTTACGTCATTACCTCATCATTGATACATCACTACCTCCCCACTGATGACCTCATCACTGTTGCATCATTACCTCATCACTGATGACCCCATCACTTTATTACATTACCTCATCACTGTTACGCCATTACCTCATCAATGATGACCTCATAACTGTTACATCATTACCTCATCACCTTGTTACATCATTTATCGCTGGTGACTTAATTTCACCTGTGTTAGTTCTCAGCCAATCAGCATCCTTGAGTAGATTCCCTGCGACTCTTTTCGCTGAGGTGGAATCTGAACAGTGACTGAGCCCTGTAGTGGCAGACGTGGAGATGTCATGTGCTGCAGATGCAGTGAGAGTATTTGCAGACAGAAGCTCATGCGAAAGGTCTGTGAATGACATCATTATTTACCCTCCTGCTCTTCCAATTGCCTCGGTAATGCAGTCGTTTCGAGAGAGAAAGAAAGAGAGAAAGAGAGTGAGACTTTCATTCATTTTACGTCGTCCTCGTCCATCAGAAATTGACAGTCTGAGCAGAATTTACTCGCCTCAAAACTCAATTTCCTTTGTCTGGATTGTTTTCAGACGTTTGCATATTGGATGCAAAGAAGCTAAAATTTTATGATCAAAACAAAACCACGCACACATTAAAAACCTGTGTGTGTGTTGATGGATAGATTGAGAGATGGACGCGGACGGACGGATGGACGGATCATCTGATAGATGAGATGGAGGGTTTTATTAGAGGATTGACGCGTGCGGGACGCTAATGTAAAACTCACACACGTCATGATGATTATATATGACACACTTTACAAAACACACACACTTTTTCATTCTTTCATTTACATGCGCAATGTCTCTCCTGAAACACACATTCTGTATTTCTAACACGCACGCGCGCGCACACACACACATACACACACACACACACACACACACACACAGTCTCCATAAACACATACTATCTCTTTCTAGCATACACACACGCTCACTCTCTCACTCACTCACTCACACACACATACACACACACACTCTCTCTCTCTCTCTCTCTCTCTCTCTCCTGAAACACACATTCTGTCTTTCTAACACACACACACACACACACACACACACACACACATAAACACACAATCTCTCTCCCTCTGTCTCCTGAAACACACATTCTGTCTTTCTAACACAAACACACACATGCACACACTTTCTCTGTCTCCTTAAACACATACTACCTCTTTTTAACACACACACACACACGCTCTCTCTCTCTCACACACACACACACACACACACACACACACACACACACACACACACACACACACAAAATATCACTTTCTAGCACACACTCTCTTCTTTCTAACACACACACACACAGAGTGTTGAAGAGTCAGACCGTGTGTGTCGGTTGTGTGTGTGTTATTTCTCACTCTAATCTCACCAGTGAATCAGGAGCCATTACAGAGATATTTTAGATGGACAGACAGACAAATAGATTTTCAAATTGACTGTTAGAGAGACAGACAGATGTGAGGATGGATGGACAGACATGTAATGGACGAGTGTGTGTGTGTGTGTTGCAGGTCAGTCGTCTGCCCGTGGAGAGCTGTGGTCAGTACAGCAGCTGTAAGGCGTGTCTGGGGTCCGGAGACCCTCACTGCGGCTGGTGTGTCCTGCATAACAAGTGAGTGTCGCTCTCCCTTCCTACCTGAAGAAAGAACGGTGAACGTCCAGCACACACACACACACACACACACACCGTCATGTTGATGACGGATAGGAACACTCGTCATGCGTTGTCATGGCAGCACAGCGGCGAAACACGAGCGGCCTGTTTAATATGGACGTTTGTTCCTGGTGGCGACACGTCTGCCGACCTGCCAGGTGTGTGTGTGTGTGTGTGTGTGTGTGCTCGCTTATAAAAAAAATAAATAAAACAACAAAAAACGGAAACGACACAGAGATGAACGTGAACTACACTGCCGTAAAAAGTTTGCGATCACTTTGGAATGTGCTTATTTTTGAAAGAAAAGCGCAGTTTTTTTCAATGAAGTAGACTTTACTTAGAAGATAACTAATCAGAAATATACAGTGCTAATGTGGTAAATAACTACCGTAATTACACGATTATAAGCACCCCCCTGATTTTTTCTAGAAACATTTTGGCGACACTTAACAGAGACAAAATAACAGTGGAAGAAGTAAGATTAAACTAAACACAGTATAGTAATGTATATTTTGCCAATGTGTCATCGCAAAATGAGTTGAAACGTTTGAAAATGAAGATCGCGGGCAAGGAGTAGAAAAAATCCAAGGAACAGACACAATCAAAACGCTGGGTCACTGCACAGGGGATAATAATCCTTCCTCTTCACACGGCGTCAGATGAACAGAGAGCTTGAAACAGGCCTGAGCTTGAAACATTTGCTTTGCACATGTGCGGAGTCTGACTGGAGAGCAAAGGATCTTGGGAAATGAAGTCCTGACCACTAGAATCAACTATTTGTTATCTATTATTCAAGTAAAATGATAATAAAATAGTACGAGTGACAAGTTAGGTTTGTTAAAGAATTAGATTTTTACTATATTACCTAATATTATTTATCATATATTTATTTTAGAATATTAACGTGATTGAACCAGAAACGTTAATAAAAAAAAAAGAATAAATCATTATGATTTTTATTTTGTGCCTGAAAAATTAGAGGCTTTTTCTGTTTATATTCGCATAAATACGGTAAGTGCAGCCAGTGTTACAGTCCATCTTCATTAGATGCGTGCGGAGCTGGACCGGTGGGCGAGGTCGGAATACGTGAAATATATTTGAACGCCGTTTGATCCCGAAACGGCAGTTTGACACGCGTGTGCGAATCAGTGGAGGCCTGGCCGCGCCCCCCTGCGCTCTCCTATAAGCTCGGGAAGCAAAGACGGACAATCATCGGTTAGATAAAGACATGGGGGAGATAAACCAGCTCAGCTCTGGCGTCCCGGACAGGATTGTACACGTTTCACGGGAGGAAAGTTAATTTGTCGTACCTTTATTCCGATAGAAATCTTTAATTAAGATGCAAATCTGCACTGGATGGGATAATTAGCGCGAGGCTTCCGCGCACCTGTTGGAAAGTGACATTTGTTTGCATATTAATGACGTGACCCTGGACTTCCTGTGACCTCGTGACAGACGCCGCAATTAATAGGCGCCGTGTTCGGCGGCCAAAAACCTGGACTCCAAACAGCAGAAAGCTTGACCTTTGACCTTTCACTCGGCCGTTGTGTACTACAGTACAGTGAAATAGAGACGCGACCTCGCAACCGTTTCATCAAACTGGACTCGGAGAGTTTATTAACTGCGTTTTGGTGCGTCTCAGGTTCCCGTGGCTACAACAATGACCTTTAATCAGTTCTTTTCTGGTGTAATAAAATAAACCAGCGCCGCCTGACTCTTAAATGCCTGGCGCTCTGTGGCATTAGCGGGGTAATTAGCGCTACAGAGACGGCGGGTCATACGAGCAGGTTTCCATCAGAAATAATTGCGCTATCTTTGAAATGAGACGCGTCCTCATAATGTCAGTCATTCAGAGACGCCGCTGCTTGTTTAGCGCTGATGCTTCGGCTGAAGGCGCCGCTTCTGATAACCACTTTTTCGCAGCAGTTTTTTATCTGACACTTGCTTTATATTTGGACTTTTTTTACTGTATTTATTTTTCATTTCAAAAGACTGGATTGGTCCTGAGCATTTGCTTCATAAGAGAACTGTGGCATCTGTAATGTGATGATGATGATGATGATGATGATGATTGATATTATAATTATTATTATTGAATGTATTCATGCAGATTATCATATCAGCTGTTACTAATATTGAGAACGTGTCGCTTCACAGCTGGAGCTGACCATGTGCTGGAGTTCCAGCCAGTTACAGATTTTGAGTCCCGACCAGCTACCGAACTTGAATTATCGAGCTTAAGTCCAGGCTTGTTACAGAATTTTTTGTCCCGGCCAGTTACCGAGTTCGAGTCCCGGTCGGTTACCGAGTTTGAGTCCCGGTCGGTTACCGAGTTTGAGTCCCGGTCAGTTGCCGAGCTTGAGTCCCGGTCAGTTACCGAGTTTGAGTCCCGGTCAGTTGCCGAGTTTGAGTCCCGGTCAGTTGCCGAGTTTGAGTCCCGGTCAGTTGCCGACTTTGAGTCCCGGTCAGTTATCGAGCTTGTTTCAAGTAGGTCCACATTTACATCCTTTAATATATACAGTTTTCGATTCATTTGTTGGTGAAATCCTGCAGAAGTTTCCAGTCTCTTTGTGTCCGACACTGATGGCGTACTGATGTTCCACACTCTGCTCCAGTGTAGAATACAAATGTCTGACGGTTTCCTGTTCAACCAACAGGTAAAGTATGCGATTTGCCTTAGTAATTTCCAGTTACAGACAGTTTCATCATGTGGGAGAAAAAGGGGAATTGGATCTGGTGTCAGTCGACAGACGGCTGAGGTTAAGCAGACACGCGCTTCACATCTCTGCTGCCAGAATGTCCCAGAATGCCGCGCTGCACTGCGGTCAGACAGCTGGAAGCGTTTTACTCTGCGCTGCTGTGTTATGAACTGTACGTCTTAGTTTGTCTTTACGCATTTACCCACTGCGGCTTGGTCTTCCTCACCGTCTTCACGCTCTCCCTGATCATCTACACAGAGCAACATCTTCTGCTGGAAGGGTTAAGGTTAGGGTTAGGAAAAATATAATTATAAAAAAATAAACTCTAGAGAGCCGGTGCGCTCGCACAGTATATCATTAACATCTAATCGTTACTGTAAAGCCTCTTTAAAATGAGTCTGTAATGAGAATAAAGTGCAAAGTTAAAAGTGACCTTTGTGTTGTGTCTAAAAGCATTTTCAAGAAAAGCTAATTTTCAAAAGAAAATTAAATATATTAGAGGAAAACAAAAGACGATTGGCTACCAACCCCATAAAATAACAGGAGGAACAGTGCATTAGATTAAAAGCAATACATTTAGAAATAGGGTTAGTTTTAGTGTATATATAATATTTTACTAATTCAGATAACTTCTAAATTTGCCTGCCTTACCGTATTTACGCGAATCTAAGAAACCCCCTATTTTTCAAGCACAAAATGTAAATATTATTTTTTTTTTACGTTTTTGTTTCAATTACGTTAAATTTCAAAATAAACGTTTTTTTTTTATTTAACATCTAACTTGTGACTCGTATCATTTTTATATAGTTTTACTTGAATAATAGATAGATTTCCCAAGAGTCTTTGCACCAGTCCGTGGCACCAGTCGAGCTCTCTGTTTATCCGACGGCATGTGAAGTGAATAGAATTGCAATTGGAGAATAGAAGGATTATTATCCCCTGTGCAGCGACCAAGCGTTTTCATTGTGTCTGTTCCTTAGATTTTTTTTCCTCCTTGCTTTGACTTCGTATTCGTGTAAATACAGTAGTTTGTTTATAGGCACTTTTTTGCTAGAATAGTTTTTGCACCTCAAATGTCCCTCTCTGTTGCTCTTGGCTTTTTTGAATGAACGAAATGCCCCGTTTTGTAGTTGATGCATTATTTAGATTTTTTTTGCAAGCAGAACAGTCTTGAATCGTTTCTTCGGTCTGAGATTTCCTCGCCCTCGGCCTCCTTCGCGTCCAAACGACATGTGCCCTGGTGTTTTTCGAGGACTTTTATTGTGTGTATCTGGCTTTGCTCCTGAAGAAGCCGCCGCACCAGGTTGCCATGAGAGATGTCTCTCAAACGCCTTCACCCCTTCTGGCTGAGGAGGGATGTTTCGGACCGCCATCCTTTTCTCCTCCTTGTTGTCTTGGCTTTCTATTCAATTCCCTGAGAGCTCTTTAGCCTCCAGCCAGCGACATGACTGAGCCGAGGGGAGAGAGACCAAGTGGTGGAAAGGGCCCGAAAGAACAAAACAACAGCGGGGAAAAAAAGCTGAAATGTACCTGCGGAACTGGTTTGTGTCCATGGCAACCAGGGGAAGCTGGAAGATGGATTTGCAGTGTAATTCAAATCAGCCCCATTGGCTGAGGTTTGTATTGCATTACCGGAGCGGCAGAGGGGCTCTCGAGGGCCCGGGAAAATTAGCGTCCGCCATCCGCATGTCGGGTAAAAGGGCTGGTTAAAAGCTTTAGATGGGCTGTTATTGTTCGGCGAGGGTGGTCGTGTTTGCTCTATCAGGAGTTTATTTGGGTTCCTGCGTCTGTTTTGTCTTGGTTTTAAGAGCGCGTGGTTTTGGCTAATGTTGGGAAGCGAGGCCGGCGTCCGGCGTTGATGCTAGCGGCTCTTTCGCCCTGAACTTTCACTGCTCATCCAAACATCTTTGTTCAATCTTTGTTCAACTTTAGGCCAACAATCTAAAGCGTTTGAGCGCAACACATCACCGTGGTAAATCAACGTAATTCGCTCCATACAAAAGCTCGATTTTTATTTTTTTATTTGGTCGTTGTACAAAATCTGCTCATCGTATAAAGTAATTAATTCACTTGGCATCGCTTTGGTCCTGAAGGGTTTCGTGAAGACACAATTGGTTCTCTAAGATTAAAAAGGACGTAAAAAAAAGTAGCCAATCAGAGAGCCGGCTACCAGATCTCCTCATTGCTGATTGGCCCGTAGCGCTTTTCTTATGTGGTTACTGTTAGTAGCGTGTGAGTGAAGCCGTGTTTGCACACACGACCCTTGTAAACCGAAACGGTTTGTTCGACTTTGCCCAAACATCTCCAGCATCTGGCGGTGGTGGCGGCTTTGCTTTATCACGCGATGATGTCACGCAGACCGCCCTGTGATGTTCACGTACATTAAACGGCTGCTTTCTCGCAATCAGATGCGTTTACATTATTTATGGTTCATTTTAATCTTCCAGAACGTTTCCTGTCTGGTGTTTTCTACACGTCCTGAAACCTCTGATTTGTAAAGTGAGTGAGTTTGTCAAGGACCAACATTTTTAGTTTATCTGCTTATAACGTCCCGGAACTTTCCTTATCGTTTATTATAAATACTCAATCTAATTGGCTGATGTATTACACGCCAATAAAATAAAGGCTTGAACCCTGAAATCACTGCTTGCAGCTGCATTTTCTTACAGTTTCGTCTCTATGGATTCAAATTCAATTCAAATTCAAATTTTTATTTGTCACATTCACATTCTACATGGTACAACATGAAGTGAAATGTATTTTCCAATCGTAAAGCGTTTAAACAAAGGGGTGAGTTTTGGGGGAGGGGATGCAGACTAAAGCAAGAAATATAATAAAAAAGAAGATAAAAGGAAAAAAAATAATATAAAAAATACTGTAAAAACAAGATACATTTATGAATAAAATGCAAAACAAACCATGAAGATACAAATGCAATTAAAAATATAGTTAAAAAGGGTTAAAAAAAATTTTTTTTTAAATAATAAAAAAAAGTAGAAATACAAATACAAAAAAGTGACTCAGTGAACCTGAAAGTCACTAGTTACTAGTTAAAGTGACTAGTTAAAGTGCATGTTAGAATCAGTGTGTTTTTCTCCTTCAAACATGCATTTGGAACGTATAGAAAGCGTCGTTCCTCTAACTTACTGTTCTACAAGAGGAGAAAGTGGTGAAAACGTCTTTCAGCGCGTCCGCAAAAGGTCGTTGCGAGTCAGACCGACTTCCTGAAAGGCGGGAGCGTGGCCCGGTCAATACGTCTCTCAAGCAGGTGGACCCTCGTCACATGGCTCCTCGCGCTCGTCCCAGTCAGGCAGACCATTGACCCGGACCCTCGCAGCACTTAGTCCTTTACTTCTATCAATTAATGCGCTCCATCGATTCTTCCCGTCCCGTCTTTCACCCCCCGTTCCATCTTAACAACCCGCCCGACTGGCACGACCCCGCTTCTCCGCCGTGAAAGGACCTTTCAAGGTTCTCATCTCCTCTGCCCCAGTTCTCCATTTACAAAGAGTTCGATACGACCTTAGACGTAATAAAGCCGTATCACTCCAGACTGGAACGAGGGGGCGAGCGATGGAGACCAGCCCTGAATCATCCGCGTGAGGTATGAAGGCCGCAGAATATGGAAGCGTAATAGATTTCTCACAAATTGGGATGGTTAAGCCGTCTGGTCTCGGCTGGGGAGAAATGAGTCGAGCTGGGTTACACAAGCCTGGTGGAACTAGTTCAGAGAGCAGAAGTGGGTCGTGGAAGCCGGGGAAGAAAGCGGGCAAACTCGGGCGGCGGGTTTCTCTCTCGTTTCTCCCTTCAAGTATTTATTTGGACCGATCCTGGTTTGTATACAGTAGCGGTGCGTATTTTGACACGTTCCGTCAAGCGCTTTAAAAAGACATTAAAGCGTCTGCGCTTTATTTCACGTCTTCGACAGCTTCCTGTGAAGAGCCGAGTTGAAGAGATTCATTTTTCACACTCGCTGTTCCTTTCGCATCTTTCCAGGTGTATAAGCGACTGCAAACGCTACCGGATCTTAACTGTACGTGACTCGAGGAGACGATGGAAGTAGTTTAACGGTGTCCGGGATCCTGATGTTGTATAATTGTGTGTCTCTGTGACCGTATATATATACTGTATATATTATATTTACACAATAGCACAGACAAAAATGCATCAATATCATACAATATGAATGTAAAAGTGCAGTAACCTGTTGTTGGTTTGTTAAATTGTTGTTGTTTGTTGTTGTTGTTGTTGTTAATAATAATAGTAATAATACAAATTTGTACAATAACTACACCAATAATTATTTTAAGTTTGCTGTTTTTTTGTGGAAAAGTTACATGATTTCAGAAGCCAGGTACTGTACATACAGTATATTCGAGATCAAGCGTGTGAAAGTTGCGACTGAATGTGTTTGTTTTTTCTTTAAAGAAAAGTATGAAACATTTAAAACTATAATGTATAATGTAATGGACATTTCGTGCTATAATAATCTAGACCTTTAATCTACCATTTGACTTCATGAAAATGTTCTGCTTGTGATTCAATTATAAAGCAATAATTTGTCTGACTATTTCCCTGCAATTACTGCTTGCAGCTCTATTTTATTCAACAGTTCGAATAAAAATAGTAACATTGTTGTAATCGAGTGTAGTTAAGTGCTGGTGTGTGTCCATTGTGTGTGTAAAAAGTTACTGTTCTGCGTGAGTGGGCGGAGTTAATGTATATAAGCATTCAGCGACGACCAATCAATCGCCAAAAAGTTCAACCATCACAAATATAAGTTTTGTGATGCTTTTCACAAACAATATTTAAAAATAATTTAACGTAGACGTTTCACCGTATATCCTTATACATAAGGTATAATATGTATAATAATGTATGGTTCGATATTTTGTATCTTGTCCTGGAAGTTCGGCAGTCGAATCTTCACTTGGGAAAAATTCAAAAAAAAAAAAAAAAAGTTCAAATAAAAAAAAAATTCAAGTGTATATCTGCAGAGAACATTCCGTAAAAGTGTCGTCACCTGAGGACCACCCTGCCCGAGCAAATCACACCCCCATTAGTTCCAGTTCAGCACCACCACGATTGTTTAACTGGACTTTTCACAAGCAGGAACGAGACGGGGAATAAAAGCGAATGAAAGCGCGAGTGTCGTGGAGTCCTTGAAGGAGATATTCTTCACCACCTCTTTAATTAAGACGCCGCTGATTCCCTTCTCCTGCTTTCTTAGACATATGGGTGTAATTAAGGCAAAACAAATGGTTGGTGCCGCTCGTGTCGCTGGTGAATAATGGCGCTGTCAGTAAAGAGCGCGAGCGCGCGGCACTGCCGACCGACAGGCGCGTGCTGGCGGTAAAACGCGTGTTTCGCTGTCGCTGATGGAGAATCATTTGATCTCAGACGTGATGATGAATCGGATACCTGTGCGCTCGGCAAATATTTAGCTTGGCTCTCCTGCGCGTCTGGTTCTTCCGGATCCTTCCAAACTCCTGCTCGTCTTCAGATTTTTCGCTTGCAATTACGTTATTTAAGTTTTATTTTGATTTTATTTATTACATTTTTTTATTGAACACTTTTTATTAGTTTCTTTTTTTCATTTTCTTTTTTATTTATTTAATTTTATTTTAGTTGGTTTTTTTTTTTTTTTTTTTTTAGTTTGAAACTTTTTTTTACGCTGCAGAATTTTCCCTTCATTTAAATGTTTTTTTCGTTTGTACTTCTGGCACAAGCTTCACATGGGGGCGGGCCTTACTCTGATTGGCTGGTGAGAATATGATTGGCAGCTGCTTGACCAGGAAGTGTAGGGCGAGTTCTGCAAATGTACACCGTGTCATTCACTGCTTTTTTAATATTAGTACACAATAAAACGTGATTCATTAGTTATTTTCGCATCAGAGTTAGGTCCGCCCCCTTGTGAAAGTGCAAAAAATCGAAACAAAATAAAAATGAAATGAACGAAAAAGTCTGATGTAAAAAAAAAAAAAAAAAAAAAAAAAAAAAAAAATTTATTTAATTTTATTTTTAAGGTTTCAAACAAAAACGCTGGCAGCAAAAAATGATAAGCCAAGTGTAATTGCAAGCCAAAATAAAAACACAAACGTAAATGTGATGCATTTTCGTTCGGTTCTTGGAAACCGGTTCTTGGTTTGATATCTTTGGCATTAATCTGATTCCATAGTTCAGCTGAGGGTCGGCGTGACGTCA
>MU204235.1:8723862-8734101 GCA_017309775.1 Paedocypris sp. Pulau Singkep
TCTCTCTCTCTCTCTCTCTCTCTCTCTGTCTCTCTCTCTCTCTCTCTCTCTCTCTCTCAGTCCCCTGCCAGTCTCTTCTCAATCTGGGATTTCTGTCCCACAATGCACTCTTTCTCTCTTCTCCTCTTCCCCCTGCTGCTCCTCGGCTGGTCTCGCCGGGCGACTCTTTCATTAACCGACTGCGGGCAGAGGTAATTAATTGCGGGCTGAGTGACAGAGACGCCATTAGCTCAGCGGGTAAAGCGAGGGTCCGCAGACTGAAGCATGGCACAGGAACAGACTGGCACAGATGCCCGGCTGAAGCGCGTCCTGGCTTTTCTTCTCCTGCCAGCTTTCTGCTTCCTGCATTAGTGAAACTTTACTGTTTCTCTGGCTCTCGGGGCTTCAGGTTCGAGAGCAGTCGATACTGGGGTTCGAGTGTCATAGGAGGCTCCGGTGTCACGTATTAATAGTGAATCGATGCCTCACGCACAAATAGACGTGAAATTAAAGCAGGGCTTTCAGCCAATCAGGCGGCTCGCTATTATTTTTCCGACGTTAATGCACTTCATTCCGCTGTTTATAATCGGATGAAAGGATTTTACTGAAGATGTTTTTTTCATTGGATTGATGGATGGATGTATGGATGTATGGATGCATAGATAGATAGATAGATAGATAGATAGATAGATAGATAGATAGATAGATAGATAGATAGATAGATAGATAGATAGATAGATAGATAGATAGATAGATAGATAGATAGATAGATAGATAGATAGATAGATAGATAGATAGATAGAAGAATGTATGGAAGGAAGGATGGATGTATGGATGCATAGATAGATAGATAGATAGATAGATAGATAGATAGATAGATAGATAGATAGATAGATAGATAGATAGATAGATAGATAGATAGATGATAGATGATAGATAAATAGATATATATATATATATATATATATATATATATATATATATATATAGATAGATAGATAGATAGATAGATAGATAGATAGATAGATAGATAGATAGATAGATAGATAGATAAGAAACTTTTAGTCCCACAACTGAGAAATTTACTCTATAAGTGTATATATATATATTATCATTATATGTTGATCATGAAATAATTGTTGCAGTTGTTATTTTATCATTGCTGACTTGAAATGTTGACAGTATTTTTCTACTTATTACTTATAATCATATTTTATATACTTTTTATTCATATAAATACTGTGTATAATCATATATTTTATACATATTTAATCCTCATTCCAGTCCACCAATCAGAGCTCAGGGCTTCTCGGCAAGCATCCGCGGCGCACACCTCAGATTAAATAGGCCATTAAAAAAATCATCCGCAGCCAAAGAATAAGGTCGAAAAAATCTCATGTAACGTTTAATTGGAACATTTCCCCGAGTGATCCGGAGCCCGACTTTATTTTTCCCAGCACTGAAGCAGGGGAGCATATTTCATGGATTAGGGTTTATGAAGACTGAAAATGGGATTAACGGGGTAGAAGGAATGGAAAAACGAGTGAGCGGCGAGCGAATGCTCCGGAAATCATATATTTAAGCAACAATTCATTTTTTTCCCCTCACTCACCGTCCATAGTGAGAAATTGCATCCCTCTGCTTTTGTGTGTGTGTGTGTGTGTGTGTGTGTGCGCGCTCAGGCTTTATGAATGTGTGGCATGGATTTCTCTCCCTCGCTCCGGCTTTTTATGTTTCAACGAAGGAAAGTGCTTAGCTGTGTGATAAGCGGGACACGCACAATAGGGTTAATGGAGAGACTGTCAACAGGCCTCACGCCGTTTTAATGGGCTGCTAATCAGCTGCTGGGGGCCGGATACAGTTACAGGAAGCACGGGCCGCGCACACAGGAAGTTGAGACGGTGATCATGAATGTGCGCGGTTTCGCGGGCTGTTTAGACGTGTACGAGCAGGCGACGAGTTCCTGTTTAGGACGCCAATTAGCCGCTAGAGGATTAGCGGGTTAGAGCACAAGCCTGTTCCAACACTCCGCACCTCCACATCTGTCTATTTTTATCTGTCTATGAATCCACATCCTGCCGTCTTAATCTAGCAAACAGAGGCGTAAAGTACTTGAGTAAATAGACTTTGTTACTTTAGTTACTTTACTTGTGGTATTTTGCTAGGACTTACTTTAGGTATTTTTGTACAATTTGTAAATATTTTTTTAACGTAAAGTATTTTTTAACATTGTACTTGTACTGATTATCAAAAATATAAGATACTTTTAAATTCATGCAGTCCCTATCAATTCATGCAATCAATGAAGTACAAGTACTAATACAGTACAAGTACAAACACAATGCTCAGTGTTTCAATGTCTTCGCGTTCGGCGTACTTCATTTTATTTATTTATTTTGTAGAATCATAAACCGTTTGTTTAGAAACGTGAAATAAAACATTTACAAATGACTTTTTGTGTGCATGTGTATACATATTGTATATTTACAAAATTGACAAAAATACCCTAAGTGACAGTCTATTTACTCAAGTACTTTACACCTCTGCTAGCAAACTTTTCTCCAACATCAGTCAATCAATCTTTTTACGTTTCCGTCCATATTTTTTTGTAATCCATATTTCATTTATTCATCCATATGTTTTTCCAACATTGTAGCTCCATCTCTCCATTTTACCTCTCGTCTATTGATCTATCTGTCTGTCTATTTGTCTTCTACCAATCATTTCGCCACGGTCCATCATCAGTGTGTCTGCATTTCAATCCATCTTTTTACTAACACATCGTTTTCCCATCTGTGTGCCCATTTTTCAATCAATCCTTTCTCATCCTTCCATCTTTGCATTTTTGCGACTACAATTTCTTCACAAGTCTATATTGTTATATTGTTTCTCCTAATTGATATGGGTTTGGCCTAATTATGTTCAGGTGATGGCAATATCCTGTTTTCTATTTAAAGGAGAGGAAGTAACTGTAAGTGGTTGCTGTGTCTGTAGGAAAGACTGGAGAAATCCAAAATCTGGAATAATTTGTGAGTTTGAGTGCATTCAGCTTATTGTTTTGCTTTTGTTTATCGTTTGTATATGTTTTTTGGATAGGGAGTTTTAGGGAAGAAACTTTGTATTTTTGCTTTTCCGCTTTTGTTTGAAATAATAGGCAATTTAGAGGCTTTTTTTTCCAGAGCTTCGTTTTGTTTGTTTCGTGATGAAACATTGCACTCTTTATAGAATAGAATAGAAGGCCTTTATTGTCTTTGCGACACATGGTTACAATGAAATTAGGAATACTACTCCGTTTGGTGCAACAAAAGGAAAAACACACAAAATAAAAATGTAAGAAAATGTGCATTGTGTAAGATAAAATATAAATAATATATCTAGTATAAAGTATATAAGATATAAAATTAGAGCAAAGAAAGTGCTCCAAACATTTTCAATAAAACAAATATGTTTCAAATAGACATATTAACAGTAAACAATCAACAGAGTAAACAGTAATATAGGAAAGCAAACTTCAAAGTGCAGTTGTCAGTGTTTCTAGGTTGACTTGGTGTTCAGAGCGTGGATAGCTCTGGGATAAAAAACCGTGGTGAAATATATTTGTGTATAATATTATATTATGGTGAAAGAGGAAAAGTAGACAAAGTTCAAAAATCAACCTTGGCGTCTTGGTCTGTGCGATCACCCTAGAATTCGCAACAATACGTCCATGTGTCAGTCCGTCTCTCTGACCACTGAGCCACAAGCGTTTTAACGTCCCATCAGTGCCAAACCTGCCTCAGGATTGTCCCCGTGAGGAAAGATCAGAGTTATAATGCTACGCAGAGGAAAGGCTTCCATCACGCCGTGAAACAAAACCCGACCCGAGCTTCTCCTCATCACAGTCAGTGTCTCGCCGTGTTTGTTTACGTCGCTCCTGTTGTCTCCCGCACAACCTCAGGTGATTCATCGGGCTCATTTGTCGCCCGCCCGCGCCGCCGCCTGTGCCCCCTCGTGCCTCCGCGGGGAGTAAATCCTGCTCCGCAAACGCCCCGCTATGAAAATGAGATTTATTGTGGTGCTGATGGGCAAACCTGGGCAGACGGATGGAGGTCCGGGTTAAGGAGTTGCGTCATTGTTAAGCGAGGGGCTTTTTGGCGAGAGACGGCGAGCTGAGCTGATTTATGACTCCTCTAGCTGCAAATTGCTTTTACTGCCACCCTGATTATTGTTCGCTGTTAAATAGATTACAGATCGGCGGGAAAAGCCCGGGACGCAAAACTGGGGCGGAAGGGAGCGCGAGCTACGTGTGTAGCATTTGTATTCGCTCATCAATAAGTGATCATCATGAATCAATTCCTGGGCCCATTGTGAACACGACGCCCTCAGGAACACTTTCTGAGTTCTTACACGCATATATACGTGTGGAGTTGCTATATACACCGGTACCCCGACTTACAAATGTCCTTTACGGAAAAACCCAAGTGACGACATTTCTGTCCCGAGTGGTGGAGAAATATTCGAGATACGAAACGATTTTTTTACCGCAAGCGTGCCGAGATGAGACGTGTAAAAAACGGTTGTTTTAATCTTCACGCACTTCAATAAAACAACAAAACACTTTTTAGTTTCAAATATCTTTCTTCCAAAATATAAGCTTGCATTCTCCCAGAATGCAGATGTTTTTTTTCTCTCCCGTTGATGAGGGAGAGACTTCTAACGTGAAGTGTATTGACTCCGCCCATTGCTCATTTGACTATGCCATTAACACACCCATTTCTAAATTGATTTTGACTTCACTCATTCCAAAATTGACTTGTTTTAATTAAACACTCCCATTCCAAATAGCTTCTGTTCTTGACTCCGCCTATTTTGAAATCGACTAGGTCATTGACTACACCCATTCCTACATTGACTTGTCGTTGTCTCCGCCTGTTCCCGAATTCCATTGTCCAGTGATTCTGCCCGTTGTGATAGCTCCTCCCATTCTGCATTCCCTTGATCACTGACTCCACCTAATCCCAAACTAACCCCGCCCATTCTGTCAAAGAGCACCTTGCTGTTTTCTATCGCTCGGCTGGGGAATTTTCACACTGTCACTTTGACGATTTTTAATTATTAATTGTGCATCACAAATACGTTGAGATCAAATAATGCCAAGTCATGCAAACCAAATTTCCAATGTGGCTTCAGACGGCGCGTCAAGATCTGTGTTTGATAAATGGCGCACTGGTTAGTGGGCAGAGTAGATGGTAATGACTCTTCTCGACTCGCAGGACTAAGGAAGATATTCATTTACCGCTTCATCAGCGTGTTCTGCCGCCAGAACCAGTGCGTCTGAGGACTGGAGACGGATGCAGCTGCTGTGTAATAGGGTTTTTAGTCTTCGATTGCCGGCTTTTCAGTAATTCCACCTCTAATGGCGTTTTGGGGGAGAACACACTTCTCCGTGAGCAAGTTTCAGGCGAATGGTTGTTTATTGTTCTCGGCTCAATAAACCGGAATCGGTGTCGTCTTCCGTTTTTACTCCGTCTATGAGTCGTGATTCTGGATGATGACGCCTCCGTTTCTCCTGGTTCTCAGGGCTGCCCGCAAATCCTGCCCGGCGCTGACATCCTGGTCCCGGCCGGGATCGTTCGGCCAATCACGCTGCGAGCTCGGAACCTTCCCCAGCCTCAGTCGGGACAGAAGAACTACGAGTGCGTCTTCAGCATCCAGGGCAAAGTGCAGCGCATCCCGGCCGTCCGCTTCAACAGCTCCTGCATCCAGTGCCAGAACACCTCGGTGAGTCACTTCCTCTTCTCCTCATCACTCCTGTTAATCGGGACGCGACCGTTTTGCCCCAATAAAGAGGCACAAATGTACTCTACCCTTTAAGTTTGAGGTGAAATATTCAGTTTCTTGGTCATTTTTCGCATGGAGTAGCCTTCGTTTTGTTCTTTCTTTTTTTTCTTTCATTCTTTCTTTCGTTCTTTGTTTCTTTCTTTTTTTCATTCTTTCTTTTTTTTCATTCTTTCTTTTTATCTCTCTCTCTCTCTGTTTTCTTCCACTCATTCTTCATTTTCTCTCTCTCTCTCTCTCTCTCTTCCACCAATTCTTTATCTTTTTTGCCTTGTTGTCACTCTTGTCTGTCCTTTCATCTCTCTCTCTCTCTCTCTCTTTCTCTCTCTCCCTCTGTTTCTTTTTTCTCTCTGTCCTTTTCTCAATTTTGTTTCTCTTTTTTTATTTTTCTCATTGATCTGTCTCTCTCTCACTGTCTATTTCTCTCTCTGTCTATCTCTCTTGTATTTGTATATCTCCATCTCGCTTATCTATTACTCTGTTGTATCTCTTTTTCTCTTGTCTGTCTCTTTTCTTGCATCTGCCATTCTCTACTATGTCTCTTATCTATAATCTATAATATCTCTCTCTCTCTCACTCTCTATCCATTTTATTTCTCTCCTGGGTATATTCCTCTCTCTTTTTTCTCTCTTCTTTATGACTCTCCCTCTATCCTTTTATCTAACTAGCAGTTTCTCTTTCTCTGCATGTATTTCTCCTTCTCTCATTCCCTTTCACTCTCTTCTTTCCACCTGCTCTCTCTCTCTCAGCTCTTCTTATTTCCTCCATGTTTTCTCTCTCCTCCTCCTCTCTCTCTCTCTCTCTCTCTCTCGTATGCGGGTGGTACACGCGGTCACCGCCTGCGACCCATCTGGCTGTCACAGTCACCTCAGGGAGTCTTGTAAGATAATTATCTAGTTCCTCGTAATTTGGCGCAACACCGCGACCAGTTGAAAAGGAATGCAGCGAGCCAGATTCGCCACGGCGGAGGTGGAGTGTGTGACCTCTGACCCCCCGGGCTCTGGCAGGGTCAAAGGTCAAGCCACTCATCTCCCCCCGATCCTGCACCGAGACAATCGATGTCCAGTTGCGATGGCGAGGTGATGGCCTGACCTCCTGAGAGCGTGAAGCCTTCAGGCCGGAGCGGAGGAGAGCGGCTGTTCCCTCCATCTGCTTTGACTCATCTCCTCCTCTTCATCACCCTCTCCGTCCGTCCATGGCCCACGCGTCTGTCTCAGCCAGTGCTTTGCATTTAAATTGATATGGAATGGTGGCTTCACCGGGCGACTGGCGGTCTGAAGCCTGATGCGCGCGAGTTCGGCCGCACATTTTCATTACGGAAAACTCCGGAAGATATTGAAAACACTCTGTGGACAGACGTCAGTGAATGAACTATATATGTACGTGTGTGTGTGTGTGTTTGCACAACAAAACGCATATTCAAAACCGCAGTTAAACATATTTACAGATGTTTGACAAAACAGAAATGCTAAATTGTAATTTAAGGTGTGCTACATTTTATGTTATATAAGTTTCAGTTTTCTATTTTTTATCCATTTTTTTATTCATTTACATTATTAAATCTAGTGTTGAAATTTCCTAATCTATATTTTTATTTCATTCGTTTATTCGTTATAGTTGATACCTTCGTGTTATCTTCAGCATTGGTGACCTCGAACTAGATGTTTTTTTTTTAGAAACATATCGGTGTAGTTAACAATATCAAACAGTTCAAGCATTTGTGTATTGGGTAATAAGTGGCTTATTAGCATCAGCTTGTAGTTCAAACAGATTTAAAAAGGCTTCTGTGGCCATACGAGTGGACGAGCCTGACGTGAGACGTTCTCCAGCAGGTTGGCGTGAGGTGGTTCAGTGAAGCTCTTCATCAAGGCCGTGTCACGCGTCTGATACAGATCACACACTCTCCCAGGAGAGAGAAGACACGTCACACACACACACACACACACACACACACACACACACAATCACGCACCACCACAACGGATCAATATGTTTCCGGAGTCGCCGTCATGTGACTTTTAGACCTGGATCTATGCAAATTAAATTGATAAAAATGATTGGATTTAAATGACGGATGGCTGGATTATTATCCTTTTTTATGTAATTATAGATGTTTTAACGGTATTTCAGTAATTGGTGCGTGTGTGTGTTTGCATAAACAACTTCTTACAACATAAACATGCATGTAACACTATACTGTATATTGATTGTAAATACATTAATTATTTGTTATAGACAGAGATGTGTATATACCTAATCTGATACACACTGTAAACATTGCCTCGTACACACACACACACACACACACACACACACACACACACGCACACACTCTCTCTCTCTCTCTCTCTCTCTCTCTCTCTCTCTCTCTCTCCCTCTAAACACAGTGACATTTACTGTAGCAACATTCTCTCTTTGCTCATTTGACTGTATGAAAATGTGAATATGTATAATTATACACACACACACACACACACATTATACGCAACTTGCAAGATATACATATAAGTGCAACTAAATATATTTTCAAATATTCAGATATTTCCTGTCCATTTGTTGCGACCTTCACCATGGTGACCTCAAACTAGATGTATTTTTTTCGAAACATATTGGTGTAGTGAACAATATATCACACATAGCATTTATATTTGGGTAATAAGTGATTCATTAGCATCAGCTTGTAGTTGAAATAGACTTAAAAAAGGCCAGTAGTTGAAATAGATTGAAAACGGTCTCATTAGGCGTGTTATGGAGGCGTCCTATATGTATTATTTGCATTATTGTAACGTGTGTGTACGTGAGAAGATGGTTCAAGTAGTTCTGTCGTCAGGTTTGGTGTAGTGCATCTGTCGTGTAAGGGGCCGGGGAGAAAGTGCTGGTGCGGTGTTGAGTTACAGGACAATGTTCTGATCCAGGGGTCATTAGCGTTGACAGAAATCCCGCTAACCGGTCAGCTGCTTCCTCTTCCTGCCTCCAGACAGCTGGCGCGTTTCAGCCGCTCCGTGTTGTCGCGTCCGCGGCTTCTCTCCTTACACGCCAGACATCGTAGCGGCAAACTGTTGAGTGGCGTCAGATAGCATTAGCTGTCCATTGACGTGTTTGCTAGCGGATAAGATCTGCTCCGCGGGCCTCGTGACCGCATCGTAGACTCGGAGTGTGTGTGTTCGCTGGCGTAGATCAGCTTTCCCGAGGCTTGATCGATAAATCATCGTGTTTGCAACACCCAAGGCTGTGGGTTCCGATCGCAGAGAAACCTTCCAGATGTTTCTAATGTCCAGCCATTATTAAATGCAGTGTAGATAAGTGTGTGATAAAGTGGGAATAGAAAAGACTTTGCTAGAGATGCGTGAGCGATCTGTCGAGGAAACTTGCAAATGATGCCAAACTTCCTCTTTTTGATGCCAAAACTTAAAAAAAAAAAAAAAAAAAGAAGTCCATCAATACGCTTTATATGTTAAAAGTCCCGTCAGTCACTCCCACTTTTTTTTTTTACTTAGCATTTTTTCCACCATTGATCTTTCTCTCTCTCTCACTCTGTCTTTTTCTCTCTGTGTCTATCTCTCTTTTATTTGTATGTCTGTTTTTCTCTTGTCTTTCTCTCTCTTTGTCTGTCTCTTTTCTGTTTGCTGCATCTCCCATTCTCTACTATGTCTCTTATCTATAATCTGTTGAGTCTCTCTCTCTCTCTCTCTCTCTCTCTCTCTCTCTCTCTCTCTCTCTCTCTCTCTCTCTCTCTCTCTCTCTCTCTCTCTCTTTCTATTCTGTTCTCTCCTGGGTATATTCCTCTCTTTCTTCTTTCTTCTTTGACTCTCCCTATGTCCTTTTATCTAACTCTAGCGTTTTCTCTTTCTCTTCATATCTTTCTCCTTCTCTCATTCCCTTTCACTCTCTTCTTTCCACCTGCTCTCTCTCTCTCTCTCTCTCTCTCTCTCTCTCAAAGTAGAAAATATAAGTTGACATGAAACATCATTTGCACAAAATTTGCGCAAGCAAATAAACTCAGAATCGCGCAGCGTTTAACTGTTGTTGTTCATGCAGCCGCTGTGTTCACAAATCACTGTCATCTCTAAGGGATGCGGAGCACCACAGGGGTTAGTTTCCGGACCGTTCGGATTCCCCCTCAGTTCTGAAAGCGTCCCCGTTTTCTTACCGCCGCTTGTAAACTGTTCGTAAAAATTCAAAATTCCCAACCCGTGCTACGTGTGCTTTCAGTGTAAGCTTTTAAGTTTGCTTTTAAGTGGCGCCAAAGAAATAATTTCTTCCTCTCCCGAGGGAAAAAGGTGCGCAAAATACTCCAAATGAGTCCAAGAGCGTAAGTGTTGCTAAGCGCCGCTGACCCCTTAGCGACAGGCACCGGCCGTGTTACCGGGGAAACGTATCGCGAAAGGCCCTTTTTTTCCCCACCTGCTTCGGCACGACAGGCCCAACCACCTCCAAACGCTA
>MU204235.1:8734156-8752986 GCA_017309775.1 Paedocypris sp. Pulau Singkep
GGACAAAAATAACACGTAAGTGTTTTTATTCAAAAAGCTTCCGCTACCCTGCATGGAGGATAATGGGGTTCTTTGTGAGGGCCCTCTCCATCAAGAGCCTGGTTCAGAACGCATTGTGTACTTTTAGAAACAAATTGATCGGCTAATGCGGCGATCAATCCACTGTGTGCGTCCCGGGCCTAATGCGAATCATCGCATTAACTGCGCCTTGATTGTTTCAAGAGGCTCAGCTGCGCGCAAACTCGCCGATGAAGAAAGTGAGCGGCCCGCATCGAGGAGGAAAGTGGATTGGAGTCCACCATCTTTATAATCTGCACATCATTCAAACCGTTGTTTATTTCCGTTGGCTTCCCGCCAAACCGAATTGCATCGCAGTGCGGCCGTTGATTGGCCGTACGTGTATCACGACCTCCTCAAACTGACAAGTGAATGATACGCTGTTATGAGCGTATAACCGTCGCTAGTAACAGGATAGCGGCGATGTGCTAATCTGGTTAGCGTGCGGTAATGCGCACACAGAGACTCGTTCTGCTCGCAGCACTGATGCCGTTGTGTCTTTTTGCTGAACCCGGTCCAATCTGTAACTTAATTAAATGTACAGGACCTCCATCATTAAGTCGCATTGATTTTTATTCTCTCCCTCGGAACAGAGGCTATTGACGAGTTAGCCGCAGATTAGCGCGCCGAGCTCTATGAAAATGTTTTTTAAGCAGGAAGCCAGTTTAATTCGGTTTAAATTCAAGCTGAATTGTAATTATTCAATCACCCGACCTGCATTTTTGTTAAGCAGGATGGAGCCTGAGCGCATTATTCATTCGTTTCCTGAATGATAGCACTGTGTTAGCATGTGCTCTGCGTTAGCGTTGCATTTATGCTTTAATCACAAAGCAATTTACGATCAGCGAGCACAGAGACGGACGTTTGTTTTTTCGTGTGGTCTGCACGAGATTTATCACTAATATTATAAAACATTAGTGATAAAAACCGTACTTATTTAGCGTTGTTGGGTCACATGACTCGTTTCGCGGCTCTTACTCGTGGTCAAACATAAATGTTAAAAATAAATTAAATATAAATAATACACTTTGGCAGTTTTTACTGTGGTTTTAAACCTGATTCCAAGCAAACCACTTCAACATATCGAGGAATATATAACTGCAACAAAAACAAAGCTATTTTAGTTGTATACAAAAGCTCAACTGATTTTCTTTGTTTTGTCGTTTCTTTTTAACCCTACACCGGCTGGTTAAAGTCACGTGACCCGACGTCATGCTGGAGTCCACAACCATTGGTGTTGATGAAGCCACAGAGGAGCAAATGGTGGAATGTCCTTGGTTCGTGGTGATGGTGGCGTTGTGAGATTAATGGCGGACGGGTCGGATAGTGAGATTAGCTCTCTGTCGCCTGCCAGTGGTGTTCTGACAGATCCAGGCCAGGCTGTCGACGTGTAACGCGCCCGATACAGTGAGAAGACAAGCCGGAGGAAAATCAATTCACTACCGGCAGAGATAAGCGGCATTGTGCGGGCAAACACAAAGGCTTCCACCAATTTACACACACAGGCTAATCTCCTCCAAGCTCAAACCTTTCACGCGCAAAGCAAGTAGGAGCCAGAAAATACTCGCGCCCTGAATCGGTTGCGTATGATCCGTTTTCCTGCTCGCGTCAGCATCGTGAAACCTAAACGTCGTTCTGTCCTTTCTGCTTGACGCTTTCATGCCCTAGGTGCCTTTTTTCTTCTTCTTCTTCTTCTTCTTCACAAATAAACCATATCATGGCGAGAAAGAACGGAAGAATGTGGAAAACGTTCCCAAAATTATTCCCAAAGGACATATTTGAAATTCTTTCTTTAAAGTCCATTAAAAATGTCATACAATACAGAAATATATGTAGTGTACACTGGGAATATTGCTTTTTGCTTTATCGGAATTTTTTAGCATGGTTTAAGTGTGTGTGTGTGTGTGTGTGTGTGTCTGTATGTATATAATGTATATATGTATATGTGTTTGTGTGTGTGTGTGTGTGTGTGTCTATACTCGCACACATGTTTTTGTACACATCTGCAGTATGTGTGTGAGTTGACATTCCAACTTTGCATAAACAATTTTAAATCAGCTCGACGTGTGAATGGTCAATTATGAACAAAGTCATCCGGACTAAGTAGAAATGAATATGGTGATTTGTCGAATGCATAAATTGGACGTTTCCCCGGCGCGTTCTATGCAAAGCGGCCTTTTTAATGCATACATTAATGTGTCTCCCGCCCTTTTGGCGTGTCCAAATTTGCCGACGAGCTCATGATGTTGACCCCGTGACCTCTCGACCCGTGCCAGCGCGCAGGTCGTCAGTAATTGACCCCGGGGCGGAGCACAAGGCGTTTGGCGGCCCGCGGCTCGGCGTCCACAGGTTCCGCGGGGCTTTTCACCACCTTCCGCTTGAGTTCCCGCGAGGCATTTCCCGCGCAACAGCTGCGGAGCGGCGGTTTTCCACTCTTCTGAGGCTCCGCGGAGCGACGTGGCGCTGCTTGTTTTCTCTGTGGAGATTTATCTGAGCGGCGCGGATGAATGAGTGTTGATGTAACAGCCCAGGCTTCAATCGGGCCTAATGGCCGGGCGAGACACGAGGTTCCGCTGGGTCAGGCTGTTCTTTTGCCTCCTTTCAAAATAGATTGCGCTCTGGCCTTAAATGGAGAGAATAGCCGCGCGGTTTCCCCGGCACGATGGAGCTGCGCGTGATTGTGGCGGCGTTTAGACGGGCGGAATTGTGCAAAAAGACTGCAACACAACCAAAGAAGGCTCCACAGTACACACTCTGATCCCACAGAACGCAAGAAAACCACTGAAGAGTGTGTGTGTGTGTGTGTGTGTGTGTGTGTGTGTGTGTGTGTGTGTGATGTATTTCATTGGTTCTACATAGATGCAAAGTTCAGGTGGTTTTTAAATTTCCATGTGCTTTTTTTTTTTGACAGGCTAAAGTCTACTATTGCAGAGTTCTTTGGTTAAAAGATGGATGGATGGAAGGATGGATGGATTAATATAAAAAGAAAAAGGTGGATGGATGAATAGATAGAGAAAAAAATATGGATGGATGGTACTGTAGGATAGAGGGAGACAGCCAGGAACAGACAGATGGATGGATGGATGGATAGGTGGATGAATATATAGGCATATTAAGTGAGAAAAAGAAATGGATGGATGGATGGATGAATAGAGAAAGAGAAAAATTTGGATGGATAGTAGGATAGATAGAGGGAGACAGGCAGGAACAGAAAGACGGATGGTTGGTTGGATGGATGGATGGATAGAGGTAGTTTGGTTGGTTGGTTGTAAAGAATAATTTAATTCATCCTCCTTTTAAAGTTTCATCTTTTCAACTTTTCAACTTTTTCTCTTATTCCTTTCATTTTTCCCTTGTTGAAAAGGGAATTCACTGTCCTTTCATTGTCCATCTTCTTTTCAGCGTCTATTTGTCTTCTCTGTAGTCATTGTACAAATTTTATGTTAATGTTTTTAACACTGTTTGGCTCCAGAGACGTTCCCATTCGTCATTACTGTTCGACTTTTGGAATTTTCACAGTTCAAATTTGGCCATCATTTTTCGCAACATTTGTTTCAATGAAACTTCATGGACATTTTTTTGGCATTTCCGTGTTTCTACTCGTGTCAACTTTTATCTTTCCTAAACGTATTATTCATAGAAACGAAGTCAAACGTGTCTTCTTTCAGAAAGCGTGCTTGATGTTGTGGTTTAACAGCGTGACCTGCTCGCCCACGTCTTTTCTTCAGAAATCGAATCATCTAGTTACGGAATGAGCTTGTTTCCTGACGTGGATGTTCTGTGTTTCCTGCAGTACTGGTATGAAGGGAACGAGATGGGAGATCTGCCGGTGGATTTCTCCATCGTGTGGGACGGAGACTTCCCCATCGACAAGCCGTCCTCCATGAAAGGCAAGTGTCCCTGTGTCTGAACACGGCCGCTAAACTCTATCATTCTGCTATTTAAACACACTTTTCCAACTACGAATACGTTTAACTGCATTTTACGCCGCTAATTTCAAATCACAGGCTGATATTGTCTTGACAGTTTCCCCTCCACCAACGAAAAGCCTTGCGATATTTGTTTTAATTTATGAAACAAATCAAAGTTTTATTTTGTCGGTTAAATACCACTGATTCGCAAAGTCACAAATCCATCATTTCTAAGAAAGTGTTACTGTTTAGTTAATTGTTGTAGTCTAATCGCTTTTTGCCATCTTTATTTCTTTGTCTCTCCTTTCTCTCTCTTCTTTCTGTCTCTCTCTCTCTTTTCTTTATCTCTCTCTATTCTTTCTCTCTCTCTCTCTCTCTCTCTCTCTCTCTCTCTCTCTCTCTCTCTCTCTCTCTCTCTCACTATCTCTTTTGCTCTGTTTCTCTCTCTCTCTCTCTCTGTCTCTGCCTCTCGCATCTTTTGCTTTGTTTCTCTCTCTCTTTACCTTTTTCTGTCTTCTCTCTCTCATTCTTTCTTACTTTCTCTCCCTCTCTCTTTTTTCAGTCTCACTCTCTCTCTCACTCTCCCTCTGCCTCTCGCTTCTTTTACTCTGTTTCGCTCTCTCTTTATCTTTCTCTCTTTCTTTATTTTTGTCTGTCTTTCTCTCTCTCATTCTTTCTTACTTTCTCTCTCTCTCTTCTTTCTCTCTCTCTCTCTTCTTTCAGTCTCTCTCTCTGCCTTTCGCATCTTCTCTCTCTCTCTCTCTCTTACTCTATCGCTACCTTTTTTCTCTCACTCCTTCTCATTTTAATCAATCTTTTAGCTTCTCTCTCTCTCTTTTCTTTCATTCTTTATCTGGAAAAAAAAACATTAAATTGCCGAATTTTCCCTCTGATTTGACCTGACAATCCTCCACCGGTTCAACCAGAGGAACCGAGTTCCCCATCAGTGTTTGCGTGATGAAGGCTGTTCAGATAATAAACTTTGCGGACCTCCACACCCACCACCCGTGCCCGCTCAGTCATTAGCGCGCGTGGGCCGCACATGAATCGCAGCGTGGGCTTGCTGAGCTATCGATCGGCTCCGCACACACATGGCGTCTCTCCAAGCCTGGCCTGCGTTTAACCCTCGTGTTTGTGGGCAGCGCTCCTGTACAAGTGTGAGGCGCAGAGGGACAGCTGCGGACTCTGTCTCAAGGCTCCGGGCAAGTTCGAGTGCGGCTGGTGTTTGGCGGATAAGAAGTGTCTCCTCAAGCAACACTGTCCCGCGCCGGAGCTCAACTGGATGCACCAGGGGCGACGCAACGTGCGCTGCAGCCACCCTCGCATCAGTAAGGTACGTGCCACTGTCCTGCCAGGAAGTGAACCATCGGTCGTGGGTTTGAGGAGTGTGGCCTAAAGCAGGGTCGTTATTGGCTTAGTTACGTATCAAGAGTTGAAGAGGCGGAGACTTTGGGGGCGGAGCCGAGAGCAGACCTGTTGCAACTTTTCCTCTTTATCTCTCAATGTATAGACAGACAAACAGATGAGAGATGGATGGATGGCATGAAATGACTTTGGTCGTGTGTTTGATGGGTGTGTCCTAAAGGAGGGTCATTATTGGCTTAGTTACGTATCAAGAGTTGAAGAGGCTCTTTGGGGGCGGAGCCTAGCGCAGATGGATGAATGGAAGGATGGATGACAAACAGACCAATATAAAGATTGACAAATGGACAGACAGAAAGACAGACAGACAGACAGACAGACAGACAGACAGATGGATTAGCGGATAGATGAATTGACGGATGTATAGATAGACAGACAGACAGACAAACAGATGATAGATGGATGGGTGGATGGATGGACAGATAGATGGACAGACATATTACAGATATATTGGATGCATGGATGAACGGATGGACAGACAGATGTATTTGCGGATTGATAGATTGACAGATGTATAGATAGACAGACAGACAGACCGTCAGATTATTGATGGATGGGTGGATGGATAGACACACATATTATAGATATATTGGATGGATGGATGGATGGATAGGCAGACAGATGATAGATAGATGTGTGGATGGATAGATAGACTGATAGACAGATGATGGATAGATGTGTGGATGGATAGATAGACAGACAGACAGATTATATATATGATGGATGGATGTATCGATAGATAGATCGACAGACAGATAATAGATGGATGCATGTATAGATAAACAGACAGACAGATGATAGATGGATTGATAGTCTACACTTCTCTTCCTCTGATGATATTCTTCCGCCTCTGTGACTCTAGATCCGCCCCCTGACGGGACCGAAGGAGGGCGGGACCCGCGTGACCATCGAGGGGGAGAACCTGGGGCTTCACGTGCGAGAGATCACACACGTGCGCGTGGCGGGGGTGCGCTGTAACCCGGCGGCGTCTGAATACATCAGCGCCGAGAGGTGAGGAACACGCCATGCCACGCCTCACACGCCTCACACTGACACGCCCGCTCTGCTGCAGGATCGTCTGTGACATGGAGGAGTCTTTGCTCTCTAGCCCCCCTGGTGGCCCGGTGGAGCTGTGCATCAGCGACTGCAGCGCCGAGTATCGCACACAGTCCTCGCAGATTTACTCCTTCGTGGTACGTACACACTCGTGCTTTACACCTGAGCCGCTTTCCTGGTGTGTGTTTCCTGGTGTTCTTTTCGCTGTGTGTGTGTGTGTGTGTGAGTTTATATTGCATGCCTGGCTGTGTGTGTGATCAATACTGTGCATACGCACATGCTGCACATACATAGAGTGTGTGCTTAAATACAAACGTGTATATACTTGTGCTTATATTCATGTTGTGTGTATATTCAGGTGATGGGGGGATATATATTTATATAATATAAAATATTTAAAATATGTATATATATATATTATATATATACATATATATAGATAGATAGATAGATATATCACTACATGTGATCGGTGCTGATTTATCAGATAATTGATCGCCATCTGACTTTTGAGCCAATCACGTCAGCTCCAGCAAACCACGTGATGGTGACGCTCCGTGTCATTAAACGTACCGAGCGACACATTCACCCTGTCGAGCTTTAAGTGCTGCCCAGCAGGAGCGCGCCATTAGTCCATTATCCCGCGCCCGGGAGCGCTGCACACACTCTTACGTGTAAACGGATGACCCCGCCCGGGTCCCTCCGCGGCTAATCAATAGCGTCCAGGCAATTCCAGCGGTGCGGAGGGCTAAAGCTAATGAAAACACACACACACACTCCAATCGCGCAGGGCTAATTACAGCGGGCAGGACATTTCCATTACCGCGAGTGACACGCCCTCTTTCTCTCTCTCTCTCTCTCTCTCAGACCCCCAGCTTCAGCCGCGTCCGGCCGGAGAAGGGCCCGGTGTCTGGAGGGACCAGGCTGACCATCTCAGGCCGACATCTGGACGCCGGCAGTGCCGTCACCGTGTTTCTGGCCCAGGAGGAATGTCTGTTTGTCAGGTGGGAGACGCAGCCGGAAAACATCTGTAGGGCGAGATTCCGCTCGGGAGAAGCTTGCACAGTTTCACATGACGTCAGACTGCCTTGTGTGTGTGTGTGTGTGTGTGTTGGGGCGGGGGGGAGGGGTGGCGTGTATTTCATATGATTATGTTTTATGCCGGTGTATTGAAGACAAGTTTCACTTGTCATAAAAACCTTACAAAAGCAGATGTTCTAACTGCAAGATTAAGTCAGAATCCAAGTTTAATCAAAACAGATAGTGACTATAATAAATCATAAATAATTAATAACAAAATAATTCATTAGAAATTGTTTATTCATTGCTGAGTATGTGAATGTGAATTCTCACTGGGATTATCAGAGCATATATTTGTGTGTGTGTGTGTGTGTGCACACATCTTTATTTAGGTTTTTTTAATGTTTAATTGCATATGGCTATATCTCTCTTTTCAGATTTTTGACAGATTTTTCTAATAATAATTTCTATAATAATAATTTCTAATAATAATTTCTAATAATAATTTCTAATAATATTATCTATCTATCTAATAATATCTATCTATAATAAATCTAATAATAATAATAATAATAATATTTTAATAGATAGACAAACAGATGGATAGATGAACGGATGGATGGATGGATGGATGGATAGATAGATATGTGGACGGACAGAAAGATAGACGGATAATTGTGTGGATGGATGGATGGATGGATGGATAGATAGATAGATTTTCTAAATTGTCTAAATAGATGGATTGACTGACTGACTGATGGACTGATTGATTGATTGATTGATTGATTGATTGATTATTATGTATACATTTATAAAATACAAGTAGACTTGCAACCAAACGTGGTATTTTGTATGTTTACAAGAAGATAATGTCGTGTATAATACACACACACAAACACACAAAGTCATGCAGCCAAACACGAATACATGTGTAGAAGTGCCACATATGATATATACATAGATAGAATAAACTGACATTCCTAGATACATTGATCTAGTATATATTTACACATGCACACACAGGTCTGTGTTGACTCTTGTGTTGTTTTGTTTCCCTGACAGGAGGACGGTGCGTGAGATTGTGTGTGTGACCCCACCATCAGCATCCGGCTCGGGCGCTTCATCCGTCAAGCTGTTCATAGACAAGGCCGAGTTCACCAGTGACACGCGCTACATTTACTCGGAGGATCCCACCATCTCCACCACCGAGCCCAGCTGGAGCATCATCAAGTACGACACGTCACCCGTCTTCACGCTTATGTCTTCTGCTCAGTTTTCCTGCTCAGCCTTCAAATTTAAAACGTCACACAAAAAATGTTCTCAAAACATGCAGAAGTTATGTGACTTTACGGTTTGGATCCAAAACGCTCACGTCTACTCTACACATGATACATAAACCATATTTTTATATATTAGGGTTGTCAAAGTTAACGCGTTAACGCATGCCATTGATTTTAAAACTTTATTTGCATTTTTTTTTTAACGCGTTGTTTTAGTGTTTAGAATGGTACGTTCTATAATGATACAGTGCACAAGTGAACGGTTACCGCCATCTTTGAATTACGTCATGCAAATCCTGGAGATTTCCGTAATTTTGATTTCCGTTTGGTCAGCGCAGATTTTTTTCTATGTAATAAAATGTGCAATAGTGAGCAAGTCGAAGCAGCGTGAGCTAGGAAAGTAAACCTCTCTGACATAAAAGACAGAAAGAAATAGCGATTTGTTACAAAATCCACCCATCAGAGCTTCAACTTCCTGTGAGTGTGATGCCTTCTTCCCCTAGTGGCAGCACCAGCCTCATCGTCACCGGAACCAATCTGCTGACCATTCAGGAGCCCAAGATCCGGGCCAAATATGGAGGAGTGGAGACCACAAACGTGAGTCATCTCTAGTGCCCCGCCCGTTCCTCTAGTTAAAGGTTAAAGGTCACGATCTTCCTCCACAGGTCTGTAATGTGGTGAACGACTCGGTGATGACGTGTTTGGCTCCGGGCATCATCTACACCAAGCGTCAGGCTCCTGAAAGCGGCCTTCACCCTGATGAGTTCGGCTTCATCCTGGACCACGTTTCTGCCCTCCTCATCCTCAACGGAACTCCCTTCACCTACTACCCCAACCCGACCTTTGACCCTCTGGGGAATGCAGGGATACTGGAGGTCAAGCCCGGGTCACCCATCATTCTGAAGGCACGAGTGCTGAGCTTTTCTTATCGTCGGGAAGTTCGAATGAATGTAACAGTCATAATGTGTGTCAAGACATTACAAGGGAGAAATGTGTTCATAAAAGGAATTTAATTTTAATTTTAAATATGTACATATAATATAAATGCATTGTATATACTAAAATACTTAATTTTATAGGCTAAAAAGGCTCATTTATTTTATATTACAGTATGAGTTGTTTGTGGATGGATGGATGGATGGATAGATAGATAGATAGGTAGGTAGATAGATAGATAGATGGATAGATGATTGATTGGTAGATAGATAGATGGATAGATAGATGGATAGATGATTGATTGGTAGATAGATAGATGGATAGATAGATGGATAGATGGATAGATAGATGGATGGATGGATATATGGATGGATGGATGGATGGATGGATGGATGGATGGATGGATAGATAGTCAGATAGATAGATAGATTGGTAGATAGAAAGATAGGTAGATAGATAGATGGATGGATGGATGGATAAATAGATAGATAGATAGATTGGTAGACAGAGAGAATAATATTCTATAACATATTGAAATATTACATGTACAAACATAGACTGTTGAGTTACTACTATAACGTTAGTACTATAGTATTGACACAGTGTGTTTTCCCGTGGCCACAGGGCAAGAACCTGATCCCTCCGGCCCCGGGCAGCGCGCGGCTGAACTACAGCGTGATGATTGGTGAAGCTCCGTGTCTGCTGACCGTCTCCGAGTCTCAGCTGCTGTGTGATTCGCCCGAGCTCACCGGAGAGCAGCGGGTGATGGTGAGCTGACGTTCTCCCATCATGCATCATAAACACCTCATCAGTAACGCGGATTGTGTCTCCCTACGCTGGCGGGGGATTTATGGCTCGCCGTTTATCCTACATCAACGTATACATGGCGTGAGTGGCTCAAGGTGGCAGAAGTGCTGAAGGTTTGGTTTGCGTGGGCACGGCCGCCACTGGTCTTGTGTAATCAATCTCCTAATAAGCCGCCGCCGCTGGTCATTTTTTAGCTTGATGCTACGGCGGGAAACATAAAGGTCAGCGGGAAGTGGCTGAGCGGACATCAAGCGCTGATTAGGATTACAGGGAAGCGCCGATACACGCAATTGACCGTCTGCTCTCTCCATTATCACCATCAGCGGATCTTAAAAACACACCAGCGCCACTAATATTACCAGTTATTCCATTATCTTATAATCCTGGATTTTGGGAAGTAGGGGGAAAATGTTATCCGTGTGACCTAGTCTCATTGACCAACATAATGGTAATTTCTTAATTCATTTGTTATAAATATTGATGCTTTTGTATACATGTGTGTATGTGTCTGCTTTTCCTAAACCAGTTTAAATGATCAATTAATTTAAATTAAATTAATTACCAATTTAAATTAAATTATCTGCGGAATATTTATTCGCAAATGTTCGCAAATAATACGATTATATAATATGAGATATGCCTCATCTTATATATACCTTTTTTTTTTTTTTTTACATCTGATATCCTCAAAGTTCCATCCATTTGTTTTTTTCTTTTTACCACGTATTACCACTTTATTCTATTTCTGGGTCATGGAGAGCTGGAACGCCGCAACTCTTGAGGCGGGACACACCCACTGCATTGGTGGCCGACCAATCACAGAGCTTTATGCCAAGTTACTTTTTACAACTATGTAATAATCTCAACTTGTCAGGTTCTCAAAGTCAGCTTCACTCCAACTGGTTGGAGGTTAATCCTCTTAACTTCTCCATCATTCTGTGATGAAAAGAGGATTTATTTGGGAATGATGACGACTCATTTGGGAATTTTTTTACTGAGGAAGGTCCATGACAAGGAATGTACTGCTTTGATCCTAATACACACGGTTTTGTTTCTTTGTAGCAATTTGTTTCTTTGGTTTGTCCTGTTCCAATGCAACTTTAGTTCCGTTTTAAAAATACCTAAACACTCGAAATATTTTCGCCGCGTCATCAGCTCCGATGTCGATTCCAAACCGATCGATGGCATTCCACCCGATGGCGTCTAATTGACTGGCCGCGCGAGTTCTTTAGCCGTTTGTGCGCGTCAATACCAGGAAAAACCTGCGCCGCTCCGCCTCCTCGTTCATCCCGCGTGATTGATCCGCACGAGCCCCGGCGGAAGCGCAGATTACGTTTATCAAAGCGCAGATTATGCCGGTGAGTTCCGGATGCTGAGACGCCCGGCTAGAGAGAGAGAGAGAGAGAGAGAGCAGGTGGAGATGGAGAGCGCGCTGAGATCACTCCACTAATGACCTGACACACTTCCACGCCGCTCCAGGATTCGCTTTCTTCACTCCCATCATCCAGCCTTAATAATTCATGCAGCCACACCGCGGCCAGTCTGCGGGAAAGGTGAAACTCGTTAGGACGGACGGCTGGATGCCTCATTTAATTGGTTGGTGAATGGCACGACACCTCGGTCGGACCAATCTCTAACTAGACCTGTGTGACCCGCTGATTCGGCCTTAATTGCCGTCACACCTGTACTGAAGTGATTTTTGAAGTCATTTGGCGTGGATCAGCAGTTACGCCGCCAGCTAGCGAAGGTTCCCGCGCCACAGGCCGGAGCGACACGACAGCGTGGAACAAAAATGCTAATTCGGCGGAGATTCGAAATGTGAGATTATTAATTGCAAGAAAACTGCACGAGTAGAGCTGCACGATTAATCGTTAAAAGATCGTGGTTTTGATTATACACCTTGACAATCTTAATTCAGCATTTATACGATTCTGTCAAACTCATCTGATCTACGACCAGCGGTTTCTATTACTTCAAATTATTATTATTACAAAATTAATTAAAAAAAGTTATGATTACTTCAAATTATTATTATTACTAAATTAATTTGTTTGATTTATTTAAATTTGTTTCTACTGTTTATTTATTTACATATACTGTTGTGACATGAAATTTCCCCGCAGTAGGACAATTAAAGGCTTTTTTCAATTCAATTAAATTCAAGTATTTCAAAAGTGCTTTAAACAGAGCTAATATTTTTGTTCTCATCTGTACATTTTTTTTTCTTTACAGTATGACTTTTACATTACATGATGTGTTCCATTCAATGTATTTACATTTGAACTAGTATAGGTAATATGTGGTGTTATTTTGCTTTTATAACAATCGGGACAACCCGATTTTCAGGGTTGAATATTTAAAATAATCAAATATCCAGAAAGAATTGAAAACAGTCGTGATCTTAATTTTAAGCAAAGAAAATCGTGATTCTCATTTTATCCAGAATCTAGGCAGCTCTATGTACGAGCCAATCGAAGCTCCCGTGTTCTTCAACTTTCTTAGAACCCTGTCTGTGTGTGTAGATTCTGGTCGGCGGTCTGGAATATTCCCCAGGAACCCTTCACATCTACTCCGACAGCACTCTCACCATGCCCGCCATCATCGGGATCGGAGCGGGCGGAGGCGTCCTCCTCATCGCCATCATCGCCGTCCTCATCGCCTACAAGCGCAAGACGCGGGACGCCGACCGCACGCTGAAGCGCCTGCAGCTGCAGATGGACAACCTGGAGTCCCGGGTCGCGCTGGAGTGCAAGGAAGGTAAGGGAGGCTGATGTGGCAGGTGCTGGAAGCGATTTTAATGAGCTACAAAGGGTTTTAAATCAAACAGATCTGTGATGTGCCGAGTGTCGAGAGAGTCGGATGCTGGAGTTCCGTCGCGAGATTGAACTGGGTCATGACGTCAGCGTGTCCTCGTTCTTTGATTCTTTTGAAATGGATCTGGAGCTCGGGAAGACACGGAGCTGCTGCTTGTGTGTTAGTTAAAAGAGCCAACGCTAGGAAAAGTCGACTGTTTCTGTCTTTTTGGGTGGTTTTTTTTTGGCTTTCATCAGTGCAGCCGGAAACTTGATTTTTTTCTGAAAACATTTTAGGTTCACTTCTGTAGATTGTCTGTGCACGCCTAAAAATAAAGAATCAATCCCGTCTCAAAAACGTTTAACAGAAAACCTGTAAGCAGCGTCCAATAGAAAACCTGTAAATAACGTCCAATAGAAAACCTGTAAATAACGTCCAATAGAAAACCTGTAAATAACGTCCAATTGAAAACTTGTAAATAACGTCCAATGAAAACCCATAAACAACGGCCAATGAAAAACTGTAAGCATTGTCCAATAGAAAACCTGTAAATAACGTCCGATTGAAAACTTGTAAATAACGTCCAATGAAAACCCATAAACAACGGCCAATGAAAAACTGTAAGCATTGTCCAATAGAAAACCTGTAAATAACGTCCGATTGAAAACTTGTAAATAACGCCCAATGAAAATTCGTAAACTATGTCCAATAGAAAACCTGTAAACATTATCCAATAGAAAACCTGTAAATAACATCCAATTTAAAACTTGTAAACAGTCCAATGAAAACCCGTAAACTGTGTCCAATAGAAAACCTATATATAACATATTGTATATAACATCCAATTGAAAACTTGAACACAACGTCCAATGAAAACCCGTTAACAACACTCAATAGAAAACTTGTAAATACCGTCCAATGAAAACCTGTCAACAACATCCGGTAAAAAACCTGTAAATAATGTCCAATAGAAAGCCAGTAAACAATGTCCAAAAGAAAAGCTGTAATCAATGTCCAATAGTAGACTAGTTGATAATGCCCAATAGAAAACATCTGATCAATGTCCAATGAAAACCCGTAATCAACGTTCAGGAGGTCTAAACGTTTACTTTGTTTTCTATGCGACAACATTTCGCTATTGTTTCTATAAATAAAGTCAACTCATCTAATTTCTCCAGAATTAATATTTTGCCGTTTTGTTGTTAGCTTTTGCCGAGCTGCAGACAGACATCCAAGAGCTGACCAACGACATGGACGGCGTGAAGATCCCGTTCCTGGAGTACCGCACCTACACCATGAGGGTGATGTTCCCCGGCATCGAGGAGCATCCGGTCCTGAAGGAGCTCGACGTGAGTGTGTCTGTCACTTAGCACAGGCCAATAATTTCCTTTTGAATCCTCCTGCCAGAAGAAGGAAGCAGAAAGAGCCATAGATGTGCTTTAAAAATCTCCCCGAAGCAGCTTCAGAGCGAACGCCCCTGTTCCCCGTGCTTTTTAATTAAAACCTCAGGCGGAGGAAATCAGCAGGCCCGCGTGGAATAGCCACAGTCAGACGTGCCGTACCCACACAGTCTGCAAAAAGCTGCACTCAACCATTGCTTTCCGGCTTTTTTGTGTTTTCTCATCTCTTCTCATCTCGTCCGGGTTGTTTTCGCTCACCTTCCGTTGTTTCCTTGCCCTCAGTCTCCGGCTAATGTGGAGAAGGCTCTGCGTCTGTTCAGCCAGCTGCTGCACAACAAGATGTTCCTGCTGACCTTCATCCACACGCTGGAGGCGCAGAGGTCCTTCTCCATGCGGGACCGCGGGAACGTCGCCTCGCTCCTCATGGCCACGCTTCAGGGGAGGATGGAATACGCCACCGTGGTTCTCAAGCAGCTGCTGGCCGACCTGATCGAGAAGAACCTGGAGAACCGCAACCACCCCAAACTGCTTCTCAGACGGTGGGAGTCCCATTCCGAATCATCTCTCTTAATCCATCCAGCACACGCCTTGCATTTCTGTGAATTTTTGCACCAAATGACTTTGGTGTTAGTAATCACCCTCTTATTAGCTCATTTTTCCAAACTATTTCTAAAAGAGTTTATAATTCTAAGTGATAGAATTCAGATGTTTCATTTACGTAGATTTTTGCAAATGAAGCTGTTAAAATATTAATTTAAATCAATATAAATAGAAAGAGAGAATACTAGTGTGTGATCTTACTGAGACCATAATCATTTAATAATCAATGTATATTCTACATTTTTTAAATAATATAATTTTTACAATTTTCACCCTTGAATGATTTTCACTTTCATTTTACAGAACGGAATCGGTGGCGGAGAAGATGCTGACCAACTGGTTCACATTCCTCCTGCATCGTTTTCTCAAGGTCAGTGGTCACTTCTTCCTTCTAGTGTTGAGTTTCATTTCATGAATCCTGAAACTGGACTTAGTGCTGGAATATTCTCAAAGCTGATACATTCCTGATCCGCTAATAAATGGGGCGAGTTACAGCTGGAACACACATCCTGTCAGGTGTGGAGCGCTGACCAACATGGCCGACCCTGATCGCTGACACATCGCTCTGCAGGAGATTAGCATTACGGGCATGAACATCAGGCGCTTTGAGCATCAGGCTGTGGAATTGCAGTGCGGAATGTTCCTCTGGCCAGTCGCCCGGTGACTTTCAGTCCCGTCAGTGCAGATGTTAAAGTGTTTTGGCCACCGTACAGGCCTCTAGAAGTAATTGTGGAGAAATTCTTCCCCAGTGCCGCACTATTGCTCAGTCAGCCTGCGCCAAAACACTCAATGTTTCAATCCCGCTCTCCAATTCATCATACACATGTTTTTTATTTACGCTGCTGGTTCTTTGGAGTCGCTTCCTCTTCCTGCGGATCAGTTGAAAGGTTTCTGAGTTCGTTATGAAAACGTCAAGAACATTTGTGAAATTGCTAGGATCTCCGTTCAAACTCACAAAGCCGATGAGTTTGGTTGACAGACTTTTGTTAAATACATGTTGAGTATCTCGCGTGTTTTGAAAATTGTTCTGAATGAAAGTGTCATTTAAATCTCGCTATGTTTTTGAAAATTGTTCTGAATGAAAGTGTCATTTGAAACCTGAAAAAAATTGAGTAGTTTAATCATTCATTAAATTCTTTTAAATTCATTTGGAGGCTGTTATTGTGTAAAGTGTCTTCAAACCTCACTATTCTAACTAGCCATTTGGTTAGCTTGTTCGTACAGTCTGTTAGCTTGTTTATCCTGTCTGTTAGCTTGTTCAGTCAATCTGTTAGCTTGTTTCTCCAGTCTGTTAGCTTGTTCGTCCAGTCTGTTAGCTTGTTTCTCCAGTCTGTTAGCTTGTTCAGCCAATCTGTTAGCTTGCTTCTCCAGTCTGTTAGCTTGGTTAGCCAGTCTGTTAGCTGTGGTCTATTGGCTTGGTTAGCCAGTCTGTTAGCTTGTTTATGTGATCTGTTAGCTCGGCTAGCCAGCCTGTTAGCTTGGTTAGCCAGTCTGTTAGCTTGTTTATCCTGTCTGTTAGCTTGTTTCTCCAGTCTGTTAGCTTGGTTAGCCAGTCTGTTAGCTTGTTTTGCTGGTCTGTAGGCATATTTGTTAGCAAGTTTAGAAGGTCTGGTAGCTTCTTTAGCTGGTCTGTTGAATATGTATTCCGTGAAAAATACTTCAAACTTTCATTGCTTTTTCCAATGGCTGCTAAAGGCGCTGGTATACCTCATCAGATTTGTGTCATTTCTGTCATGTTTTACACCTGAACCTTAATAGCAAGTGCAGCACAGACGCTCCTCCATTGTGCTACTAGCGACTGGCCAATGACAAAGCCCGAGTCTCGCAGCCGTTTAGCGGCGGCGTGTTTAGACCGACTCTGTTCTCCGTGAGCAGTGGATGCTGGGAAACCCTCTGGATGTCATGCTGTAATTAATAATGTCAAGCTGATCTCGCCTAAGAACTAAATAATAGCCTCCGCTCTCTATTGCTGTTTAGTCATCAAACGCTTCTAAGTGGGTAATTGAGGCCTTCGCCACACTTCACAAATGCCATCGGAAGAGAAAAAAAGAAAAAAGAAAAACTGATCGGCCTTGTCTTTCAACCTCCTGATTTTTCACTTCACCTTGTTTCAATAAAAGAATATTCGTTGCCCTTTTTCGGCAGGAACATTTTTTTTTCTTTATGTCTCTGCGCAGACGTGTGCTGTTTTCTTTCTCTCTTTGTCTGCTATTAATTCTTTCCGTCCCTTTTAGTTGGAGCTCTTTCGCTCGGAACGCTTCATCGATCGCTTATTCATAACGTCGTTTCATATTTTGAAATTAATATAATTCTGTTTTATTTTTATTTCTCTCTTTTTTGTCTTATCTGTATCTCTATCTTTCTGTTCTCCATCCATTTTTCTACATTTCGGTTTTTCTGAAGCTTGTCTGTTTTTCTTATCATGTTTTTAAGATTTCATTAGATTTTTGTTTTAATTCATGGTATTTCTTTTAACCTCTCTTTATTCTTCTCTCTTTCTAGTGTACTTTTTAATCCGTGTCTCTCTTTGCATGTTGATTTTCTTCCCTTGTCTAATCTCTTTTTCTTTTTTCTTTTTCCTTTTTTTACCCTCCATCTTTTTCTCCATCACTTCATTCCTTTCCTTCATTCCGTTTTTTCTTCTCCCTTTATTTAGAGGTCTTCTCGCTCTGTTTTAATTCTGCGGTCCAGAGATCGGGTGGAAAGTTGTGGTGTAAAACTTCTTCTCGTTCAGTGATAGAGAAAGCTTGACTAACATCCTAACAGGAGCCGGGGGAATAGAAGGCTTCAGACGCTTCTAACAGTCTCCGTGTGTGTGTGTGTGTGTGTGTTTCTGCAGGAGTGTGCGGGCGAACCTCTGTTTATGCTGTACTGTGCGATAAAACAGCAGATGGAAAAAGGTCCTATAGATGCCATCACGGGAGAGGCCCGATACTCCCTGAGCGAAGACAAGCTCATCCGACAGCAGATCGACTACAAGCAGCTGGTCAGTGTCGCTCTCTCTTTCACACTCTCTCTCAATCTCTTGTTCGCTCTATTTCTCTCTCTTTCTTTCTTTCTTTCTCTTGCTCTCCCACTCTTAGGAATGTTTTTTTTTTCTCAATGGCTGAGTCTCTTTGTCTCTATTTCGTTTTCTCCCACTTTTACTCATTCCCTTACTCACTTTCTCTCACTTGCACTTCTCTTTTTCTCCCACTCTTCTTGTTTCTCTCTCTCTTTTTCAGTCTCATATTATCTCGCTCTTTTTAATCTCTGTCTCTTATTCTCACTCTTTTACACACTTTTGCACTCTCTCTCAATCTTTTTTTCACCATCTCTCTCACTCTTCCACTTGTTGGTGTATTTTTATCTCAATGACTGAGTCTCTTTGTCTCTACCTCCTTTTCTCTTGCTTTTTTCTCTCACTATTCCTGTCTTTCTCTCTCTGTTTCTGTCTCATATTAATTTTTTGATCTCTCATTCTCACTCTTTTACACTCATTTGCTCTCTCTCTCTCTCTCTCTCTCTCTCTCTCTCTCTCTCTCTCTCTCTCTCTCTCTCTCTCTCTC
>MU204235.1:8753086-8783273 GCA_017309775.1 Paedocypris sp. Pulau Singkep
TCTCTCTCTCTCTCTCTCTCTCTCTCTCTCTCTCTCTCTCTCTCTCTCTCTCTCTCTCTCTCTCTCTCTCTCTCTCTCATATTAATGAGCTTAAAGCTGTTCGCTTCAGTATTTTAGAATGTCAAATGTTTGTGTCACATTTTCTAACCCTAAATCTTTAAAAACAAAAAAAAAATCCTATCCTAAAAAACACATCATTCCTATTTGTTATTCGCCTGCATTTGATTCGCCCGATCCAGCTCCATATATTCTAAGTTCATGTTCAAGTTCAAGTTCAAGTAACTTTATTGTCACATATGCAGTACATCTGTGATATACAGCACAGTGAAATTGCATTCCCCTCAGCCTACGGTGCAACATAAATACAAGTATGTACACAAACAATAACAATAAACAAAACAATAAACAAAACAAAAACAGTGCAAAAAGGAAGACACTGGCAGTGTTGTGCAAATAACACTAAACAACCTGAAAGAGATTTTGGTATGTAATTGGCCTTTAATCAGAAGCTCCTGGAGCGCGCGCTGCCCGAGGAATCGCCGCGCAATGCCAGCCGGATTGTTCTAATTGTGCGATTAACGCGGCCCATGCGCGCACACAAGGTTCTCTCATGAATTTATATGGCCCGTTGTTCCTCTGTGAACGGAGATGGATCAACACGCGCGGCCCGTAATGTGGCGACGGCCTGTTTATGAAGCCGTTATTTGTGTGTGTTACTCGATAAGTGATGAGAGATGCTTTTCTTCCGCTCATAAATCTCTTTTGGATTGTTGCTGGCAGTAGAAACGAGCTGATGCTCAGATTCGGGGAGACTTTGTTCCTTCACCAGCCGATTTCATAGATACGTTTTGTTTCATCGTGTTTCTAATTGACTGTTGACAGATGATAAATTATTCATTATATGTGCAGTATGACTTGTGTCCATATACACACACACACACACACACACACACACGTATATTAAAACATTGTATTCTTAAATGCCACATTTGTGATAGACAGACAGATAGATTTGGGTATGTTTTTTATTTCATTATTTGCATTGCACAGTGTGGATTATAAAATGCGTGTGTGTGTGTGTGTGTGTGTGTGTGTGTGTGTGTTCTTATATTTTGTGCATTTAAATGTAAATGTGTGTCTTATAAGTCAATGGGTAGTGTGTGATTTTGCATGTGATTAGACTGATTTGGCTTCTGGATAAATGATATTTGGAAGAGTTTAATATATTTCTTTATGTAAAGTAGATGTTAGTACAAAAATGGAAATGTAAACAGAATCAGGTCCTGATTGAACATGTACGTTCTGTTGGCCTTTCCTAAATGCCACAGTTAAACTGTTTCCAAAGCAAGATCTGCGTGTCTTGCTAATGAAATAGCTCATGCTAATTAAACTGGAACGGTATTTGAACGCAGAGACGCCGCGCTTCAGTTGCCGTGTTTGTTGCCGGATCATTTCAGTTTGCTTCTATCGATCTGTGACCGTCTTATCAAATCCAAAGCATTTCATATTCTCTGAAAACCACCCTGCGCGATAAATATTTCTCCATTGACGGAACAGTTAAAGTTGAGATGGCGATTATGATAAACCAGTGTGTCTGGGTGTGAAACGGGAGACGGATCAATGGCTGAAGCGTGTGTGTTCTCCTCCCCAGACGCTGATGTGCATCCCTCCAGAAGGAGACGCCGGCACCGAGGTTCCTGTCAAGGTGCTGAACTGCGACACCATCACGCAGGTGAAGGACAAGCTGCTGGACGCCGTCTACAAGGGCATCCCGTACTCACAGCGCCCGCAGGCCGACGACATGGACCTGGGTACCGTCCCTGCAGCATCTCAGAGACATAAAACCTTTCTTGTGTTGGACAGCTGGTCGGAAATATATGAGAGGAAATACTCGGGGAAGAATATACGTTTGTTTATCCCACAATGGGGGAGTTGTTTTGGAAATTGAAAGAATAATTGAGGTCTCAATTTCAACTAGTGGAGTGATGAATGGATGATGGATAGATAGATATGGATGGTTGAAAGGACAGATGGTTGGACAGATAGTGCGGATGAATAGATAGATGGATGGATGGCGAACGGACAGACTGATGGATTGATTGATGAATAATAGATGGTATGGATAGATAGATAGATAGGTGGACGAACGGCTGTCTATCCATCCATACATACATACCAACTATAATGGATGAATAGATAGATATGTACAGTTTTTAATTGTGTGGATAGATAGATATATAGACAGACAGACAGGTAGATAGATAGATAATTGTGTAAATGGACATACAGACAGATATATTGATGGATGGATGGATGGATGGATAGATACATAATTATGTGAATGGATTGATAGATAGATGGCAGGATGAATGGATAGATAGATATTTAATTGTATAGATAGATAGACAGACAGACAGATAGATCGATAGATAATTTTGTGGGTAGATAGACAGACAGACAGACAGACAGACAGACAGATAGATAGATAAACAGACAGACAGACAGACAGACAGGTAGATAGATAGATAATTGTGTAAATGGACAGACAGACAGATATATTGATGGATGGATGGATAGATACATAATCCTGTGGATGGATGGATAGATGGATGGATGAATGGCTAGATAGATATTTAATTGTATAGATAGATAGACAGATAGATCGATAGATAATTTTGTGAATAGATAGATAGATAGATAGATAGATAGATAGATAGATAGATATATAGATAGATAGATAGATAGATAGATAGATAGATAGATAGATAGATAGATAGATAGATAGATAGACAGATTTTAGATAGGGTCAAAAAAGCCAGGTTTTTTTTGGTATTGCCAGGTGGTCTCCCATCCAAGTACTAATCAGATTGATTGATTGATTGATAATTGTGTGGATAGACATAGATAGATATTTAATTGTGTGTATGGATAGATAGATGAATGAATGGATAGTTATCATTAGTTGGTACTGGTGAGGTTCTTCACTCTGGCTGTGTCCACCAGAATGGCGGCAGGGTCGACTGACCAGGATCATCCTCCAAGACGAAGACGTCACCACGAAGATCGAGAGCGACTGGAAGCGGCTGAACACTCTGGCGCATTACCAGGTTCCTCCAGATTTCCCGGCATCTGCGCGGCGCTCCCATGAAGAATGGCGTTTTTATTTTTACACTCCTCTATCTCAGGTGACAGATGGCTCTCTGGTGGCTTTGGTTCAGAAGCAAGTATCCGCTTACAACATCGCCAACTCCTTCACGTTCACCCGCTCGCTCAGTCGATACGGTAAGCCGCGATCCGTTTACAGCGCTACAGCCTCGCGCGCGGATCAAGTCCGATTGTTTGCCCGATGCGCTGACACACTATCTACAGCCCGCCTCGTTCTCCCAGAGTTCCTCTCAGCGCCAGATCCGCCCTAAACTCTGCAGATTACAGGAGATTAATGAGACGTTTGTTGGCTTGGTTTGTGGAACAGAGAGTCTCCTGAGGACGTCCAGTAGTCCGGACAGCTTGCGGTCCAGAGCGCCCATGATCACCCCTGACCAGGAGACGGGCACCAAACTCTGGCATCTGGTGAAGAATCACGAACACGCCGACCAGAGAGAAGGAGACCGCGGGAGCAAGATGGTGTCGGAGATTTATCTCACCCGCTTGCTGGCAACCAAGGTACCGGGGCATCGCACCACACTGACGCCTCCAGCTTTTGTGAGGTTCGGATCCCAGTGCGGATCAGGAGGATTCGCCAATGTCTGGATCCTCATATAAACAATTAGTCGAATCTCAAAGTTATCTCTGGGAACAAAAAAATTTAAGTTTTTTCAGTTCTGCTTTGTGGAGAACTCTGGGTAATGTAGTGCGCAGGAGACGGAAGCTTTGAAGGGCGGAGTTTTGAAATGTCGATTAAAATGTGGCAAGCAGATAATGTTATTACATAAAATATATAAAGATAATTTTGGTAATAGTCTGTTTTAATTAAATGGTGTAATACAAACTTTAATTAGATATATAGATGGATATATATATAGATGGATGGATGGATGGATGAATGGATGGAGAGATAGATAGATATTTAATTGTGTAGATAGATGGATAGATAGATAGATAGATAGATAGATAGATAGATAGATAGATAGATAGATAGATAGATAGATAGATAGATAGATAGATAGATAGATAGATAGATAGATAGATAGATAGATAGATAGATAGAGAGATAGAGAGATGGATAGATCATTGTGTGGATGGATAGATATAGATAGATAGATAGATAGATAGATAGATAGATAGATAGATAGATAGATAGATAGATAGATAGATAGATAGATAGATAGATAGATAGATAGATAGATAGATAGATAGATAGAGAGAGAGAGATTGATAATTGTGTGGATAGTGAAGAATAGTGGAGTTCTTTTTTTCATTGATGAATGTCAAAATATAGCAAGTACCCAGCAAATTTAAATAAATCAACAATCAAACCGAAAAACAAAACAAAAGAGTAATAAGTGGCAACCTGAAGCGAAATGTATAAATCCCCCCATGAATCAAATGTATCAAAATCGAATCGAAATGTTTTCTTACACACATGTGTGCATATAAAAGGGAAGCGACCAATCAGAAGCCCCGGTTCAGTGGAGCGCTGCAGTCACCGGGCGGGTTTGTGTGTTTGTAGGGAACGCTGCAGAAGTTTGTAGACGACCTGTTTGAGACGGTGTTCAGCACAGCTCACCGCGGCAGCGCTCTCCCACTCGCCATCAAGTACATGTTCGACTTCCTGGACGAGCAGGCGGATAAGAGACAGATCACCGATCCAGACGTGCGCCACACCTGGAAGAGCAACTGGTGAGAACCTTCAGTCGCACTTACAAAGGCCTAACCAGTTGTTTTTTGCTACAAGGCACGTTTATGTAATTTAATATTTTTTTGTGAAATTACATATATAGATATATACTGTGTATATATTTCTCTCACACTATATATAACAGAATATACTATATGTGTGTGTGTGCGTGTGTGTGTGTGTGTGTGTAAATCTATATATACAAATTCAAATAAAAATTCACATTTTAATTGTCACATGCACATTATACATGGTACAACAATGAAATGTTTTCTTACAATTCAGCATTTAAACATGGGTGTGGGAGGTTGCATGTGAGAATGAGATACAATAAAATGAGAAAAAAAAATTACACAAATAATAGTCTACAACAAGTATACAACAATAATATTTCCCATTGGTGTTTTAAATCATGACCTTCATTCATATTCAGACATGCATTTCTTTCGTTTTTGGTCTTTCTGGAAAATTGTCATATACTGTATAATGGAAAAAAAAAACATTTTGTCGTTTATACAAAAATTTCATTATGTTGATAGTGAAAACGTTTAGCAATTTATAATATAGTCATATCATACATGCATTATAAATGGCTCTAATTTAATGTACTTACAGTGTCAGTATACACACATACATACATAAACATATACAAAACCAAGTTTGTATACTTATATGTGTGTGTGCGTGTATACTAAACTTGTGGTCTGCATACTAAATAGTTGTATTTTGCTGTTGTTTGTTCCTCTGTCCCAGCCTTCCTCTGCGCTTTTGGGTCAACGTGATCAAAAATCCCCAGTTTGTGTTTGACATCCACAAGAACAGCATCACGGACGCGTGTCTGTCGGTGGTGGCGCAGACCTTCATGGACTCCTGCTCCACGTCAGAGCATCGCCTGGGCAAAGACTCGCCCTCCAACAAGCTGCTCTACGCTAAAGACATCCCCAACTACAAGAGCTGGGTGGAGAGGTACCGCCCACTGTCCTCCAGCTCCGCCCATCATTTAACCCGGCCTCGTTTAACCGCGTGTGTGTGTGTGTCAGGTATTACAGAGACATCAATAAGATGCCGAGCATCAGTGATCAAGACATGGACGCGTATCTGGTGGAGCAGTCTCGTCTCCATGGCAGCGAGTTCAACACTCTGAGCGCGCTCAGTGAGCTGTACTTCTACATCAACAAGTACAAGGAGGAGGTGAGACCCGTGACTCCGTCCTGAAGCAAACACGCCCACGCGGTCAGCGCCGCGGGCCAGAGCTCCGCCCACTCCAGGTTCAGCCGCACGCTGCGATCTAAGCTTCGCGTGGAGACGTTCTGATGCGATTAATGGCTACAAAGCTGCATTTAATGGCATAATAATTACGTCTGATGTGCCTTGTGAACCACCAGCACAATGTGTGCATAGTTATTTAATGGAAACGTTATTGTTGTAATATGTAGAAAGGATTTTATGTAAGGGATGTAATGTAATAAATTTATTTTTATATAGAACATATATTTATATTATACATATATTACATTTTCTTTCAGTAATTTTACACTCTTTTTACACGCAAATAATAATTCTTATTACATTATTATACATTAGACAGTGTGTGTGTGTGTGGACTGGATTTTTTTTTTAGGTAAAATAGAAGTAAAAACAGATTTGTTGACAATATACAAGTTAAATTTTTTATGCTAATTATTATTACACTTATGATAACAGCATGTGGTAATATTTACATAATTTAGTTTGTAATTAATTTCATGTTTGTGTGTGTGTGAAATTGTTTACTAAAATTAGCTACAATTGTTATAAAATGTAAAATAATAAGTAACAAAAACAGGTTTTGTTGATAATTTACATGTTTTACACAATTTATTGTATTAATATATTGTAGCATATATAATTTATAATTATATAATTTATATATATATACACGTTACGTTGCGTAAACATAAAAAAATTTAAATTAAGAGTCTGTGTCCGTGTGTGTGTGTGTGTGTGTTTGTGTAAACACCCATCTAGTGAGAGATGCACCAAGCGTTTGAATTGAAATGCAGATGTTGTGTCTGTGTTGGTGGACGGATGGTGATAAACGTGCGCGATGAGCTCGTTCGTCACTGTCATTACCGCGACAATGTTGCAAACTCAGTGACCACGTGGCTGGAGTGTGACGCTGATGGTGTCTCTCTCTTCAGATCCTGACCGCGCTGGACCGAGACGGCTACTGCCGCAAACACAAGCTACGACACAAGCTGGAACAAGCCATTAACCTGATGTCCGGCAGCAGCTGAGGGTCCCGAGCCCAGAGTCCCGGGGGCGGGGAGGGCGGAGGCGGACGGGGTTGACTCCAGCGGGACGACCCGTACGGGTTGGGAGGCTGAAACACTGGACAATCATTTGTGAGGAACCACAGCACAGCATCTGAAGCCCAATGCTTTTCTGGAGCGGTCCCGGTGCCCACAACCCCCTCAGACACACACCACTGTGGACCAGACACATTCCAGCCAGAGATGCACATAAATCACCCAGAGAGTGCCACGTGCTCCTGGGGAGATGAGGCGATGCTTCACGCCGCAGGACTCTAGGAGGGGAGATGTTTGGTGGCGAACGGTCCAAAACTCGCCAAAAACCAGAGACCAAAATTGCATTGTGGGTAATGTTGAGACTGTCAGGAAGAATCCCTCTCTGCTCCTCCTCGTCTCAGAAACGCCATAGACCTTTCAAAGCGCCTTTTGCTCTCGTTGTCTGTCTCTTTTGTAATTCCGGGGCCAAGCGGAGCGTCGGGATCAGCATCGCCTTTTCGTCGCATCCCGAATCGGCTCCTGAGGAACGTTTCCCGAGGAGGGCGGGTCTCGCCTACTGCACTCTTTGCTTTTTTTTCCTCCGCCGCTGTGTTACTGTGAGGTCGTCTCCGTGCTTCTTCTCCAGGACTTGTGTTGTGTTTGACCTGCTAGTCCCGTTTAGAGCAATAACCCTCGCCGCGTGGAGGTCGTCGCCTTCATTTCCCTGTCGGTCCGTCCGCGAGAACAACACAACCCAGCCAAAACGTGTCCGCGATGCCAAGCACAACCAGAGGCGACGGAGTGTATCGCCACAGCTCGTGAAAAGCCTCGTCCGTCATCAAGATTGTGTCGATTCTGTCTGTACGAGCAACACAAACTACAAGGCCTTAAGTCATTCTCTCTTTCCTGCGTCTGACGTCTGTCCTCGCTACGGTTTTCCGTCCGTGGTGCCGAGTTCTGCCCTGTCTAATCGCACATGGGTTTGTGTTTTTGAGTGAGATCACCCTAGGAGAAGGTACAGCGAGGAGGACGGAGCGCATCTCGCCTCGCCTCATTAGCGTTGCGGATTTGCATGGAGGACGTCTGCAGACGATCCAACAGGGACTCGGGTTTGTTTTCAACATCAAGTGAAGGAAATCCTAGCAAGGTCGGTTCAGGCAAACAAACATCTACCGTGTTTTGGGCTCATCAGAAACGGAGGGAAATCCATCGGGGCCTTATTAGTTGAGTTTCCATTTCGAATGTAGAATTTGAGTGGTCGGATACCTTCACCACTTTACCTTTCATCCCTGTCGACCCTTGTTTCCCCCTACAACACATGCTCCGTTACCGGATGGTTGACACGGGCGTTTGCAAAAAAAAAAAAAAAAACGCGAAAAAGTCTCGTTTCATTGAATGTATTTGAATCTGCCTTCAAACGAAGCGGTGGCTTGTTTAGTCGTGCGTCCTCACAAGCATCCGGATTTGTTCATGGCGACAGAAAGTCTTACTGGATCGAGAAGGCAGGATGTTTCCCGCCAAATGTGGGGCTCATTTGCATATGAAAAAGTGTCGGGATGATAATTAAGCCGCGTTCGTTTGAAGATTCGCTTGTTGTTCCGCCTGGTGGATGAGGCGAACGCGCTCCGCCAATCCGCCATCAGGAGTTACGGCCTGTTTGCCAAAGCTGCGCGGTCAGCACTGCAGGTGTGACGCCGATATCCCACGTCTAGACGCGCCACTTTCCCAAATGAAACGCAATCATAAATCTCCATTAAAAAGAGAAGAGGGGGGAAAAAAACGAACCTTCTTGATTTAGCACCTCTGGGTTGAAACCGCATGGTCAGGTTTCTCTCCGATTTCCTATACTGTGAGTAAAGCCAAACATACTGTGGATGGAGTGGCACACATACTGCCTGTAAGATAATCCCACTCGTGAACTGCCCATCGGCCGGTGGAGACAGAGCCATATAATCCCCGTTCATCTGTCTCTTTTCGTACGGCGGAACTCCGAAGCGCTTCGTGGTGGGTTTTATTTTCTTTTTCGTCGCGTGGTCGAATGGCAAACTCTTAAAAGCACCTGTAACTTGTGAGAAACGGAGCGAGTGGGAAATAACTGTGGTGTTTTTTCAGTAGAAACCGTAGAAAACGTCTTTAGATCCATTACTACATTTCCGTCGATGTTCTAGTTATAAAAAAAAAACAAAACAAAAAAACTAAGAAAAAGTGGTCTCAGATGAACTTTAATTTATTTGTGGGTTTGTCTCCTAATCCCAAATGTTTTAATGGATTTTATTGTAACAGACTTGTTTACAGTTTGAGAAATATATGGAGTTTATTAACGTGTCTGATGATTCGACGACTGCTTCATAGGCTACTGCTGCCTGGTCCTTAATTCTATATAAATATATAAATATATTTTGTATAATTATTGGACTGAATTTGTTTTTTTTTATTATTGGTTTAAATTATTGCTTTAATTGTTTTTTTTTTTTTCGGTTGGCTGGCTGGTTGGAGAAAGTGTGAGAGTCTGACGCGCTACTACGATGAAGTGTTTTGTATATATTTGCACCTTTTTTTACTCGAGTCGGAAGGTTTTTAGATTGAACTCCAACTTCATGTAAAAGACAGGTTTGGTTGGGTTTCGTTTTTTTTTTCGTTTTTTTAAGTAAAAAAAACTGTGGATGATGCTGTATATTTCTTGAATGTTTTTATTTGCCATTTGATTGTTTTTGTATATATAATCATCTGCAAGGACTTTTTTGTCTGAAAAGCTTGATGTTTTCATTCAAATAAAGACGAGTGTCTCGGTGAACTCTGGTGAACCCTGTTGGTCTGTTTGTTCGGTTCTGTTGGTTCGTCTGGATTATTCTTGTCTTCAAGTCTTCTGACTTTAATGACGTCCTGCTCTTTAAATGGTAGGTTTGTGATGGTCTGTCACAGCAGATACGCTAGATTTGAAGGCATCCGTTCTGTAATCTGTCTGGAGTTTTTTTGCTGTAGACCAGATCTCGCCGAATAAACTGCAGTGCTGATATACGGCCACTTTAATCATAAACTATATTTGGCTGTATTTTACTGCATTATAAATAATTCTACTAGTGCGTTCCTTTTTTTAGTTTTCCTAGAACTTTTGGTAATACATTTGGTAACGTTTTATATCAGCCGACTAGTTTTAATTGCTGCATGGATGGATGGATAGGAGAAGACAGATGGAGAGAAAGAGTGAAGGATAATAATGGATGGAGGGATTGATGGATAGAGAGAGATGGATGGATGTGAGAAGATAGATGAATAGAGAGAGATTGTTGGATTGATAAGTAGAGAGAGATGGATGGATAAGATAAGATTGATGGAGAGAGAGAGAGAGAGAGAGAGAGAGAGAGAGAGAGAGAGAGAGAGAGAGAGAGAGAGAGAGAGATTGATGGATGGGAGAAGCTAGTTCTTTCCTAGATCTTTGGGTAATGTAACATCTCATCAGCCGACTAATTTTAATTGCTGGATTGATGAATGTATGTATAGGAGAAGATAGATGCACTGAGAGGGATGGATGGGAGAAGATAGGTGGATAGAGAGAGATGGATGGGAGAAGATAGGTGGATAGAGAGAGATGGATGGGAGAAGATAGGTGGATAGAGAGAGATGGATGGGAGAAGATAGGTGGATAGAGAGAGATGGATGGGAGAAGATAGGTGGATAGAGAGAGATGGATGGGAGAAGGTAGGTGGATAGAGAGAGATGGATGGGAGAAGATAGATGGATAGAGAAATCGATAACGAGAGAGAGAGAGAAACGGATAGATTGAAAGAGAGACATAAAGACAAAATGATCTGAAGAGAGATGGACAGAGAGACTAAAAAATAGACAGGGAAGATGATGGATGGATGGATGGACAGATAGACGGTTAAAAGCATTCAATCTTCATTTCAGTGGAATCTTTACCTCTCAGAGTCGGCGTTAGTGTGTGTGTGTGTGTGTGTGTGTGTGTGTGTGTGTATGTGTGTGTGTGTGTGTGTGTGTGTGTCTGCATTGTAATTTCTCTCTCGCATTCGGAGAAAATGCTCGACTGCGTCGTTCTGAAAGAATGACAGTATTTCTCAGAACGAGTCTTTACAGCATAATGAAGGTTCTCAGCGGTTCTTTCAGGAGAACGTCTAGACCTGCCGTTTGTTCCAGCGAGTCCACCACAGTTCTCGGAATCCAATTATTGCACCAATATGAAGACCAGTGAAGTATCAGGAAGACGTCAACCTGTCTGTCCATGATGAAGGCGCTCGGCCCGTCTCACACCTCTGCTCGTCTTTATTTACAGCAGATCGACTCGACAGCAGCATGGAATGTTCTGGCCATCGGGTTGAGGAGCAACATCTGAGCGGGATGAACAGAATGAAGAGGGAGGAGGAGGAGGAGGAGGAGGAGGAGAAGGTCGGGCTTCCCCTGAGGTCTGGGTAAATCAAAAATTTGATTGTTATAAATATCATTTGATATTTTTTCCACTAATCTGATTTCATAGAAAGGCGCTGTATTCATAAACTTAAACTAGATGCATATACACATACATTTATATGTTCATTAGACAGACATATATAATATCATGTATATATTGACAGGTATATGCGTATTGTGACTTGTAAATGCGTACTTGACATGCCTGTTTGTATACTTTTATATATGAATATATTTCCAGTATATTGAAATAAAAACAGCCTCCACAGCGGGGAAATTGCATGTCACAACAGCAGTATAAATATGTACATAAAAACATAATAAACAATATAAAACAAAATCTAGAAACTTAGAAGTAAGGAGCTGTTGTGGCTAGATGTGTACGTATAATGTACAGGAATGTAATGTACGACGACTTTATTGGTTCAATATGTTTCATTAATAACGGTTGTTCAGAGAAAAACACATAAAGCATAAAAAGCAAGATTGTATTAAAAGAAAAAGAATTTGTGTAAACACAAAAATGTATCCAAAAATTGACATTTTCAACTTATTTTAGCTTAAAAAAGCAAGAAATGAAAACAAATACTAAAGTCTTGTTTATTGTTCACAAAACAAAAGTTCAATCTATAGTATGAATTGTGAATACGAACTGTCAATGTAAACAGTTTTATACATATGCATTCATCTTCCAATCAGCTTCTTCCATATCTGGGTCACAGTGAGCTGGAGCCAATCACAGCGTCTGGGCCTGACAGCAGGACACACCCCATATCAACCTCAGAACTTGCAACACTGGTTTGCAGGTTCGATTCCCAGTTGTTTTGGGGTGTCTTTTCATCCTGCTTTTTGTTCCAGATAACGTCATCTAGATTCATGGAAGTGGATGTAATGTTCATGAATTATTCACCAAAACTGGGAATGAAGTGACTGGGGGGAAACATTAGGACCCCGTGTTTAATCCTGAAACCTCTCAATAAAAGTGTGGCTTTCACACAGCTCTGCGCGTCGGGTCAGAGCGGGGAATCTTTATCCCCGCGCACATTTCAAACGGATTTCCTCTTCCATCCATTTATTCACCGTGAGCTCTCCATCCGTCCCGTCAGAGCAGATGAGGTCAGTCAAGCCCTCCATCATAACATCCTTAATTTAATCCCAATCCGGAGGCGTCGCGAGGCTCTGGAACCACTTCAGAGAATTAAAAACCGTTTTTCCTTGTTCCTGTAAAGTCTTTTTGGCAACCGCCTCGGATATCAGCGTTTCATTGATTCCGTCTTCCATCGTTTGTAGATTCTGCCTCCGTTATTGTTCTTGCTCGTGGTGGAGTGTCTGCGGAGGATAGTTTGGACCACAAAATGCCCAGTCAACACAGTTTTTTTTCATTAAAAAAATTATGTTTATTACTAAAATTACTATTATTTTCAGGTCAAATTGACTCATTTTCAAAGTTAAAAAAAATATTAAAAAATTACTTGAGTAAAAATGTTTCACTTTGAAACTTCTCTTGCTTGGCTATTTATCATACAGTATAATAAATATAATGATTCGCTTCACATATTTGTAGCACCACGCTATATGGTTTATGTTACAAAGATACTGTTCAGGTCAAATTGATGTGTGTTTAAAGTTTCAAAATTAAAAAAAAATGCTTAAATGTATTTTTTCACTTTGAAACTTCTCCTGCTTGTCTTAGTTAGTGTAATCGGCATGTAAACAAAAAATGTTTCAGTTGACATATTTGTAACGCCCGCTACATCTTTTTGTTACAAAGATACTGTTCAGGTCAGTTTGATACTTCAGACAAAATGGAAGCTAAAAAGAGTCAGAAAGATCAAATAGTATTTGTTTCTTTGAAACAATGAGACTTATTACATCGCTGACTCACACACACACACACACACACACACACACACACACACACACACACACACACGGTTTGTGGAAACTTTTTGGTTTCTGACACTTATATGCATAATAAAAGGCCTCCGGGTCAAAATGCCCCACGAACATTATTGATGCTCCTCTGAAGCGAACATAATTATAGGGATAAAATACGTACGTGACCTGAGCTGGACACGTCGATTTATTTGAAAACGACATTTGACCCCATAAAGTTCATATCCAGAGCTGCTTCGGAACAGGAAGCGTGTGTTGCTTCTCAAAATGGAGCCTGAATCTGATCCGATTTGCTTACTCACATCACGATCACAGGGACAGTTACATCCAATTAAGTAATTGCATTATTAAAAGTCACTTGTCACAGATATTCTCGCTCAATCTTAATAATAGCGGCGCATCTGCCCGGCGTCAAAGGCATTCCTGTCCAATTCATAAAATAAGCTTCGCTAACAATTATTGCAAATGGCAGGAGGAGGAAATGAAAGACTGACATTCTGCATTAAGTGGCATGAAATATATTTCTATTCTGCGCGTGTTGTGCGGCGCTCGGAGCCTTTCTAGTCGGAAGAGTATTTTTATTCTAACATTTGAAAGAAAAAAAAAATAATGCAGATGTAAAAATGCTGTTTTTTAGTTTCCACAGGCTTATAAAGTAGTGAGTTATGGCTTCACGTGGCTGAAAGTTTGTCAGGATAATGGGCAGCGAATGTCCAGCTGGTTCGGATATTTTCTGGGCTATTTCGAGTGATCTCATGGCGATTTAAAAAAAAAAAAAAACGTGGTGCCGAGGAGACGATGCAAAAGTTCACGGTTTGCGCAAACCAGAACCACAAATAATGCTTTACTTACCTTTAAATACTTTATTTACCTGTTCTGTCGTTCCAGAGGAGCATCAATAATGTACACTGGTCATTTTGACCCGGGGACCTTTAATTACGCTTGAAAGTGTCCCAAACCAAAATGTCCCCTCAAAGCAGTGTGTGTGTGTGTGTGTGTGTGTGTGTGTGTGTGTGTGTGAGAGAGAGAGAGAGTGAGTGTGTGAGACAGCGGTGTATTATGTCTCATTGTTGCAAAGAAACAAATACTATTTGATCTCTGACTCTTTATTGATTTTGTCATTGTAACAAAAGGATGTAGCGGGCGTTACAAATATGTCAACTGATCTATTTTTTGTTCATATGTAGATTACACTAACTAAGACAAGCAGGAGAAGCTTCAAAGTGAAAAAATACTTTAAAGCATTTTTAAACTTTGAAAACGGTCAATTTGACTTAAACAAAATACATTTTTTTAAGAGGGTTAATTATTTTTTTTTTTTTTTGCATTTTCAACCCTCAGCATATGGTTTTCAGCATATCAGGCACATTTGACGCATTAATAGCTTTTTTATTGAAGCAAGAATGTCTTAGTTATTATATAATTACCGGTAGGTGTTAGTGAGTGAGTGATTGACGGATGTCAAACGGCTTAATGTCTAAAACCGCAGCTCAAAAATAAAGCTAAAACAAGCCGCTACTGAAATCGAGATATTATTTCCTACTTAGTTTCTTTAGTGAAATTACTTTGGCGGTAAAAAATATTTTTCAATGTATCAAATATTTCCAAAAAGCCTTTGGATAAGTGTATCAAATATCAAATTGTAAGTGCTTTGTATATGCTCGCTAATCAAAGCATCACATGCTACATATGACGTCAATATAATCCACATTTAACACCGAATCTTGAGGCTGAATTCCTGTTGTTAAATCGTAAGCGCTAAGGTCGTGTAGCTGATGGGGCCTTGACCTCTAAATCCTGGCATTAGTAAGCGAGCACCAGGGTCTCTGGAACACTGGATGTGGTTGAGAGAGCAGCTCTGGGCTCCTCCAGGACTCTGACGCTCTTATCGCTCTCCAAGTTCTGCCTCGGTGAAGTCAATGAACCGCAGCCTGAAAGCAGCCATGGCCAAATCTCTCCCCCGCGCGCTCCTTAAGCTAAGTATCAGAGCCACTACAGGTGCTTGTGAAGCCCCCCGCGGCCCACTGGCCCGCAGCCACTAAATAATCCAACGTGGACGCCTCGGCCAATCGGATGACTTGTGAAAAAATAAGAGGAAATCGTCCCAGTGGAACGTAGCTTAGCGCAAATTCCAATTAGCACGATGAAGCAACTTTACGTAAATCAAAGCAGCTGTGCATTCTTTAGGTGAGCTGATTGCTTTATTAATAATAATCTGTTTTTTTAATTATAATTGATTTTTTTTAGGTACATTTATGTTCTCAAATGTAGCCACAATGAAAGAAGGCACAATGTAGCTGAAAAGCAACAACGTAGGTCACATGTGTCAAACGCAAGGCCCGGGGGCCAGATGTGGCCTGCCACGTCATTTTATGTGGCCCGCGAGAGCTTAAAAGTTGAAATTTAAAGTGTCTAAAAATAAATACCAAAAAAAAAAATTGAGAGCGTGCGTTGACCAAAAGCTACATATCCCACCCACAATGTTATTTGTCTTCCTTCACTTGGACTGTTAGATCCATCATTAATGGAGTTATGTGTGTTTTCAAAAGCTGACAAAATGTAAAAAGATTTATGTTAGAGCAACAAGCAAACACAGGTTTTCACTTGATTAAGATTATGATAAATAATGAGTAATAATGTGTGAGACACCTGGCCATTTCAGGACCAGGGACAGAGATCGCGGATGCTGCAGGATGGCCAGGTGTCTCACAGTTGTTTAACATTAAAACTAGTTACATTTGTTTTACATGACATTGGATTACATGTAGTTACATTTATAAATTGCATCCGGCCCTTTGAGGACAGCCATTATGCTGATGTGGCCCTCGGTGAAAACGAGTTTGACACCCCTGACGTAGGAGAAGAGGAACATTGTGGAAAAGCAAATATTTGCATATTCCGCCCGCAGATACAGTGGACATCCTTCATAAAAGGAGAACAAAAATTACAGAATGGGTTTTGTAAATCTATTTTCGCTCGGCCATTTGATTGAAACCCAAATTGTAAGCGGCAGTTTTTCCGTGTGTGTTTTCCATTCTGCTGTTTCATGTTCTTCCCATTTTTGTAATGAAGTTGAGTGATTAATTATCGTGTCGTTTTAATGCTGAATGATAAATATCATGGAGTTTATTTGTGCTCCAATAAGCTCGGCGCTGAAAGCAAGAAATCGCTAAAGAGATGGCGCTCGTTTATCAATTAATGTCTTCTCGCAGAGCAGAAGGAAAAAATCATTATCTCTACGCACTTAGTTAATGCACCTTCCCGTAAGTGTCCAGTCGCCTGCACGGCCTTCGGGATAATAAGAAAAAGGCAAGAATTTCACTGTAGGACCGTATAAAACATTAGCGCGGTGTCCTTGAATGACTCGGGCAAAATAAAATCATTTATCAGATGGTAGGGATGTAATTGGCCTGTCCCCCTGCTTGATGAACTGTAATGAACTTACCATGTGACTCGCTAGAAACGCACTGATCTTTTCCGTAACAACACGGTTGGCCGCGTTTTTATTCGTTTTGTTTTTTTAAGCCGCTTTAAAATCGCTTGCTCGTGTCATTATTAAACATTGTGTTGTGGTGCCGGGATTCGAAGAGGTTGTGTGGAAGCAAATGTGCCGTTGTGCTTCATTGATCAGACTTCAAGGTCAATGTCTACTACTTCCTGTTGCTTCTTTGTTGAAATTAAGTAATGCCGTCATTACTTTGTTGCAGTGTTAATTTAGTTGTAATATTTTCGTAATCGTCTTCGCCAACGACACTTTTTCCCTGACTTTTCCTCAGCATGTTCACGCAGCATGTGAAGCAACAATCACAGGCAATAATACAACACACCTGAAGCGCCATCTGCAGATTGAGACTTTTTTTTTTCACCGTCCAACCATTTGTTACTTAAAAACGTGATGCTATTATAATTCATTTTATTTTACTGTATTTATTCTTCTCTTTGTTGAGGTTGCATTCATGAGAATAAATTTATTTGGGTTGAAAGTAAAGTTCAAAAAAATAAGTTCAAGAAAAAGAATGTTTTTTATATATTTTATATGTTCATAGTTAACTACGTATTCAGATTTCTTAGACATAGCAACTTTAGTTAACATTTCGAATATACAGCACTTTTACTAAATCTATACTGTAATTTAGTCAACTAAAATGCTGTGGTATTTAGTTGACTAAAATTAGACCTAAACTAAAAAAAAATTAAGAGGACTAAATTGGTACTAAAACTAAACTGAGTTTTAGTCAAAAGACTATGACTAAAACTAAATTAAAAATCTTTGTCAAAATGCATTGTTGACGAGTACTTGGTCGATCCTCTGTCTCGCATTTTTTGTTTCTGTCTAAAGCAAACAAAAGGCCTCGAAAAGTAATATCAGGACCGCAAGACACACCGGGCTTGAAATGTCGATCTCCCTGCTGTGCTTGCAATGTACGCCACACAAATGGTCTGCGGAATGACTGTTTAAATCACATCTCACTGACGGGTTATACGCTTGTAGCATCTGGTGTTTATAAATCACCGAGCACTTCTCTGTCACATGGAGCACCACAGGGCTCAGTGCTGGGTCCATTACCGTTGCACATATACGTTGTGCCTCCATGTCAGAAATGCTCTCCTCTCAAAAAGATGCCACGCTGGATTATCATATGTAGTTAGGAATGAACAGAACTACAGATTCGAGAGCACCATCATCCGTCTTTTTGATGGATGATTTGTAGCACTACTGATGCTAAAAAGAAGCGCGCAGATATGTTTCTTGGCCAAAACCTTGACAAATTGTGTTCTTGAAACGAGATCTGATCATTCAGGTTCAGATGAATCAGAAGGTGATTGAAGATCAGGTGAATCAGAATGTGACTGAAGAATCCTAGTGTGGTTCACTACCCTACTGTAAGTCGGCCATTGAGCGTCAAGGTCTCCTGTATAATTAACCCAGTAACTGCGTCCTAATATCGCCAACACGATTCGGGATTGGAGTGCCAACAATATGTTTGGTGTCACCTTAAAGATTAGCCGAGAAGTTAGCAGTGAGCTAATCGCCCGCACCCTTTGATGTCGCCCTCCTCTGAGTGTGCAAACTCTGGCTAATAATTGAAACCATCAAAGGCTCTCACTCCTAATCTTCTTCTATAGCAAATCCTCTTTCTCTCCCCCCTCCTCTCTCTCTCTCTCTCTCTCTCAGTCTCCCTCTCAGTCTCTCTCTCTCTCTCAGCAGAAGAGAAAAACAGGGGCGTCTTAAATTAATGTGCTTAGCTTTTCCATCAAGACATGACAGATCTTTGCAAATTATCCCTTTGAATAGGTCACGGTTTCACAGTTCTTCCCAGCTCGTTTTTTTTTTTCTTTCTCCGCTCCCCCTTTTTTCGTTCTTTCTTTTTTTTCTTTATTGGTCTTTTCATATTTTCTGAGGTTTCATTTGTCACTCGCACATTGATTCGAGAGTGCAATCCATTTTTTTGTTCCTATAAAAGCATTAATGCTCAGGATTTGGACGCCGCTGCCGTCTGCCCCGTGTCTTTTGTGATTGGGAAGTTTTGCATGATTAATAACTGAAGGCCCGAGATGCCGGTTTGATCTCTGGCTTATGCTGAGACGTGACGACACGCGTCAATCATTGTCAGTTTCCCATTATATAACTCTAATGCTCCTATGAGTCCAGAGCGCATCGATTTGCGAAGTCTTTGACGTGGATTAATTTTAAAGCTCTGCGAGGAAGATTTACAGTTGAGGAATCCTTCAGCCTAAAGACGGTCAAAACCGTATCATTCTTCATCCACGACTTTGCTGTTTCCTTGACACTCTGCATAGGAGATGCTTGTGTTGCTCATTTCTTATCCCATCGGAGTGTGTGTGTGTGTGTGTGTGTGTGTGTGTGTGTGAAATGTGTTATGATAAAGATTAATAACTTAAATTTTAAATTTAAATTTCAAAATAAAAACAGACGATTTCAAATTGATTTTCAAATTTCAGATTGTGTGTGTGTGTGTGTGTTCCTGCATTTAGGACAAAATTGGGCCCAGAATGCTAGTTTTCAGCACAAAGTGGGGCCCTGTAGTGGGATCTTTGTCTTGGGCCCCACAACTCTGACGATCTTTTTGAGGGTCAAGATTTAGGATTTTAGGATTTAAGACTTAAGATTTTAGGTTATAACTGATTTTTTGTTAAGGTTTGAGTAAAGGGGGGGAGTATTTTGATGTTTCGGGTTACTGTAAGCAAGAGTGAACTTCTTGTTTCGCATGTAAGTCAATGGTTCGGCCTCACTATATATAATTGCAAGTGTATGTGTGTGTGTGTGTGTGTGTGTGTGTGTGTGTGTTTTATAACTTTTAGTCTAAACAATATTTGCCCATGATGGTATTCTCGTTTCTGGATGCCATTTTCCCATTATTCCTCAAACGTGAGCTCAGCGCTGACCTTCGACCCTGGGAATAAACACGGGTCAAATCAGGAATTAGCGCACAGACTGCAGACGAGAAGGACGTGTTTCTGCGGTTGTTCCACGTCATTCGTCTGACTCATTTATCTCCCTCCTACACTACGTGTCACAGCGCCATGCTTTCCGAAATTGCATTTTCCTAATCCTCCATTTCAAAAGCCATTCCGCCAAAACCGCGAGCAATTAGGATAACATCGAGCAAATTTATCATCATTTTCAGCTTGAATATGCTACAGTGAAATGTGAAATAATGATGCTGATTATTCATGAAAAGCTCGTTTCAGACTCTGTGTTTCAGTGGTGTGATCTATCAGCTCGGAACATGAGGACGATGGTCACCATCACTCAGGCATCAGACGCACACCAGTCATGTGTGGAGCTGGACGCAAAACAACGCCTAATTATTGATTAACTTCACGGATCATGTTTCTTGACAAGATAAGAGTCACTTTGATTTCAGATCTTGGGTCGCCTGCTCTTTCCGAGTGTGTGAATGTTCTGTCTGGGGTCTCCTGGGTTTCCATCGGGTCTCCAAGTTGCCCGTAGGTGAGTGAGAATGTCTTGGTTCTGCTTTATGATTGGTCAGCCTCTAAAAAAGGGCGTGTCTAGTTTCTTTGTGACTGATTGGTTCCAGATTCTCGTGTCCTTGAAATGGAAGAAGTTTAGAAGATCAGTGTGTGGGTGTGTGTGTGATATTTTTTCCTTTCTTTGATTGAGTGGGGAGCTCAATCAAACACACTTTGTAGGTAAAATTCTTCCACTTTTCTACCTTATGACATCACAGTCCTTTCATTGTAATTATTCTATCTGATTGACTGCTGATTAAATGTAATTCAAAAGTAAAGTCTTTCAGATTTACCTCACGAAATTGTGTATTTCTGTCCATTCAATCGCTGCATGCAACTATATCATATATTTCTTTATTCGTTTAATGCTTCATACACTTCATTACGTACACATAATTATTCATAATTAACTTTATTTAGGTTTTAAGCAACAGTTTACGGATCATAGCTATCGTTAATAATGTAATTTTGTACATATTATTTTGTAATATTGTAATTTCTCGCCATTTTTTCCCCAAATAGGAAACTGGATAGACTGATGAACGTATTTTGCCGTCACGTCATAGAAATCCGATTTTCATCCAATAATTGTCCAATAATAATGCTCTTTTCCCTCTAGATAGGGTTTATACACTTACACGGAGCAACTAAACTCGTTTTTGTGGCGGAACAATCCCAGTGTCGCTGATTGAATCCATCACATGTTTGTTCAAACCGCTAAAGCACCATTTACAAACATCGATGGCGCACTTGGCTGCATAAGTGCATCGATTTCGCCGGGAAAGAAAGAGAACACGCAGGCTCCCGGTTTGAATAGACGCTGGCTTTTCCAGGGACCTGATCGATAATTGCGCGGGAAAAAATTCCGGTTGGGTTCGCCTGTCCGGCCTCACGACGGGGCATCTCAGTGGCCCGTCTCCGTCTGTGGGAAAACAGCGTCCGGGCACAAAACCGCCTTTCTCATCCCCACTGGAGGACACAATGGTCCCGCTCTCCTCTCCCAGCGTCAGCGTCTCCACTTCCCTGCGCCTCCCAGACATTTCCATAATCACTTCATCCGTGCGATGTGATCGGACTGGCATACAAAAAGGAAGACATTAGCCCCGATTTGAACTGCTAAAGCTTTGCCAGAGTGGAGGGGCTGTTTGGGGCAGATAAGAGGTTTTGGCAGGACGGAGACGCTGGAAACTCCGTGCCAGCTCACTTTTTATGACGGCTCCTGTAAGACCCAAGCCCGTCCCTCCGCTTCTCCTTTATCCCCGGGTTTGGTTGGTGAACAGGGTGGCACGGTTGTAAATTGTAAATTGGGTCTGTCGCCGTCAGAATAGCAGACTAATCATTGCTTCTCCAACGTGACAGATTTATCTTTCTGTTTGTCCACATGCAGACCGACGAGAGTTTTCATCTCTGATCTTTCATCTCAGGTACGAATCCACCAACCGGAGAGAAACGTGTCTGTCTGCTGGAGCGTCAGGAAACACCTCGGGGCTTCTTGGAAGAGCCACAGGAAAGCCAGACGGGTTGTCTGTCCATCATCCTTCACCCTGTGGATCTACCCATTCATCTCTGACACTTTTATCTATCCATCTGTCTGCACCTCCATCCACCTGTCTGTCTGTCTTTACATCCATCCACCCATCCATTTGCATCTGTCTGTCTGCCCATTAGTATTTATGGCATAGTCTTCTTGACTATGCACTATCCATCTATTCATCTTTGACATGTCCATCCATTTATCAGTCTGTCTTTACCTCTATTCATCAATCTATCAGTCTGTCTTTACCTCCATTCCTCAGTCCACCCATCCATCCATTTGCCCGTCTGTCTGCCCTTGTACTGGACTATGTACTATCTTTGAGTATTCCCATCCATTTATATGTCTGTCTTTACCTCCATTCATCAATCCATCCATCTATTAGTCTGTCTGTCTGTCTTTACATCCATTCATCAATCCACCCACCCAGCCATCCATTCGTTTGCCTGTTTGTCTAGCCATTAGTCTTTGACTATGTACTATCCATCTGTTCATCTTTGAGTATTTCCATCCATTTATCTGTCTGTCTTTACCTCCATTCATCAATCCTACCATCCATCCGTCTGTCTGTCATCCATCAGTGCACCCATCCGTTAAGTCATCCATCCATTCATCTGCCTGCCCATTAATCTTAGACTATGTACTATCTACCTATTCATCTTTGAATACTTCCATCTATTTATCTGTCCGTCTTTACCTCCATTCATTGTTTTTCCTCATTCTCTATGTGACCTCTTTTATTTCCACATCCACGTTTTTGAGTGTCTTTTCGTCCATCATTCTCTACGTGTCTCTATCCATTCACCTACTTGTTGTCTCTCCAGCCATCTATCTATCCATCTGACTTTCCATCTATTCATCTGTTTATATATCGATCTTCATGTACAGTATGAGTATGCTTGTAATTTTGTGGTGTGTTTTCTTGAAAGATCGGGGTCAGGTGTCGTGTCGCTATATGAAAGCCAAACTTTTCCAATCTGCGTCTGTTTTCCAGACTGGTGAGAGCGGCTTTCTGAGTCAGCGTGACCCGCTGGAGATGCTCCTGTTATTTCCACCTGCTTGTTCTAGTGATTAAGAACGAGCGGAAGAAGATTCGGCAATCTGCGGCAGTGGAGTTTGAGAGAGAGACGGGTGCTTTCGCTCAATCAAAATGGGCTTTCACACCCTCGTTCGCTCGAGACGAAATGGACAGAAGGATTGTTATCCACAAAAGTGGGCACTCTGGTGAGATTACCCCAACACCGTCTTTGAGACCTTCTGATCCGCCATTTCACAAGCACCAGAAGACAGGAGCTATTTTTCCCATGTTGTTTGAAACGCTAATGTCCCGTCCCATCACATTCGGAAAACTAACTCATGGTAACATCCTATTCATGGAAGATTTATATTTGTTTCTAATCATGTTAGAAGCATCTGGCGCGTTCGAGTCGATGTTTGACGTTGTGTGGCCTGCTGGATCCAGTCATGGAGATGGACAGAGGCAGGTGCTTTCAAACCTACTTCTCCATACTTGCAGTGTCATCATGCAGCCAAAAACAGAAAAGTGTGATTTATGCCGCCACCCCCCATAGACACACACACACACACACACACACACACACACACACAAGCATCAAATCTCTTTTCATTTTGCTGCCGTTTTTTAGAGGAAAATCACCATCTTAATTAAAATGAGTTATGCCAGATGGATAGCAGATTGTGGGATGGAGACCAGCCAAGAAGGCAGTAAACACAGCGCTGAGAAATATTCTCCACTTCTCCGGCGCTCGGGCCGTCGTAACAGAAGTAGGTTGCGGTGAGGCCTCGTCGTGATGCCGTTACTACTTCTGCTTGGTAAAGGAACCCGGGGTTTGTCTAGTTGGTGTCACAAGTGAGTTCTGCACTCGCGAATGGTGTTTGTTAGCGCTGTAACCGACAATGCGAAAGGTTTGCCTTGAACGGGTCAAATTTGAAGGCATGCGACTTCGTGCGTATCTAATTGTGTCAGTTAAAAGCAAAACACAAACGTACATTCTATTCGCTCAATCACAAATCCTGCTAGTCGGCGTATGTGGGCTTTGACGTTTCTGTCTGACCGATGTCCCATTTTGTTCTCAATACCTCAACACAACACTGAGAATCATTAATCGTGTTGGCCAAGCATTTACAGTACGCAGAAGTGTAAAGAGTACCGGACAGCCATACTTGAGTAAAAGTACAAGTACTTAGTGTAAAAATGACTCCATTACAAGTAACAAGTCACCAATTTCAAAAAGACTAGAGTCAAAGTAGCAAAGTATCCAATTTTAAAAGACCTTAAGTATTAAGAAGTATTTTTATTCGTACTCAATATAAGCAAAAAAAAAGAAATGTTAAAACAAACCATTGTTTTCTAATGTAAATGGAATGTAAACTCAGTGTTTTAAAAATGGTAAAACAAAGTAGATAAAAAGAACAAAAAGTCAGTCTCAATCGCTTAATTTATTCTCATTTATTCCAATTGCACACAAAAAATAGGTGAAAATATAGTCATATCACAGTGGTTTTTGCCATGTTAATATTCGTAACATTATGTTTGTAAATACCACTGTATATTCAGGGAAGATCTGTATAGTTTAACTTGACAAAAAAATTCACATCACTGGCGTCAGACGTGTCGCTAGTTATACTCCTGCTATACATACATTTACGCCCCTAATTCACGTTCTTGTGGTTTCTAATTCACAAATAGTGTCCATTACCTTCAGCAGCCTAAAGATGGCGATATCACCTCGTTCGCCCAAGAAATTAATCAAGGTATAAATCGATTCCGATTCGCGCACAATCACAATGTAACGAGTAACGTTAAGTGTCCGTTCAAATGTAGTGGAGTGAAAAGTACTGCTACTCAATCAGAAATGCAGTGGAGTTGCGAGTAAAAGTTGCTTATATTTTTGATACTCAGTGCAAGTACGAAGTAGCCAAAAGCATACTTAAGTAAAGTAACAAAGTACATTTACTCAAGTACCTTACACCCCGATGGTAGTTCCATAATCGCACAGATCACCTCCACAAAAATTAAAAACAAATATTGCCCCATAGTGTTGATTTGATGGACTTATTAAAGCCCATATAATTCATTTTGGAAGAGACATTTTTTATTATTGATGACGCGTCCCAGATCACGATGAACCGCGTGCGCGCGCCACAGTGAGTGGATGATGATGTCGTGACCTTTCAACCGCGATAAGTGGAGCAGACGGTTGAGGTGTCTGGAGCTGTTAGCGGTGATCCAGGTCACGCTGAGCTTTACTCATTTCTGATTAAAACACTTGGTCCATTACATATTTATTCACTGCATTAGCCGCGGCTGCGACCGGCGGTACGCGACGTGCACTTTTAAACCTCACGTTCGGGGGCGGGGATGTTATTGGTCAGTAGCTTACTTCTCTAACCAATCAGAGCGCGCAATTCTTTTTTCTGCCTCTGAATATCTTGGCAACGCGTTTCGATTGGCCGACCAGATTGCAGAGTGTTTAATATATAATTACGTGCGGCGCTGCAAATTGCATTTTCGTGGCTTCTTCAGACTTTTAAACGCGTTGGTATTTTAAAAGCTCGAGTTCAGACAGTATTTTATTAAGGCTGGATAGGAATTTAAAAAGATGAAGATAAACATAACTGCTGCTTTTTTCTTAATGGAAACCATTGAAAAAGTGGCGTGTCCCTTTAGACCCAGACAACAGCTGCTAAAAGTCTCTGGGTCACTGGGACATTTATTCTGCTTTTTTATGTCCAGTGAAAAGCTTTCAGGAAATCTGTCTCATTAGTTTAGGACAAGGATGAATAACTCGGTGTAGATGGCCGTCTGTTATTTCGCCCACACGGGTTTACAGTGTGCACGCGTAATTTATTATACATTTGCTAGAATAAATGCAGCTAAACGGATGATAAACATATATCAAGATTAATCAGTGATCACTTTTCATTTTTCTAGCAATTAGTTCGTCGTTTCTGCTCTTGCCAATTCACAAACACGGTCGACATACAGGAATACAGATATTTTTGTTTACGACATGAGATGTTAAAAGTCTCAAATCTGATAAATTGATTGAAATCACGTTCTCTAAACTGTGATTCGTAAAAGGTTGTAGTGATTGGTTTTTTAATAAATTAATGAACCGCCACAAATACAGCTAAAAAATAATTTATGATTAACGCAATGTATTTTTTTTAGAAAGATCAGCAGTGCCCCCTACTGGACATCCATAAAACTGCCTATTCAACTAAATATGTTTTATTGATTTTGTTGGGGGGGGGGGGGGTACATTATATAGGAAGATGGACGGATAAAGGAAGACAGACGATAATAGCAGACAGATAGAGGCAAAATACAGACAAATTTTCCTTTCGTTCTAATGTAAGACGTATATAGTTTGTATAAAACATTCAACATGTTTACTGTTTAACTACAAATTGCAAACATCGTTGCAGGTGCATTCATCACAGCGTAATGATACATTTCTAAACATATAAACCAGAACAAAATCATTGGAAAATTTTCCATTGTGTTTGTTCACGAGCGGAATTGATCGAATTAACGGTTCTGTGAAGATATCATGCGACTGCTTGCCCGGGTAATGAGAGTGGAAATTAAATCAGTCTTCACATAACACGAGTGTTTTCTGCATTATGAGCGTTCTTGAAACATCATCTTCTCTCAGACTCATCTTCCGTCACACTCCATCAGTTTTTGACCCACAAACGGATGTTATAAAATGGGATGTGAATGAAACGATGATGGTGAGCTGTGATGTGCAGTTACATCAACAGATTCTGGAGTCGCTTCCAGCTGATAAGATAAACAGAGTCAACGATAAGGAAAGTATTATTTGAGTTATTAAAAAGACATTTCATAATTTTTGTATGTTGTAAGTATGTCTATACCAGGGGTGGGCAAAATACAGCCTGTCAGACACATGCTGATGTTAAATGTTTTAATCCAACCCGCCGAATTTGTAAAAATTAAATGAAATTTGTGTAATTTCGGTTCATCTGTTATGAAGGGTTATATATTTTTTTTTATGTAGTACATTTTAAAAAGCAGAACCACAAACACAAAATGTACGGAAAAGAATTGTACTAGTATATTTTTAACATTTATTTTTATACTGTCAGTCTATGGAATCAGATGCCAAAAATATCAAACTTATATTTCTAAAGAAACAAACAAAAATCTTCACAATTTGGTTGGAAACATTTTTTCCGCTTCAGATTTTTTCGTCCACTTCTTTTTTTTATTCGTTTGGACTTCGGGCACAAGCTTCGGGCTACTCTGATTGGCTGGTGAGAATGTGATTGACAGCCGCTTGACAATGAAGCCCAGTCCGGCCCCTTTGTCAAATGTTAGAACCCAATGTGGCCTGCGAATCAAAAAGTTTGCACACCCCTGGTCTATACAGTACGTGCACAGTATATAAGCACACACACATTTATATAGATAGATGTACTGTATATAGAGTACAATATACAAAAGTTAATGTAACATATTTGTGTACAATTTGGTGTGTTACTTGCTATGGTAGAGTTGTGTCCTTCATCATCATCATCATCGTCGTCCTCAGAGAGTGTTTTTTTCGTTAAATGCCGCACAATGGTCGTGGCATTAAAAGCTCTCTGAAACACAAACAAGACAAATCGCGTGAACCTCAGCAAACATCTCCAAATGGCAAACAGTGCGGTATATACGGCTGAAGAATCCCTCCTTTTATTATTCCTGATAGTTCCAGCAATTACAGCGTCTGCCCTTTCAAATCCACAATCCGTGACCGCTGCTCAGAGACCAGCATGAAGACAGTGAACGTGTGGAAGCGTCTGGATAGTAGCATCGCTGACACGGGTCATCATTCATGTACGTCCTCGTCTCTTACCTTCCACTGACTCTTCACAAAGTTCTTCTGGATCTGTGCCGAGACGGAACCGTGGATGTTCTTGTCCAGAGCCAAACCTCCTGAGATCCTGCCAACAGTGTCGATTTGTAAGATGCTTGAATAACGCGAGTGCATAATAGCTAGATAGATGGATGGATGGATGGATGGATGGATGGATAGTGGACGGACAGATGTGTGCATGATGGATGGATGGATAGATAGATAGATAGATAGATGGTGAACGGACAGACAGAAAGACAGACAGATGTTTGCATGATGGATGGCTGGATGGATGGATAGATGGACAGACTAACAGACAGACAGATTTCTCCCAGTCTCTCGGATCGTCTGGACTCACCACGGATGCTGCGTGGCCTGGTCTGCTCTGAGTCTCCGGCCCGGATCCTTCTCCAGTAAGTGAGTGATAAAGTCTTTAGCTGACCAGCAGAAAGAACACGACATTATCCACTGTCCATGATGTTTGAGAGTGGGAACATTTTGAGTTTTTGTTTTAAACTAGATGTTTATTATTATTTGGATCTTTTCTTTATATTTTTCAAAGATTATATTTTAAGATTATATTTTACTCTACCTTTTCATGCATTGATACATCACTTTTTGATGACATGAATCATGTTTTTGTCTCATTTGAAGTTTGATTGTAGGATCATACCAGAGACAGAAATATCGTCCCAGTACGGCGAGTCAAACTCGTACTCGGCCTTGGTGATCAGCTTGAGGAGGAGCGCGTGGTCTTCATCGTAGAAGGGTGGGTATCCGCACAGCCTGAGCGCAGGGAATCAAACACTCCTGCGTTTCCCTTCGCTTCACAGGACGAGGAGGAACATCAGCGGCACTCACAGGATGAAGGTGATGACCCCCACGGCCCACAGGTCCACCTCTCGCCCGTACGTCTGCTGCTGGAGAAGCTCTGGAGCTGTGGACGGCGGGACACGTGAGCGCTTAGACCGGCGGGGCCGCAGTGTTCATTTTGACAAAAGATTTTTAATTTAGGTCATAGTCTTTTGACTAAAACTCAGTTTAGTTTTAGACCCAATTTAGTCATCTTATTTTTTTTTACTTTTAGCGTAATTTTAGCTGACTAAATACCACCGCATTTTAGTCGACTAAATTACTGCATAGTCAACGCAAATATAAGTGCTATATATTCTAAATGTTTACTAAAGTTGCCATGTCCAAGAAATCTGAATACGTAGTTAACTATGAAGATATAAAATATACAAAGATCTTATTTACAAACTTATTTAAATGAACTTTTCTTTCAATCCAAATTAAATGTATTCTCATAAATGAAACCTCAACAAAGAGAAAAATAAATACAGTAAAATAAAATTAATTATAATTGCATCACGTTTGTAAAATGTAAAACGAATCCATATATCCACGAGTTTTTATAATAACGGAGAAGATGTTATTGAAGACGCTCGCCAATATAACTACTCACCAATATAAGTACTATATTAAATATCAGAGGTGTGGACTCGAGTCATGTGACTTGGAATCGAGTCAGACTAGCATGCGCGCATTTGTGACGTCGAGAGCATGCGCGCACTCGCACGTCCAATCAAAGTGCTGGCGAGTGTTTTGAATTTTGTGAACGCGGCGTTTGTAAAATGATACCAAAGATAGTTTCGTCTGGCAATAAAAATGACGAGCTGAACAACAACAACAACAACAACAACAACAACAACAACAACAACAACAACAACGAGTTTCAGCGTGTAAAACATGCGAGTCGAATATTGCAGACGGAGACGCCACAACTTCCACAACTTTGTTCGACACCTGAAGCTGCACAAAGGTATGTTTTGAATGAACGTCAAGACGATCTATATTTGCTAAGTGACCTACTAGCTGCGTGATTATATCAATGAGGCTGTACATTTCCTCAGCATCACCTGCCAAACTCCTGCCAAACACACGCGATTGTGGCTACACACACACACACACACACCCTACAGCACACAAGTGATTGTGACATCTCTCTCTCTCTCTCTCTCTCTCTCTCTCTCTCTCTCTCTCTCTCTCTCTCTCTCTCTCTCTCTCTCTCTCTCCCTGTTTTGGTTATACGTTTGAAGGGAGTTAAACAGAGTAAAATGAAGCTGTCTGTAGGACTCATCCAAGTTCTGTACATGTTTTGATGAGAGCATGGTTATTCATTTAAGGATATGTTTAAGTTTTGAAACAATTCCAGGTGAAGATCATTTCAGATTTCAGACCTGTTTTTCTGTTTAACATTTTTTTCTGCAATATTCTGGGGAGATTAGTGTCGTGTCAAGTGTGTACGATTTGTTCAAAATTAACAAATGTTTAAAAAAAAAAA
>MU204235.1:8783373-8803373 GCA_017309775.1 Paedocypris sp. Pulau Singkep
TTCTGTACATGTTTTGATGAGAGCATGGTTATTCATTTAAGGATATGTTTAAGTTTTGAAACAATTCCAGGTGAAGATCATTTCAGATTTCAGACCTGTTTTTCTGTTTAACATTTTTTTCTGCAATATTCTGGGGAGATTAGTGTCGTGTCAAGTGTGTACGATTTGTTCAAAATTAACAAATGTTTAAAAAAAAAAAAAAAACTCCTGAGTCCGTCAGTGAACAAGTAGCTTTATGTGTCTGAGCAATTTTTTTTCATTTAAAAATGGTTTGTTTAATAAATACAGGTGATTCAACCTACATAAAGTATAACTAATGTATACTTTTTATTTTTCTGTTAAAAAGACTCGAAAAGACTCAAAAATCAAACTGTAGGACTTGGACTCGACTTGAGACTTGTTAGCTATTGACTTGGACTTGACTCGAGACTTGCTTGTCCCTGACTTGAGACTTGACTCGGGACTCGAGGGCAGTGACTTGAGACTTACTTGTTACTTGCCTAACAGTGACTTTTTTTTCCACCTCTGCTAAATATATATAATAACTACAGGGGACAGTTTTTTTCCTGCAGCTGAAAGGCTTCGTGTCGTGATTGCGTTTGCACCCGCCTTTCTCCATAACCTCGGATTATGATTGGACGTCGTCACAAAAGTCATTTTAGTTTAGTTTTTATTCGTTGACGAAAGTGTCAAAAAATTTAGTTATAGTTTTCTTCCCTGAGCGGGAGTTTTTATAAAGTTCTCGTTTCGTTTTTGTCAGGGGAAGTAGTGTCGTTGACAAAGACGATGCCGAAAATATATTTGTCGAACACTGCGGGCCGTGACGCGAGTCTCACCGACATAGGCCGGGGTCCCGCAGGCGGTGGACAGAGCCCCCTGCTCCTCCACCTTAGACAGGCCGAAGTCACTGATGATGATCCTGGCGTCTGGAGCCGGCGTCTCGTAGAGCAGGTTCTCCGGCTGAGGGCAAGAGGAACTCAGCAGTCTGCTTGACCCGCAGCAGTGACTCTGGTCTACCTTCAGGTCCCGGTGCACCACACCCAGGTGATGGAGATACTTCACCGCCTCCAGCACCTGACCAATGACACGACTGGCGTCCTTCTCCGTGTAACTGCCCTGCTTCAGTATACGCTCCAGCAGCTCACCACCAGTCAGCCTGACACACAACCAGCAGTGTGACCCACAGACAGACAGACAGACAGACTGACCAATAGACAGACAGACCAATAGACAGACAGACAGACAAAGCGAGAGATGCTGACCAACAGACAAACTGACTGACCAATAGACAGACAGACAGACAGAGTGAGAGATGCTGACCAACAGACAGACTGACTGACCAAAAGACAGATAGACAGACAGAGTGAGAGATGCTGACCGACAGACAGACTGACTGACCAATAGAGAGATATCGACAAACATGTACTGTAATTATTAGAATAAATATACAAATGGATAGAACACTGCATGGATAGACAGATAAACTTATAAACAGCAGTGGTGTAAAGTACTTGTGTAAACGTACTTTACTTAAGTATTTTTGGCTACTTTGAAGCAAATGCCGGGTTGAGTATGAAACATAAGAAGCAACTTTTACTCTCTACTCGACTACATTTTTGATCACAAGAAGAGAAACAACAGACCAGGATTTCTTGTTTTTTACCTTGATTGGTGTTTTTTTGAGCCTAAACTCGTAATGCGAGTAAAATACTTAAGACGTAAAATACTTTTACTCAAGTACGGTTTTCAGGTACTCTGACAGACAAAGACGTGATAGACGGTGTAGATTAAATGTTTAACTCACAGTGGCATTACCAAATACAGTGTAGTAGAAGTCTCAAATGTTTCCTCCAAAGACACAATATTTTCGTGCTTTATTCTGTAAAAAAAAAAATAAAGCATGATCGTTTTACGGTGTAAGTACCAAGTCGACTCGATTAGATTGGCTGTAAGTTAGCAAGATGACGTATAAGATGGAAAATGGGAAATATAATAAGGGAAATATAACCTTTGCGATCAAATGTTAAACCTATAATCCCTATAAGGTTGTATGATGCTGTTTTTGATTATAGTTATCAATATACACTGATTATAGTCATCAATGTGTAAAACCGACTTTTGGGCAATTAAATCAGCACAGCATAAATAAAGGTTTTCTATACAGTCATACATTTACTCGATGATATACGTGCTAGGTCATCTTGATGATGAGTGTTTGGTCCGAATGCTGTAACCGGGATGTGACGTCATTATTAGTCGCCGGCCCGAGCCTTTTTACACCCGAGGCGATTTAGTACCTACACCGGAAGCGCTATAGGGTTAAAAACACGATTGATCCACTGACCGCCGCAGAACCGCGACCTCGTTCTCCAGCAGCGAGTCTCGGTCCTTCAGCGCCCCCTTGTGGATGCACTTCACCGCCACCAGCCTCTGCGTGCGCCGGTGCTGAGCCACGCGGACCTCCGAGAACGCGCCCCTGACACGGTGGGATTTAACATTAGATGATTATTATCTCCGAGATAACCGCTACACAGCAGCGTATCCAACAAAGACAAGTAACTCTTACTCTCCCAGTTTATCTTTCAGCTCATAGACGGAAGTGATGTCAACTTTGTTTCGGGGGTCTTTCAGTAGCGGCATCCTGCAAACGCGGTCCACCCTGGGAAATGTTACCGTTTTCTCTCAGGTGATGTTTAACAGTGACAGAAAAAAGAATTGACATTACGTATCTTCTTTACTTATACACACACACACACACACACACACACACACACACACACACACACACACAAAAGATTAGTGCAATATATGATTTGAATATAAATCCCCCTTGAGAAACTATTGATTGGGTTTAGAACAATTCACTGTCGTCTCATTTGTTTAGTTATGGTAAGGGTTAGTTAGGGTTAACTAGCACTCTTGTAAAGAAACTAAGAAACTCTGAACTGAGTTGCTTTGGACATCATTAGTAAATATACATGACATATAAAACAGAGAAATGCTACAGCAAATGCTGCTAAACCAAAAACTGAAATACTAATATATTATTATAGGCTTAATTACTTTATTCACACACACACACACACACACACACACACACGCACGCACGCACACACACACACAAACATACCTAATAAACACGGTTGCGTTTACACAAATCTAAAATAAGATGTTTTTGTTCAATAAGATCAATTTTAGATTGCAGTAATCAGTGTCAGATTTATACTGTAAAAAGCAGGCGCAACTAAGATTCCAGATGAAATAAAATATTTACTTGCTGTTAGGTGCAGAAATCTTCTCGCTTCACCAAACACCAACTTTCTGTTCTCACAGCACTGAATCTGGAAACATTCATATCTCTCACGCCCACATGCTTAGAGAGAGAGAGAGAGAGAGAGAGAGAGAGAGAGAGAGAGACAAAGTGTAAGAAAAAATTGTGGAAGAATAATTCAAGTGCAAATATCTATTATATTGTAGTCTTTTTTTTTTTTAATATATATCTTTAGTATTTTTATTTTTTTAATAAATGTGTAACCGAGTGTATTGGTGTGTATTTGCTGCTATGACAGTAAATGAGTAGCATTTCTCATTTTGGGGATTAATCAAGGTCGTTATCTATTCATCTATATGGAAATATGAATGCATAGAAAAATTAATGCTGTGAGAGAATGGAGAGAGAGTAATGATGTAATGAGTGATGAGACTACTTTCTCATTTGCTTCTTATTCGTTTCTCTTGGGTTTGTGGTGAGATCTGCTCTGACATTCACTGACACGCTTCTCATCATCATCATCATCGTGTTAGTTTTGTCCATCATCATCCTCACAGACTTGGCTGAGCTGAATGTGCCTCCGTTTGTTTTACACATTCCTCCAGAAGCCTGAATCTGTGTTTACATTACAGAGTTTTTCCTGGAGATATGAAGCTCTGAGTTTTCCTTGTACGGGCACATGAGCTCTTCCACACGACTGTAGAACATCTGTCATGAGAACAGATCCAGGCCTGAGAAAAATGATCTCACACACACACACACACACACACACACACACACACACACACACACACACACACGCACACAGCCTGAGAAACCCTGAGGAACATCTGAGAAGATAGAATGTGTGTGTGTGTGTGTGTGTGTGTGTGTGTGTGTGTGTGTGTGCGTGTGTAAACATACACATATGCACACACATAATTATATACATTTACACGTGTGTATTAATATATACACACACTGTTTTATCATATTTTACAATTTGTCATACATTAGTTGTTCGTGGGATTCATACGTACTGTAACCTTAATCTTTAATCGCACACATTGCGCGTGCTGTTACATAACTCAACCACCAGAGGGAAGCATTACCTTGTTTCTTTTCAACATTCGGCACATAACGGATACGTATATACAACGGGTACATATATGCATTATATATCCATGTTTTAAAATAACGACAAAAATTGTCATATAATAATATTAATGCATTGTTTTTATTTCCGCCTGTGAGTATCATTCTTAAAGGAAAATTCAATATTCCACGTTTCAGTGTAATTTGTGCATTCTCCGTCTTCTCTGAGACAGAATATTGTTGATCACTTATTTACATGACTCCAGGAGATATAGATGATGTTTTATTTCTAATCCGATCAGGGTGGTCGCCGTGAAAAGAATTCACCTTGAAAGCGATATCTCATCCAGAAAGGAAGTAACGGAATCTGCTGGGGAGGCGTTTTTTTTTTAAAGATCACATGTAATCCAACTCTTCCTTGCATCTGCTGGCTGTCATCCCTCTGTCGTCGCTCTCACGTGCACGGCCGCACATCCGCTCGTGCGTCGCGTTTCTAAGCATGTCACAAATCATTCGAAAAAGAAAAACATTTCCTTCAAGTAATTGAATGTGTCAGCCTCTGTTCGTCTCGACCAATGAAATTAGCTCTGGGCGGGGCTAACGGTATCTGGTCCCCGTTTAATCAACGGATGAACAAAAATGTCATTTACTAAGTTCAGTCGTGGCTTTTAGTGTTTTTACGATGTTTGCGAACTAGTTAATATGCTCGAGTGATGTGAGTTAGAGGTGTCGTTTGAACGGGCTCAATCCAGTAGCCGCAGTTTTCAAATGATTTGGCCTGAAGGACCAGTATTTTAAACAAAAAACGTACACGAACGACTTCAAGACTAAACATAACGGAATTTTTTATACACCGAATAACTAAAATGATCTTAAACATTTGGCACAAGTTATTACCGACAGTTAAATTCTTCACGTAGCCACCAGGTAGCAACAAAAATCGTTTTTTTTTTTTTTTTTTTTTTTTTTTTTATTTATTAGTGTTTTATTTAATTTATTTAGTCTTTTTTTAGTGTTTGGGTGAGGGAGATTGATATGTAAAGTTACCAGACAAAAGTAACATTACATATCAATCCATTCCATTAGGAAATATACATTTTACTACCGCAATACTAATATTAAATAAAATGCAAACATAACAAAATATGTTTGATCATGACGAGGTGTGAAAGATTCAACACTTAAAAAAAAGAATAAGCAACTCTACTGGCGGCAAAAAGGAGCCGTAAAATAAACATCCAGAACTTTCTTCAAGTCCCCGGCCTTACAGTGAACAATGTTTTCAATGTTCTCGGAACGCTTCCATGTTTTCGTCTCAGTGTTTCCACGCGGGGTGAAGTTTAATATGATGCAACGTTTACTTCTGGCCAACTGGCTCCGAGTGAACGTAACTTTCAGTTCTTTACGTGAAGAGCCGCTCGGGCTGAGAGAGGCGGGTAAACACGGCGCTTCTCTTGTAAACATGTTGTGTGTTGGCGGGTATAATCGGGCCTCTGTGCCGAGGTCAGGGCGTGTTGGTACACTCCTGAATAGCGGTATTGATGTTTGTGACCCGTCCTTATCTGTGGCATATTAAACTTTTGACCTAAAAAGGACGTGGCTCCCGCACCTGTTTACCGCAGTGGCAGCCACGTTCTGGATTTAGGCCTCGATAATTCGACACTTTCCGTGCTAAAGTCTCGCGGGACGGGGGAAGCGTCTGATAACGCGGCTGCGATAACCTCCTCCGCTCTGTTTGACCTACATGATACGGTTAGCGAGTTTCTGCCGGTTTAAGCGTTTTGCTGAGGCCGGACTGGTCATGTGACGTGACACAACGACCTTGTGTTGATTCGTTACGTTTCTATCCACTTGTAGCTGGTTGGAAAGTTAAACTTGCAACCAAACTGTAGCAGGTTCGAATCCTAGAAGTGTCACTGAGACGGTGAACCTGATCTGATCCAGTGTGTGTGTGTGTGTGTGTGTGTGTTGACTTTCACACTTCTCCGCGCTGCACTTTAAATTTCTCCGTAATGGTGCAGACAAGAGTTGAACACCGTGTTTTACCGTGAGCGCTGGAGAAGCTGCTGGAGAAGCGGCACAGCTGCTGTTTCCTAGGCTCCATAAAACAGGCCGTAACCTTTGGGAAGCAGCTGCTCCTGAAGTCACGGGGTCTTCTCCACACTAAACTTAGATGGAGTGAAACGTGAAAGTGCAACCGTAGTAGTGTCGGCTCGTGCCTCAGACCCTCAGCCCAGGTCTCGCTCCCTTACGCTCCCACTAGGACGTTTCACATTTTGGGATTTTTAGGTTATGATGCGTGCAGGTGACAAAACAATAAAAACATTGATATCATATACATCCACCAGCGGTTATATCATTGTGTCTGATCGGATGGGTTAAATGCAGAGAAAGAATTTCCCCATGAGGGACCAATAAAGGTTGAATTATTATTATTATGAATATACTGTGCGTATATCATATACGTATACCACCTCTGGTTACATATATTCTATAAGTCCAGCTGCGGTTATATCATATACGTCCACAGGCAATTATATGGTATTTGTTGCTGTGTATCTGGTGCATGTCTGATGATTGTCGGCCTGTAAATCGCCGTGGAAGCAGCTGATACGCTGCTTTTTTTTCTGAGAGTGTGTTCTGTGTGTGTGTTGTTGACTCTTCGACAGTCGCGTCTGTTGCTGATGATCATCTGATGATGACGGATTCAAATCTCTATTTAGTTTATTTACTTAGTTACATAAACAATGTATATGGGTAAAATCAAATAATGTTTTATTGGCCAAATTATGATTTAACATAGCAGTCAATGATCAAAAATTGTGTGTGTGTGTGTGTGTGTGTGTGTGATTTACGTTTTCAAGAGCTTTATTGCTTCCAGCTTATAAGGTAAAAGACATGAGGACATACAGTAAAGTCGCTTGGCTGAGTCGCCGCTGTCTAATTTTAACATTTCTGAGACTTGTGTTTCACCTGACTCGTGAGTCAACATGAAAACTATAAATTATATTTTACTCACTTCTCTATTTCTGTATTCTGCTGAGCGACTGCCCGGCCTTTTGTTCCGGGATATATCAGTTATCTGAGAAATCAGATTGGACTCACAGATTCCACATTCAGGCCCAAACTACACACACTTTTACCTCTTCGGTCTCGTTGACTCTGCACATTCAACACGCCGATGCTGCTGCCAGAAGAGAAACTCAGAGGCTGTTTATAGCTTACACTATACATCATGGCTGGATTAATGATTGATTGTGTTACCCTAGATTGATAAATCAGCCTCGGGATGTTGTGTTTCAAAAGAGAAACTCTTTTCCCTGCAGCCGTTTTATTCACCCAGTTTCAAGAAAAACATGCTAACTTCACTGTGTGTGTGTGTGTGTGTGTGTGTGTTACATAAATAACCACATAATGCAGTTTCACACAAAACAAATAAATTTTTATTCATTTATTTACTGATTTTTTTTTTACCTAACAAGAAAATTAAGCTAATTCAATTCTTGGTCAGTTTCAGATACCGACATTCTGGTTCAAGGTTGAGAAGCAAAAAATAGTTTGAGCAGAAGTTTTACTGTAAATCAATGACACACTTTTATACTTCTATACCGCCCCCTCGCTGTAAAGAATACATACGTATACGGTACGTGCGCAATTGTTGCAGGCACACAAACTGAAATTATGAATAATACACATTATTAATATATATATACAGTATAAACAAATAAGTTTATATACAGTATATATTCACATACAAATATACGTAATATAGACGTCGACTCCGCCTATTTGGGCCGCCGAGCAGCTTTATTAGGATAAATCCCAAAGTCCAAATCATATCTCGTAACACAAATTTGTGCCACTTTATTGGGGCAAAATAGTCGTGTCCTAGGAGATGACTGTGTGTGTGTGTGTGTGTGTGTGTGTGTGTGTGTGTGTGTGTGTGTGTGTGTGTGTGTGTGTGTGTGTGTGTGTGTGTTGCATAAATAACCACATAATGCAGTGTCACACAAAACAAATCAACCTTTATTTATTTATTTTTTTCTTGGTCCATTTCCGGTTTGGTTTAAGTTTGAAAAGCAAAAAATGCTTTGAGCAGAGAGTTTTACTGTTAATCAATGACATACTTTAGTTTATAGTGTCCTAGGAGATGACTGTGTATGTGTGTGTGTGTGTGTGTGTGCGTGCATGCGTTGCTTTCTATTTTTACACACTTATCTATATGCATATACAGTACCTGGTTTTCTCTATACTGTAATTAAATGTAGGATTTTTTTATATATATATATATATATATATATATATATATATATATATATATATAATTTGCCTTTATTGTAAATAAAAAATGAATAAAAATAAGTGTAAACAATCACATTTTATTCTTTATTTTGTACATGATTAGATTTGTCCGCAGATGCTCACAATACCTATAGAAGTGAACGGTTTTACTAACGGTAACGGTGGCCGGGGCGCGCATCAAATGTAGTGTGCAGCCTACGTGAGCTTCCCTTAAGCGGGCCGGGCCGGAGGGGGAGGGATGAGCCGGAGTGACGTTACCGAGCGCGTTAAAGCAGCCAGCGACAGCGCGCGGACGCAGTAGACAGACAGTCCGTCCGCGCGCACACAGGCACCGCAGCCGCAGCCGCATCTCCTGTTCTCACCCAAGAGCCTCCGTTTGATACCTTCTGCGTGTTTTACACCGACGACAACGATGGTCTGAGAAGATCCGGGCGATAGATACGCGAATGTAATTCCATTACATTCATCTCATCGGCGCGCGTAAAGGCCCGCTCTGGTTTTGCCGTCTATTCCGTCGTCTTCTCTCTGAGAGATTCACGTTCCCATGCGATTCTTCAGACTCACCTTTAAGTGTTTCGTAGATTGTTTTTGAAGGTGCTGTTTCGAGCCGGTGTATTTTTTCGTTTAGGATCAATTATTTGTTTTCCGAGCGCGCTTTTTTTTTTTAAATTCTAGTTCGATAAAAACCAAATCGCCGACGCGACAAACCAAACTGCCATCGCCTGAGCCGTTCGCCGCCGCGGAGGAAACGGTTTAAACAACCTTAAACCGATATAAAACTGACACTCTTGCATCTAAAGGACCAGATAGGTTTCGGGGGGAGAAAAAAAACCCCGTCCAGCGGAAGAGGGGGACATTCGGACGGAGAGCGCGGTTGAGACGCTGAAAGAGATCCGATATTTATTTGTTTTTTGTTTTTTTTTTTTTGATTGCCGATCGAAGACCTCGTGAGAAGGTCGATTTGCTTTGTTTACAATCGAGAGATGGAGAAAGCCTCAATGGACGCGGACTGCTGCGCCCTGAGCACGGTCCTGGTGGAGGAGAAGAAGGGCCATCTCATTCCCAACGGAAACGCGCATCAAGGCGTCAACGGAGCCCTCAACGGTGGTCCCGTACCGGCGGCCCCCGGGCCCATGCCGGCGGTGGAGAAAGGAGGTTACCCCGAGCGCGAGACGTGGACCAGACAGATGGACTTCATCATGTCCTGCGTGGGCTTCGCCGTGGGTCTGGGGAACGTCTGGCGTTTTCCTTACTTGTGCTACAAAAACGGTGGAGGTAAGTCCATTAGATCGCTTTACATCACGCTGAGATCCCCTACTGATGACAGACTCCGCCCTCCCCCGGCCGTGACGTCACCGCGCGGCTCATTCATCCGTTCATTCATTTATTCATTGACTTTGCCGAGCGCTCAGAAAGGCGATTCGAACTTGCTGGGATTCGCGTCACTGAACCTTTGTAGAGCTGCTGTTCAGTGGATTCGAGTGACACACCTGGAGTCGATTCTGTGGGCTCGAATGACTGGTTGATTACAGTAATCTCAATGCCTGTGACCGATTAATGTAGCGACTTTATGCCGATGTTCATATTTAGCCAGCATTACGCAACGACTCACTCTCATCACGTCGCCAAACATTCTTGTACTTAGCTTCTTGTTGTAATCGCAGAGGTTTCGTGATTAGAACTAAAACGAGGTTTCATCTCTCAAGTTGGTTCTGCATTCTGTAGTTCTGATGGGTGTTCCGTCATACTGTTCTCTGAAATGATGTATTTGGGGTTTCGCTTCATGAACCCCGATGCATTTCAAGACTTGATCTCAAGAAACCAGTCATTCTGAGTCCTACACAAACTTGAACTCATGCATGTTTGTTCAGATGTGTGTTAAGATAAGGGATTATGATATACTATTATAATACATGGGATTATATTATTTGCAAGTGCTGTATATCCTATCAATAGTGTGGCCTTTATACTCCTAATTATTTGTGGAAATGGAAAAGTGAATCACACGTTGAGATTTTTCTCAGTCCGATTCTACTATCTGACCCGATGTGACTTGGCAATCGATCCTGATCAGGTTTGTGAGCTGGTCAGAAGCCGTGAAGGTCGTGGGCTCTTTTGGTGTTTGGGACACAGTGGTTGTCTGTTGTGAGGTGTGGGAGGCATTAGTAGTCACGCTTCATCATCACTTCACGGCTCCGCCATTGATTCGCCGTCTTCTGCTGGATGAGTCATCTACTGATGCCTATAGAACGAGAAGGACGCGTCCGCCCGAGACCTCCAGACCCCATCAGACAGAGATCCATTGTCTGAGCCTGAATGACGAGGCCGTCTCCCTATGTGCCCAATGCTCTGGATGGCGTCCAGCTCGGGCTGAATGAGTGGCCATACGTCGGCCGAGAAGTATGTCGCAGGAGATCTGTATTTTTGGAGACGAGCTCTGAAAAGTGTTTTTCACACAATTGAACTGAAAAGTTTCATCCAACGACCTAAATTTGACACAATGCATGCCTGAACTGCTTGGCTTCAGCTCCTCGTGACCCCGAAATGGAAGAAGTGGCTTGGACAGAAAGACAGGAGAGATGCAGAGGCTTGCGCAATGTGGAGCTTTGTTTCCAGGCCTAATTGGTCCTGACAGGCACATTTTATTCTTCCCTGGTGAGTTGGATAGAGAAGATGTCAGTCGCTTGGATCTAAAGAGCGAACCACCTGTGGGGGGGGTTGTGGGAACATTCCATCGCCGCCATCAATTCTTCCCAAAACAATGCGCAACTCCAATAGATCATGCCAACTCCAGAAAGTGGAGATCCAGCAGCATCCTGAGAACATGCTCTGCTCAAATACTTGCTTTACCCCCGACCAGGAGATCTACGGCTTTGTCCTCCTGAATTGTTTTGCCACATCGGTCCCGGGCTGGTGGACACGGAAAAGGTCTCGCCTGCGGGAGAAAAGTAAATACGGATCATGTCGCACATTCTTGACTTTTACTCCGTGGTCACAGTTTGAGACTGTGAGATCCTCATGATATTTGCGTTGCACACGCTCGGAAGGTGCATCAGGAGCCAAGAGTTCCTTTTCAGTTATCAGATAATATTGGGGAAAAGATCTTTTTCAATTCAATTTTGAAATTTCTTCATCAAAATGCTTTTCAGACAGACGGTTTAGGAAAGTTAATTCATCTTAACTGGAAATCGATCCATCCCGTTGTTTTCTGAACTGTTTCTCTCTTTCTGGGTCACGGGGAGCTGGAGCCAATCCAGTCAAAGTCTTGTGCCTGAAGGCGGGACTTACTCCTTGGCTCGGTGGCTGACCAATCACAGAGCAGGACAACCACACTTTCACACTCTCACTCACACCTATCGGCAATCTAGCAAACTCTAATTTCCCTTTGGGCTGTAGAAGGAAACAGGAGACCCAGAAGAAACCCGAGCACGAGAACAACATGCAAACTTCTCACTTAACATGTCTCACCGTCTTTCTATCTATCTTTTTCTTATTCTCTTTTGCTCCCTTTCTTTCTCTCTTTCCAAATATATAAAGAGAGGACGCACACTCTTGGGACATGCTCTCGTTTGCGTCTAAGTTCTTTGATTTTTCTTTAAACACCAACTAGTTAGTGGTGAGGCCCACTGGATTAGTCTGAGATGTTTACCAAGTCAGACTTCACTACTATGTCCTAGTGTAAGTTACTGCTGGTCGGGTCAGATCGCTTGAGTCTCGTACAGTGTTTTCAAGGCAGAGGTCAGTGGTCACATTAGTCGTCTTATCTGCTTCTCTAAACAGCTCGCGGTCACTTCATCCAGCCGTTCATGAGTTGGTCTTCTACATCAGAGGTCTCAAACCTGCAGTCAGGTGCATGCGGACAGAGCGAGCTCGATCCAGGTCGATTTACGAGGTCTGCAGTGACGCCCTCTGTCTGTCCTTGAGCGCGCTCGCACTGCATCACCGCCCGGAGCACAGCAATCTCCCACAGGTTGTCCAGCTTGATCAGGTGATGTGATAAATGTGGCCCACAAATCAACGCTCTCCGCTCGTCCTTCTTCCTTCATCAGAAGGTGTCATTCAACAAAGCTCACTGGTGTGAATAAAACATACAACCATAGTAGTAAAATAAAGATAGGTGTGGAGTTTGCATGTTCTCCTCGTGCTTGCCTGGGTTTCCTCACGCTCTCCAGTTTCCTACCAGAAACATGAGGGAGAAATGAAATCTTGAAAATTGTCTCGAAATCTTGAGAATTGCCCTGAAGATTGCCCCGAGTTTATGAAAAGTAGGATTAAAGCCAATAGAGAGTTGGAGCGGTGATGCTCCACGCTTAGCCACCAAGTTCAACCCTGGGCATAGTAGGGTTCTTCAAGGTCACTTTCTGATTGGCTTGTCTGCTCAACTTTCTGCCATTTTAGGGCAAAACAACCGTCTTTCATGCTGCTGCTCCTCCTCAGTGCCCGTGATGCCAGTGCCACGGGGTTATCGTTGGCATCTTGCCTGACTGACATCAGTTCTTTGCTCCACGTGGACGGGCGATTAAGAAGAGCGTCTGTTAATCTTATAATCCCCTTTTTCTGACTGGGGCCCAGGCCTGGACGCTTTCAGGTTCAGCCATTGTTCTGTACCAATCCATCTTAATATTCCCGCTGACTAACTCCTGCCAGCCTCGAAACCAACATCGATTTCAAACATGCGGCCCTGGGATGCGTATGTGTGATTCTACGTGGAGCGGCGATGGCTTGTCAATACTTTCTGCCTCGGGACATGTCAGTTTTCACCTGGTAATGAACACACGCGTCATTGGCTCTTGAGCAACATGCGTTGACAGATCGAGCGTATCCATCTGCTGCGGGGGGAGGTGTGGGAATCTATATTTATAGCTCCCCCTCATCACCCCACAATCCAATCAGGCCCGAGTTGGAGTTCAGACTCTTGTGCTGGGCCGGGGTGAAGAGGCGCTCGCTTAAGCTTTTAATTGTTCTTTCCCTACTCTGTTTTTCCCACTTTTCAAACTAGCCGTTCTATTTCTGCCCCGTCATGACAGTTTTCACCTGAACTTTGTGGCAGATTTGTATTATTTTGTGTTGTGTTGCCCTGAATATCGCAGGGCAACCACTCAGTCGCTGCTTGTGAAACCTGCTTCAAACCTCTCAGTCGCAAAGTTTGGATTATTTTAGGTTATAAACACAGATTAGAGTAGTTTTTCGCTGAAGCTACGGTGATAATGAGTCTAAATAAGTATGGCGCTTTGATGTGTAGGGCAATTTGATGTGGATATTTAAAAGCAGTCTTGTTGCCCTATGTGAGAAATGAAAAATCAATAATTGGTGTCTCGCCATCTGATGCTTGTTATAACCGTGCGACATCTGCAGTCGGATCGATGTTTGGGTCGTTGATTCTGAACACCGAATAAAGACACTTCTCTGTAAATTCTGCAAGGGATTTGTCTCTGAATTTGTCCTTCTGAAGGTCGTCTCCATTTGATAGTTATTTTCGTAATTGCTTCTTCCAAACAGACCAAAACCACTCGATCTAGTGAATGTGGAAATTAAAGGGCACATTCACGTTTTTTTTTTGTTACACTGCTTCACATTGTGTCCCTTAGGTGTTTATTGTAATTCCGTTGGAGGTGTGAAACGATGGGCTGCTGGTTTGTGATGGTATCTGGCAACCCGTAGCACATCCTCCTCACGAGCAGTGGGGGCTGATTTCCATCGGAATGGACCCGCGCAGAAACAGAAACCCGCTCGCGCTCTGAGTCACGACGTCAGACTGCAGTATACGCAGTAGCGTGCGCGCGCACGTGTGTGACTCAGGCGCCGCGTGTGTGTGTGTGTGTGTGTACGTGATCTCGCTCTGACCCGCAGGCAAACCTCCCTCATCATCCGGCAGCGGCGTTCTCTTCTCTTTGCCAGTCAGCCTGGCACAAACCCACAAACCGCTTCGTTTTTTCATTTGCGTCCTGGAATCTGTGCGGCACATTGTGTCGGCGCTTCCGTCTGTGGGCAGCCGCATCAAAGCGCCTCTAAGACTCCAACAAAAGCTCTTCTGACTGAGCCGCGGATCCAGAGAGCCGGTGTTTCTGCTGGCGATTAGAACTCATGCGTCTTCTGAGAGCAGTGGGCAGTGCCACGCCACGCCTCCTCCCGCTTGACTGACAGCTGACATCACGGCGGGATAATCTGCATCACGCCCTTCCCCCAGACCCCCGACTAAGCCCCTGTCATGGCTGTCAGTCCAGCGGAGCTTTATTGCTGCCGAGGCATCAGTGTTCTGCCGCAGAGCGCACGCTGAATACTAATGCCGCCGATGCCATCACTGCCACGTCACCGCTTAATTACAGCACTGTAATGCAGGTTCGGGGTTAACAGACGAGATTCGTTTTTCACATCTGAACGTGACTGTCGTGTTTGCAAAACACGAAACACTGCAGGTCATGCTACGGACATTGTAGCAGCCTGACAAAGTGACCTGTGGGTTTGCGAATTGCGCGTTTTTTGTCTTAGTCTCTGCTTGTGTAAAGAAAGCATATATAACGTATATAAGCAGATATAAGCATATATCTAGATTATATGTATGATTTACGATGGAATGATTCACAATGATTACGCAGGAATTTTGCAGGTTGCCCGACTTTCGCAGAAATTTTTGCAGTCTGACAAAGTGTCCTGTTGGATTGCGGATTGCGTGTTTTTCGACGCAGTCTCTGCTTGTGTAAAGAAATAGTGCATGATTTATGATGGAATGACTCATTGCAGGTTGCCCAGCGTGCGCAGAAATTTTAGCAGCCTGACAAAGTGACGTATGGGTTTCCGAATTGCGCGTTTTTTGCCTCAGTTTCTGCTCGTGTAAAAAAAGAGCGTTTGATTTATGATGGAATGATTCACGATGATTACGGAAAAACATTGCAGGTTGCCCAACTTTTGCAGAAATTTTAGCAGCCTGACAAAGTGACCTGTGGGTTTTTGAATTGGGCGTTTTTCGTCTCAGTCTCTGCTTGTGTAAAGAAGGCACGAATGGTTTTACGATTTAAACGAACAAAAGACAAAAAGGTTCGGCTACAGTGATAAATGAGAATCAAACCACACACACACACACACACACACACAGGACACGCGCACACACACATGCGCCCAAAACACTGTCTAAATGTTTTTGTTCAGAATATATCACAAGCACAAACCACTCTCTAAAAAGTTTACCGGTGAAAAAACGAAATTATTTGTGTTTCGTTGAATGTTTGACGCTTATCGATTTAGCCGCAGTCGCAAAAACTGCGGCTAATTTCCGAAAAAAATTTCCTACTGGCTGGTAACATCCTGCGTGGTGCTGTGTTCCTCAGGAGTGTTCCTCATTCCCTACGGGCTGTTCATATTTCTGGGAGGCATTCCGATTTTCTTCCTGGAGATTGCGCTGGGCCAGTTCATGAAGGCGGGAAGCATCAACGTCTGGAACATCGCACCTCTTTTCAAAGGTTGGTTCTTTAGCCTCCTTTATGCAAATGAGCCACCGTGTGTCGTTGCGAGGGATGCGATCATGTCTGACACCTGATATTGTCTTTGTTCCAGGACTCGGCTTCGCCTCCATGGTCATTGTGTTCTTCTGTAACACATACTACATCATGGTCCTGGCCTGGGGCTTCTACTACTTCATCAAGTCCTTTAATTCCACCCTGCCCTGGTCCACCTGCGACAACCCGTGGAACACCGACAACTGCATCGAGATCTTCCGCCACGACGACTGCAAAAACGGAACCATCGGCAACGCCACCTTCGGGAACCTGACGTGCGAGGAGCTGGCCAACGGCCGCTCTCCCATCATTGAGTTCTGGGAGTGAGTCGGAAAACTTTTGATTCATCGTTTGTGTGCGATTCTCTGTCATTTTATACCGATGTAGAAGACACACACACACACACACGCACACACTGATTTGAATCCTGCATGTGTGTATTTGTGCGTTTGTAGATGCAGACACACACTAACATACATACATATACATATAATAAACTAAGTGTGTGTGTGGGTGTGTGTGTGTGTCTTCTACATCTACATGGATTGATTGATTGATTTTATTGACTTATAGACATGAACAGACAGTGAGAAAGAGATGGATGGATGGATGGATGGATGGATGGATGGATGGATAGATTGATTGATTGATTAATTGATTGATTGATTGACTGGTTGATTGGTTGACTTATAGACATGAACAGACAGTGAGAAATGGATGGATGGATGGATGGATAGATAGATAGATAGATAGATAGATAGATAGATAGATAGATAGATAGATAGATAGATAGATAGATAGATAGATAGATAGATAGATAGATAGATAGATAGATAGATAGATGGATGGATGGATGGATGGATGGATGGATGGATGGATGGATGGATAGATAGATAGATAGATAGATAGATAGATAGATAGATAGATAGGTCTATCTATGACAGACATATGAAGACAGAAAGTTTGGATGGAAGGATAGTTTGTGTGTGTGTGTGTGTTCATCAGAGCACATGTGACTATTTATACAACATTCCTGATTGATTTTTCAGCTTTAAATTGGATTGATGAATCATAAAGCCGATTTTAAAGGTTTAATTCCGCACTATCATGAAGCTTAAGTGTGTGTGCCGGGTCCGGTCATGTGCAGGCCGCACTGTTGTGGAGCTAAAAGAAGAGTGAAGATAAAGTGGCGTTTGACAGGACGGAGCGAGCGGAGGATTAAGAGTTGAGGGCGGTTCACACACGTTACGAGAAGCCGCGGTGTGACGGAACCTTCCTCTCTCTCCGCCCCAGGAACAAGGTTCTGAACATCTCTGACGGCCTGGACCAGCCTGGAGCCATCAACTGGGAGCTGATGCTGTGTCTGCTGGCCGTGTGGGTGATGGTCTACTTCTGCGTGTGGAAGGGGGTCAAGTCTACAGGAAAGGTGTGTGTGTGTGTGTGTGTGTGTGACGCTCCTTAAGATTAGTGTTACGCAACCAGGGCTGATTCTTATCTACTGTTTCCAGAAGCCACAATCATCTACAGTCAATGTTTCACCAGGCTTGTGACAACACTGTATCGCTTTTATTGGCGTGCGTTTCAAATTCATTGGCAATGTGTCCGAAGATTCCCAAAAAAAAAAAAACGCCCTTATTTTAATTGTGGTAGTTTTTTTGTGGGGATTTTATTACATGTTTTGGATTCATTGGATGTTTTTTTTTTTCTTTCGAGTTGATTTTTTTGGAATAATTTTTTAATCATTTTGAAGGAAAAAAAAGATTTTTTGGAATCATTTTATAATACGCATATATCACGGTAATTAAAAGTTTGATTAACTTGCATTTAACCTGAGAAGTGTGTGATTTTATAATAATCCCTCTGGAGATATCTGGAGATAATAAGCTAAACTCACATCCATATAATCCCGTGATGCTGTAAATCAAGCGGCTCCTTTTCCCCTCGTCCTCTGAAGCTCCGCCGCATATCTCACACGCTTTTATCTCCGTTAACTTTGCCTGTCGAGTGCAATGTGACTTTCTTGTGTAACCTTGATGGCCATAGCTCCGCCCACTGCCGCTTTATCACTCTGGCTAAGAAGCGAGGCAGAAAGGAAACCATAGCAACCATATTTGTAGCGAGGGGGGCGTGGCGGGGAAAAATGACAAAGTGTGGTGTCATTGGTCACGAGTGTGTGTCTGCAGTGCGACGTGAGAAGCCGCGCGTGCGTTTCTCGCCGGGGGCGGGATCACGCCGACCTTATGATATAATAACCGCGTCTGCGCTCACTACACAAGGCCGGACAAGCACTTTTGTTATATTTAGCTTCCGACTCTTTTCTTTCTCAGTCATGCAAGACCCTGAGTGAACCGAGGCATGCACACACACACACACACACACACACACACACACACACGCTGTAAGCCCGTGCTACAGTGATCTAATGGCAGAGTTGTAAAGAGTACCAGACAACCATACTTGAGTAAAAGTACGGATACGTGCTGTATAAGTTACTCCAATACACGTAAAAAGTGACCACTATAAAAAAAGACATGAGTCAAAGTAGCAAAGTATCACATTTTAAAACAACTTAAGTGTTTTACTCATACTGAATTTAGAGTAAAATAAAAAAAAGAAAAGTGGAAAAAAAGCTTTATTCATGTGGTTTTATTTCCTAATGCAGAAATGAAATTTAACATTCCCATGTTTCAAAAATGGTAAAACAAAATAGATGAAGAACAAAAATAACAATATAAAAAAAATTCGGAGCTGACTTTGATGTGATTCTACTGAAGTCAAAAGACATTACGTTTATTCACGTTGCACCAAAACAATTAAGCTGAAATATAGTGACGTCACAGTGGTTTTTGCCATTTTAGACTTGGTAACATTACAATCTGTATAGGAAGATCTGTATAGTTAAACTTAACATTAAAATCACACACCTTCATGCCTCGAATTCACGTTTGTGTGGTTTCTAATTCACAATTAGCTTCCAGTATCTTCAGCAGCCTACTGACTGCAAAATTGCCTTGTTCGCAAGAAAATAAACGCACAATGAAAATGTAACGAGTAACTTTAAGTATCAATTCAAGTGTAGTGGAGTGATAAGTACAGTTACTCAATCAGAAATGCAGTGGAGTAGAGAGTAAAAGTTGCTTGTATGTTTGATAATCAGTACAAGTACGAAGTAGCCAAGAACATACTTAAGTAAAGTAACAAAGTACATTTACTCAAGTACCTTACACCTCTGTCTAATGGGCTATTTGGGAATCTGATTATTGATTACGGGGGACAAACACTAAGCAGCAGATTGCTCCAGATTCACAGGCCGCACGTCCATTAGAAGCGACTCTGTTTACCGCGGTATATTTAGTCCGGCTCTGTTTCTACGTCTTTACAGTCACTTAAATAAAAGCGGCTCAGGGTAATGCATCAGGTGACCTCTGAGGTCACGGTTGGCGCTGAATAAGGAGGCGCCGCGCGTCAGACGTGGGCTCAGGCCTCGAACCTTGAGCGTTTGTGCCGCTTCCGAGGAATATTTATGGCTGAGTGTTCTCATCACTCACCTTTGCCCTCGGTTTTTCTCGGAACGTGGCGGGATTTTTCCCCTCAGTGACGAGCGTAAACCTCGCAACATGAAGCGGGCGGGTTTCAGACTTGAGAAAAACACTCTGCGTGATGGTCTGGAATTCCTGTCCTACTTTCGTGTATCTGGAGCGAATTATAGAGGCCGGAGCAGGTTTGATTTACACGCCTGAAGAGCGTCTGTAGATTTCAGCCTCTTCTCTGATGGCCTATTCTCTTCGCCTCTGATAACTGCTTCTCTTGAAAAATATATAATATGTAATCAAGTGTTGTTAATTGTAGTTGTTAATTCA
>MU204235.1:8808373-8889664 GCA_017309775.1 Paedocypris sp. Pulau Singkep
TCACCGCTTGAAGAAATGCAGACACACACACACACACACACACACACACGTGCGTGAGCTGGATGCTAGGCTGAGTGTGGGAGTGTGTGACGTCCTCTGTCGTGTTGTCCGTCTGTGTGTGTGTGTGTGTGTGTGTGTGTGTGTGTGTGTGTGTGTGTGTGTCCGTCCAGACGACTTTGAGAAGGAAACCATTGACACATTGTTTGTGGCTTTTCCTTATTTTTCATTTTCCCGCAGCGCGCGGTCGGATTAGCGCTAGAGAGCAAACCAGTCTCCCCAGCAGAAACCATGCACTGACTAGTTTTCCTTGATTGTCTTCAGTCCCGTTCTATTTTTTGTGATTCATATATATATATTCATTCATATCTCTATATCTATATTTTGGCTTTATTTAAGTATTAATTTAAGGATTATTTAACCAGGAACTTTGCCTCTTGAGATGGTCACATCTCGATTTCAAGAGGGGTCCTGGAGCAGACTGCCACCGCAGGTAAACCTCTGATATCTAATGTTAGCATCTACACCTCTACTGCAGTCCAGCATCACGCGCAGATAGCTCGGCTGAGGAGAGACAGCAAGCCGACTGCTCCCGTCTAGCACTCGCTGTAAGTTCTGCCGCGCGACACTTGAGCGTCAGCAGAGCGTTTGCGCGTCATTCGCTGGAGTCGGACCACCTTAAAACACACGCCATGGTCACGTCTCATCCAGCCGTCCCGTAAAGGGGTCATATACGTCTGCGCTGCGTCGCCATCAACTTTGTGTAGATTGTTTACGTCTTACAAAAAAAAGACACACTCTTTTATAGCTGGTGTGTTTTGTTGGCGACTTTTATTATTAAGCAGCTGGTTTTTAAGGATAATTGGTGGTGACAGCATCGGTCCCCAACATCCGGCCCACGGGCCACACACGGCCCCCAGCTGTTTGAGTGAACATCAAATGTGAAGATTTGGTTAAATATTCCATTAATTTAGCTTAAATATGTCAGTTTATGATATTTAAGTAAGATTTAAGACTTTATAAATCCAACAAACGGACCAATTTTTTGTGTTCACAGCAGCACGAAGGACAATAAGTTAAGAAGTAGAAACAATAACATAATTGAACAAATAAATTGAAAAGCAAAAACAATTTTATTTGACTTTAAATAAATAAAAAAGCCTTGATAAAAGACTTTGGGAGATTTACTTTATTTTTAAAAGCATTTCATCTGCTTAGTCAAAAACAATAATGGGTCTTTTACATAAAAACTGATCGTAACTCTCCCAGATTTTTCAACGAGATTTGGGAAGCAGTGAGTAGTGGTGGTGGGGAAGCGACTATATGACCCCTTTATGTGGTTTAGTCTGAGTTTTAAGGTTCTAGTTTTCTCCGGCTGTTACATCTGAGTGTAGGCAGCATTAACCATCTTGGTTTTTTTTTCCTTCTTCACTTATATCCACTAAACAGAATCGTAGCCTCGCGTGTTGCTTTCTATTTTAGGCCACTTGTTTTCTATCTGAGAACGTTCTAATCATACCTTATTGATCATAAGTATTTGTGTGCTGTGATAACAGATTACTAATCACACGTGAACACATGCTGCGAGCCTTACGCTAAACGTCTAAAGCAAAGCAGCATGGAAATCAAAACCAAACAAGGTTTTCGGTCTAAACTGCCGGTTTTTACGGCCGAATCAACCACACCCAATTCGGGTAAAGATGATTATCATATAATGGCGTTTTAGAGAGATTTCCCGCCTCTCGTTTTTTCCACGAGCTTTCACCGCATCAAGGTGCTTCTATCTTCCATTCTCTCTCTCTCTCTCTTTCTCTCTCTCTCTCTCTCTCTCTCTGTTCCGTTGGTGCTGTGTGTGTGGATGTGTGTGTGTGTGTGTGTGTTGTGGGCGACCTGCAGCCCGTGGTGATCCGCGCTCATCCTCCTCTTTTCCCCGCAGGCCCCGGCTTGGCGTTCATAGCGTATCCCAAGGCCGTGTCTCTGATGCCCGTGGCTCCGGTGTGGGCCGCCCTGTTCTTCATCATGCTGCTTCTGCTGGGACTGGACAGTCAGGTCAGCTCACACACACACACACACACACACACACCGAGACACGCAGCACTCATGGAAAAGTAGATTTGGTTAAAAACTAGACAAAAATAGACCAAAAAACAGTTAATTTTCACAAAAAGACTTTTCAAATGATGGTACTAGGCAAAATACGACTCATCAAAAAAACGATGCCAGATTTTTCGCGAATCAAACAGTCGAATGATTAGTGACCATCTAGAGAGACGCCATCATCTTTTTTTCTATTTGTATTTGCCCATGTATTCATATTGTAGTATTTGTTATTATTATAACATAATAATAATAATTTGGCATTTAATGTGTATTATGATTCCATGAATACCAGGTTTTTTCATCCTTGGGTGAATTTTTCACTTAGTTATTACCAAAAACCTTAACCAGCTTTACACTTGGTAAGAATGTATTCTCGACTATGTTTGAAACCCCGCCCACAGGGTCCAAATAAGGGGTGTGTCTTACAGCGCTGGGGTGGACGTGCTGACTTTTGCCCTATTGCCCAATAAAAATCGTAAAAATAAGAAAATTGTATAGATGTAGAAGAAACATTCTACATTTATACAAGAGAGTAAAGTTTTTTCTTTAATTAGCCCCACAAGAAAACAAGTGAAGATAGATATTATTTACTACAACCACCCACACATTTGCCCCAATATAAAACTACTACAAAAATAGTACTTTGTAAACAAACAAACAAACATAAATAGATAAGTAAAACAGAAAAAAACAAAATAAAAAAAAATGGTAATAACATTTTTTCATAATACTGGTAGTGGTACACAAGTAAAATGCACAGTCATCACAAAAAGGTTCAGACTTGCTATAAGTGAGTAACTTTCTCAAAGGCCGTGCTGACGTTAACCTCTTGTCTCTCAGTTTGTTGGCGTGGAGGGGTTCGTGACTGGCATTCTTGATCTTTTCCCTGGAAAGTATTACATGCGCTATCAGCGCGAAATCGCTGTGGCGATCTGCTGTTTATTATGCTTCATTATCGATCTCTCCATGGTTACACAGGTGAGACTACAAACCTAGATACAGTTCAAGTTTTTAATGACAGCCGATTATTATCCTAATACTAATATTGTGTGTTTTTGTCGTGTTTGTGTCAGGGAGGGATGTACGTCTTCCAGCTTTTTGACTACTACTCAGCCAGTGGAATGACCCTACTGTGGCAAGCATTCTGGGAATGCGTGGTTGTCGCGTGGGTTTATGGTGAGTGCTGCTCTACACGCATTGCTCAGAGACGTCGTGATTGGTTGAACATCGTTGTTATTACATTTGAAATTGTACAAACGTACTCGATTCGAAACAGTCACAATTGGAATTGTATTCGCGAATGCGTTTGAGTTTGGAAAATGGTTTGTGGCGTCAATTCATGAGGTTCACTGAAACCGCCAATCAGCATCAGTGGGAGGGGCTACTGTGGTTGAATGATCCGTGATGTCACTCGAAGGCGTCTCACTAAATCCCTTACGTAACGAGGCAAAGGTGAAACGTTTTCTCTGCCACGGCCCGTTTGTTTAGAACGAACCCGCCCACCGAGCAGCTGATTGGCTGGATCTGTGACATTGACCCCGCCCATTGAAATATACACAAACCTCCGTGTTGACATTCAAATGCGATTTGTAAACCTTTTTAATTTTTGTAACGCCGCTCCACAATCCGATTTAGAAACCACCAATTTTGCGATTCGTCTCACTCAAAAAAAAAACCTCAGGAGGCGGAGCTTGTGCTGACCGCTCGCTCTTCTGCGCAGGTGCTGACAGGTTCATGGACGATATTGCCCGTATGATCGGTTACCGGCCATTCCCGTGGATGAAGTGGTGCTGGTCCTTTATTACTCCATGTGTTTGCATGGTGAGCGCCGGCCACGCCCCTTTCTGCCGAATCCTCCGTGTCGCGTCATTGTAAAGCTTTGCTGTGGGTTTCAGGGAATCTTCCTTTTCCACCTGCTGAACTACAAGCCTCTGACCTACAACAATGCGTACGTGTACCCGTGGTGGGGCGAGGTGATCGGGTGGTGTCTGGCTCTCTCCTCCATGCTGTGTATCCCCGTCAGCCTCGTGTACAAGCTCGCCGGAGCCAAGGGAACATTCAGAGAGGTACCAGTGTGTGTGTGTGTGTGTGTGTGTGTGTGTGTGTGTTAGGGTTGCCACCACTTTTAACACCCAAAAATATGAGTCGCATACTGCAGGGGTCGGGGCGATTTGGGTGGGCGTGGCGATTTGGGTGGGCGTGGCAACCGTGACTGCAAGTAATTTGTGACACAGCCGGAGCCACAATCTAATGTGCAATAAATACGCAAGAATGTGCAATAACATTATTTATGTTTCACGTCACTGTTTTTGTTTTTTTGTTACATTTATATATTTATGCTAATATATGTTAAAGAGGGAAAAGACGGAGTCGGACCAAACTCAATTCCTTGTTGTTATTCGCAACTTGGCCAATAAAGTTTCTGAAAGTTCCTGAAAACCAAACCAAATGAGATAAAGTTAGATTTTAGCCACTCATTTCACTGTTATTTCAGTTGTTGACGTGGTTTTACTCAATTAATTTTAAATACATATAATTAACTAGTATGTTAACTCTACTAGTAATGACATTTTTACCTTTTTACCATTTTTACCATTATTTTGCAATGATTAATTCATTTGGTGATCATTAACACGTCGGCACAAATCTTTTTGGCACTAACTAAAGACCGATCAAAGTAACGATGTTGAGTGTTACCCAATCAAAGAAAAGGAGCATCTTCATAAAATGCGTCAGGGATGATTTACATGGGACGATGAAAAATACGGGACAAAACCTGTCCTGTATTGATTAAAACGGGACGAGCAATTACAATCTGAAATACAGGACGATTCCGTATTTCAAGGGACGGGTGGCAACCCTAGTGTGTGTGTGTGTGTGTGTGTGTGTGTGTGTGTGTGTGTGTGTGTGTGTGTGTGTGTCATGTGTCCGGAGAGATGCGCCGCCTGGCTGGAAAGCGTCGAAATTCTTCGCGAGATAGCGATGTGTGTATTTATAGTAACTAGGCTAATGTCCGCCGTTCCTCTCCGGGCCGAGCACAATGCTGCGTTTGCCTCGTAGCGGTAAACACTGGAGGCCTGTGAGAAAATCACACACACACACGCGTGTCGACGCAGCTACGGCAGACGTGGACATCACACGTGTTGGTTTGTGCCGATCGCTAGTAACGTGCAGATTTGAGCTGAATTTGTCGATCGGCTGGACCAAGGAAATATACTGATATAATGACGTTTTGGATATTGTTTTGTCTTCTGTTTATTTCAAAGCCAATATTTGGCCTTTTGTTCATTTCAAACATTTTTTAGATGTAGTTGTCTTTGGCTATAATTGTAGTGTGTGTAATATATTTGATGGAAGGCCACAAACTAGTGAATGTGGCTGGTGATAATATACTGTAGCAGGATACGACAGACTCTGTTTGCTATATTCAGAGTCTATTATGTCCAGTGTATAACACGCCTATTGATAAAGTAGACTGTGGGTATAACAGACTCAAACTCTGGATATAACAGACTGGTTACAACGGATTCTGGATATAACAGACTCTGGATAAAACAGTTGATATAACAAAGTGTGGATATAACAGACTAGATATAACAGACTCTGGATAAAAACAGACTGGTGTATAATATACTGTAGATTTAACAAACTCTGGATATAACAAAGTGTGGATATAATGGACTCTGGATATAACAGACCCTAGAAATAACAGACTCTTTGTACAGGAGAATCTGGATATAACAGATTCTAGATATAACAGTCTGTTGGTACAGTAGACTCTGGATATTACAGACTCTATATATAACAAACTTTGAAAAATTAGTCCTTTATATCCAAAGTCTGTTTTATCCAGCGTTTTTAAACCACTGCTGGTTTCAAAACTTTTTGAAAAAATGTTTTAAAAATGCAAGACTTGTGCATTTCCTGTGTTCTGACGTGACGTGCTTTCTTTCCCACACAGCGTTGGGAAAATCTGACCAAACCAGTGTGGGGAGCCCATCACCTGGAATACATGGCCCCCGACACTGACATTAAAAGCCTGACCTCTCTGTCCCCTGGAACCGAAGAGAACAAGGTGATCATATTCGAGAGCGTCATGTAGAGAGAGGAAAGGGAAACCCGACCACCACGACTCCCTCTGAAGGCAAGCTGCTCGGAGAAATCTTCAGTGTTCCGCATCGTCTTAATGCACAAAGCCCTCGCTAGCCCTCAGCATCACACACACACACACACACACCAGCCAGCATGTCTTCGGAGGGACGCGCTCCTCGTAGCCTGACAGCTCTAGCTTTGTGCCTGGGTGGGAAACCTGAGGCCTGAACACCATTTTCCCACAGCGGCAGAATTCCCACGGCCCGGCGTTCCCGAGCGGATGGCTCTTTTTGCACTGACACATGAGAATCACATGTTCTTGTGGAGAACCACATGATAAAAGATCGAAAATAGTACGCATCGACAAATTGTTTGTCGTTCGGATCCGAAACCCACCGTCTTTTCGTACAGATTATACGTCTTTGTAAATAACACAAGTTGTTGGCGTTTTTTTTTAAACGGACGTTCTTGTGCGTGAACCACGTGATCAAGCGTACGCCACAAAACGTCGCTATATCTCTAGTTTAGTTGTTTATGTAGTTACTGGTTTCCACGTTTTATTTCACATTAGTTTACGGTTTCACACCTAGCGCTAAAAATACAGCAATAGCTTGAACTAACCGCTAATGAAAAATCCACTTTACAAGCGCGACTCAAACTCATTAAAAATAGTTCTAATCAAATAAATCAAACGGTAAAATAAACGTGAATATTATTATTTCCACTTGATTGAAATGTACAGTCGATTCGGCGATACGATATTTAGCGGATATTTCTACGAATCGTTTTCATCGCGTGACCTCAAAAGCTCATGTGACACGTCACAGCCAATCACAACGTGCCAAACGGACGACATCTCGGTTGCTTTTGGATAGAGGCGAAGGCTTTCAAACAGTGGCACTTTCTCACGGTGCTTTACACCAGAAGATGCATTTCTCATCGTTTAAATGTCGAGGCCAACACACAATATTCACCAGATTGACTTTGTAATAGTCCCAGACTCAAGCAGATCAACAGTTTACAACGTCGTGCCAGGAAAATCAAACGACATTTTCTAGATCGCCGTAGTTTACACACCAAGATCAAATCCCAAACCGATTCACACTAGACGGCGACGCAAACAATGTCGCAAGTTTCAGTTTGTCGCGCGATTCTTCTCGCCATCGGAGCGACGACATCCAGACGTAGTGCGGACAGTCACGCGGTTGCCAAACTTTGCCTTAGTTTGTCTTAAGACGTGAACCCATGAACGCGGGAATTCTGCCGCGCTCCCGCTCATCCACCCAACCCTTGACGGTAGACGCGCAATCAGAATGTACGAAGTAGACGACGTCATGTACGGCTTCAGAATACATTTGCACATCGTTGTAAAATAATCTGCTAGCACTTTCTGATCGTGTTGGAGTTATTTTTCTTTGTATTTTACATACTGAGATTTATTTTGTGAAGGCTTTTATTTTGCTTATGTGCTTCTATATAAATGCATATTGATATACGTGTGTGTTCCATTTGGACGTTTGATGCTGTATGTACTTTTGATAAGACGAGCGGAGTGGGAGTCGGTGCGGGGCGTCGGAGACAGACGGAGCACAGGAAATCAGCTTCTTTTCAGTAAATAGCCAGTGTTGCCGTTGTTTAATGTGGTAGATTATAATGTGCGTGTAAAGCTCCAGTGTTTTCTGCTGACTGTCCGGAATCCAGCTCGGTTTTCAGTCTCGGAGAAGCCGTGAAGACCACAAGGCCATTTAGTGAAGGCTCGCGTCTCAACGTGGAGTTACTTGTCTTTAAAAACGACAAATTAACTAAGTTCATTGTTTAACTGAGGCGATAGTTGTCGGCCACATGTTTAAATTATTATCTAGATTAAAATCTCGTTGCTCTTAAATAGCGTTTCGATGTTTGGACTGTGAAAGTTGATTTCTAGTAAATTTAGCATAGTTATGACACAATTTCTGTTCAGATTCAGATTGAAGCCACAATTTGACTCCACAACACTCCAAAGCACAACGCTTTCGCAATTTGCGTGTCTTTAAAATGACAAACACAACAAATTCGTCCTTTGACTTCGCCATAACGCCTGATGTGGAGACAGTAGTTGTCGGTCACATTAAATTACAACCTCGATTAAAATCTCGTTTTTGTTGCGAATCCACAATTGGAATCCACAATTGGACTCTTTGCCGCGAGTATGAAGGATGAAGGTCAGACGAGCTCGTGAAAGCCTGAGGAGCCGCTCGGGTCGGTCAGCAGCTGATTCAGTCGTGAATAAATGTACAAATGTTTATCTAGTGATTAAAAAAGCAGCAACTAGGTGTTACATTTAGAACGGGAAGAAACCGTTTCGTGTCACTTCTCATGCTCCGCCAAACCGTTCTCGACAGCGTCTTTGCGGCGAACGTTGAAACGCTGATTGCCGTTCAATTACCATCCAGTTTTGAGCGAATCAGAGGACTTGTTTACCAGAACGGGCGAACGAACGGTGACGCTCGAGGAAACTGTCGGGAAAACTCACGGTTGTTCATTCTTGTGGCTTGTGATGTGACTGTGTTTGTCTATCTCGATTCCGACTTAGTGAAGCTAACACACGTTAGCATCCTCTAGCTAACAGCTGCTCGCTCTCGTCACTCCGCCACTGTGATTTGTGCTGATACATCTGCCTGAATCAATGCGACAAATGGCAATAAACTAACTCCATTAAATCTGTGTCTCTGCTTCTTTTTTTTTTTATTTTTTTTTTTTAAGAACTGTAGTTCTGTTTGCTTGGTCGGTTAAGGCGTGGCGCTCGCAACACTAGGTTGTGGGTTTGTATCCTGGTGAAAAGCACAAGGCATTGCAAATGCTTCGGATGAAAGCGTTAGATAACTTTTTAGAAACACTGATGAAGTGTCTGGAAGAGAAAATGCTAGTGAAAAACAGAAATGCTAGTGTATTTTCGTAATTGTCTGAAAATAAGCCCTAGTAGTGGTTGAGTTCAAATCACCGTCACTTTACTGATTCTTTTTTGGTTTCGTTTTAACAATTAAATAGAATCAATAAAAACTGAAAATGCAGAAAAAAAAGACCATTACAGACTTTGGCAATTCCGATCACAGAAGCGAAAATTTAATTGTTGAAAATTGTAATTGACACTTATCGACTAGAGAGTTCACAAATACACGTTTCAACCAATAAATCCACATCTCTCTCTCTCTCTATCTCATTGGTCTACTAGAATGTAATGCCACCCCAATACCGCGATAAAATACCGATACCGTCTGTACAGTAGAAAATACCGTGATATTAATTTTTGTTCATATCGCCCACCCCTAGCGTATGCATATACGTAGAATATATTTAAAATATAATTGCATGCAGGTGTCTAGCGTACATAAAAAAAACTAAGTAAAAAATGTTCATTTGCATTAGCCAAACACACACTTTGTATTTCTATTTGTGCATCGTTCACTCAGACCACTCGAGATATTTAGAACAACTTCGAGTGCGTGTTGTATTCTCCCCGTTTGAAGAATAATTAAGAGCAAACAGTCAAATAAATGCCAGTCAAATTGAAACATCAGTAGTAATCAGTAGTAGTTATTAGCTAATAGTTTGTAACAACTTAGTGCTCTCAGCAATAGCTCATGTACTGACCTACGCTATAAAAAACGTCGACGTAGATCTTCATTAACACAACGTTTACACATTAATCACTGACATTCATTAACGTCATTTGGAAGCGTTTTACAAACCTGCAAAGGATTCGTTGGCTCTCCACCATTGAATTGAAAGAGCGTGACGTCTTGTTTACTACGCATGCGCAGATTTGCTCGTAACCTTGAAAACAAAAACGATGAATGAACATTTAGATTGAAGAAAGTTTTGAACAAAAAAATTGTTTAAAAACAACAAATAATTGTAAACTACATTAAGACAAATTATTAATTTAATTTTTTTTCAGTTAAAAAAAAAATAAACCTCACCTCAGTGCTGCTAAATGTCTATAAATATTTAGAGGACTGACACAGAAATCTAATAGACTTCACCCCACAAACATCGTTTATGTATTTTTAACGAAAGTTAAGTTTCGACATTCTGCCGAAACTGGTCCCCATATACACGTGCCACACCGTGCCAATGTGTAAACCGATCTCAATCTTCATATGTAAACAATTAGTTGGGGATTTTACTAAATAAAAAGTCGCTAAGAGAAACAAATTCAAAATGAGCTTTTGAGTTTACCTTTGCAGTTCTGAGCGAACTGCTTCTGTCGCGTTCCACCTACTGAACTTGGAAGTTGAACCTACAACTTCCTGCGGAAACACCTGGCCAATTACGGCGCTGATTAACTGCAGAAACTGGAGTCACGTGACGTGGTGAAATTTAAGACGGGCCCACAATAATTTATTTATTTAAACATATTACTCATAAAAGGACCAGGCTCCATTCTGTTTATATATATTTTTTATTTGTGTATTAATACATTATTTATTTTGTATAAATATGTAAATCGGTATGTGTCCTTCATTTTTCAAAAGAAAATAAATAAATAAACGCACATTATCGTAATAAGTAAATGTTTTGTAGCTATCATCTTTACTTCTACATTAACACCAGCTATTAAAAAAAAGGGAGAAGCTTCACAGGGAAAAGGATTTTATTAGTTTTATAACAGAACATTCCAAACGAAAGCAAATGAAAACACACAGAATTCAAGACTAAAAGGACAAAAATGGCGTTTGAAGCGGCTGGATCAGTTACACCCAGCTAGACTCTTTTGCCCTCATTAAAACACTTTCTACGGGTCGATATAACCATCTATACCAGACTTAGTGAACGGAACAAAAATTTCCCAAACATCGTACAACTTTTGGTCAGATTATCCATTTAATAGAATTTAATAATCGTAACAATTAACATTCTCATAGCCCTCAATCTCTTTCTCAAACTCAATTCTCTTGCATCTGAAGTAAAAAAAAAAAAAATGTGTATACCGGTAATTCAAGACTTGAGATTAATATACAGTAATTGCATGTGCGAGTCACTGCAGAAAAGCGTGCCATTACAGTAACAACAAACGTAGGAATTACAGTAAATCATGTGATTGGTCTTTGATCTGACCGGTAGGACGTAAATTGTCTGCAATAAATCTCACCAAGGTCTTAATTATAATTGAAACTGCACAAAAGACTTGGCCAAAATAGTGAAAACGTTACAAAAGTCAGCAAAGAGTTCTCTAATCTTTCATTCTACTGTCATGTTCTCGTGAGCGCTTCGGATCCTACTACCAGAAATACTTCAGTAATACAACAATACGTATTTTTTCTATTCATTAATTTGAAGAACGTGTCAAATCGCGCGTGTCAGACTGAAAGCGGAAAAAAAAAGCCGCTACGATGCCGTCAAATAATTTAAAATGGGGATTTTAAGGAAAATATAGGGGATTATTGGAGTGTTTGGTGTCTAATCGGCGCTGGGCAGCTGCGAGGCCGGGGAGGGTTTCTCTCGGAGGTCTGGAGATACGTGTGCAGTGTTTTGAAAGACGATATCAGCTGGGCCGTTCCTGTCAGAGCCGCATTATTACCCACTGTAAGAGCCGCGTATCAGATTATACTGACTCTCCGGCCTCAAACCGGACGCGGCTGGTACGAAGCGGTTTGCTGCGGGCGAACAAAAAAAGGAAAAGAAATCTTCCTCCAGCTGGGAAACGTGACCAGCCGAGCATCAGAAAAGACTGCGAACTGAAGCGAGAACTCACCTTCACACGGACAATTCAGATCAAGAGTTAGGGATTTAGAACCAACCACCCTAACACAGCCACTTTACAGTAAAAAGCAAGTCAACACAAGACCTTCATAGCAAAACCAGCCCCAGACTTTAATAGATCACACGATGAAGTGGCCACAGGAGGAACGACGCGCTGAGAGCAGCCAATGAGAAAGCAGGACGGATCAGGCGGACTTCTTGTCCGCTTGAGTGTCGCATTTGGCCTGAGTGAAGAAAAAAAACGCACAAAAAAAAAACAATTCTTAGCAAACTATACTTGGCAATTTTTTTACGATCATTTTTGTTTTGCCTGCCACCTGCAGCCTGGCGTGTTCCTCCAGCAGACGGTCGTACTCGGCGGTCAGGTTCTCCGCCTGCTTCTTCATGGCCTTCACGTCGCTGTCGGACTTCAGCAGGGCTGCAAACGTTCACGTCAGAGTCAGAACAAACAAACCTCTGAGCAGAACCGCATTTCAGCTCCGTTCATCTTCAAACGCAACAGTACAGGACAGTCTAGCTGCACATCTCAGGCCACTCTGCTCATTGGCTGTGACCCTAAGCGGGAAAGGTCGTGACCCCTCTACTAGTGTCTAAATATACTGTGAATGTCAGGCGGGGTGATTCGAGGGCAGGCGGCCACTCTAAATATTCCTCTGCTGTAGCGCAGTCGACGCACTGAATGTCAAGCACTAGACAGGCAGAATGGGCGGAGTAAGTGATGATAATGGGCGGAGTATGTGATCATAATGGGCGGAGTAAGTGGCGATAATAGAAAGAGAGATGAAAGTGGGCGGAGTTTGATGGATATTTGTGGCCGGAGAGAGTGAGAGGTGAGAAGAATGGGCGGGGCCAGAGCAATAACAGTCATCTAAATGATTTTACTGTAAACTGAAGTTCTAATCTTTGATTAAACTTCAACTAAAATTGATTAGTTACTGGTTCTTGACACTGAAAAGTGACGGTTAAACTTTTAGGAAGCCTGAAGATGCGCTTTGAGACACTGAACTTGAACCTAAACTAAAGAGTTCACTTTCAAATCAATTCTTTAATATTTCACTACTGTGAAATTTCACCTCTGCTGGAAAGGCTTATGTAAATTTTTTGTACCGTTCATAATATATGTCAATTTTTGTACTGTAAATGTCTCTTGAATGTTGCACTAGATTTTTAATTAATTTTACGGTACATATGTATGTAAAAGGCTTTCTGTTTGATTCCATTCTATTTATTAAAAATTATTTCATTTTAGTCTAATGAATTTCCAAATTTATTACAACGTTGTAAAAGAGAAAAGTGTGTTTAAAATACTAAACTCTGAAACTAGTATTCATAGATTAATTATTTTCATTCGAATCCAAAATATTAGCCTTATTTAAGACCTGGTTTTGAGATTATTAGCGTTTTGATTGGCTTTCATCGGGTGGTGATGTAGGTGACCAGGAAGTGGCTTGGTACCTTTCTTACTGGCGTCGAGCTCCTCTTTCAGTCTCCTGACCTCCTCCCCCATATTCTTCTTCTTCTCTTCTTCCTCCGCCGTGCTCTTGCCCTTCACACCCACGTCAGGCACTTTCACACCGGCCTTACGCAGCGTCTGATGGGGACAGAGTCTGCTGGTTAGTCTCAGGGATGGGAAACTTCAGCCTCGACATGGTTCAAACACACAGATGAGTGGGTTTTGTGGAGGATCATTTTTGTGGAAAACATTTGTGGAAAAACACATTTTCACCGTCGATTGCTTTTACAGACCAAAAAAAAAAAAAAAACCCCAAGAAGTTCTGGACAGTTTTCTGAATCAGAAGGAAGCAGGCAATTCCTGGAAACCCGATGCAATACGATTTCCCAGAGAAAACGGGGAAACGAGAAGAAGAAGTCCTCTGCTTTCCTGGGACTGCAATGACCCAAATAAAGAGGTTTATCATCAGCGGAGATTTCAACAGTCGGTTACTGAGTGACCATCATCTGTCACCACCATCACAGTTACTGCACTAACAAACACCTTCAGTCTAGTTACAGATTAAAAACAACGAGTGAATAAAATGCGTCTCTGACCAGACTAGAGGTGGTGCATTAAACCACAGAAACCACAGAAAGTCAAATTAGACACAAAAGTCTATACATTAAACATTACAGAACACAAAATATACTCCATTTTATTTTTCCCAAATTAAACTCTAATAAAAAGGTAATTATGGCTCAACGAAACATTAATGAAACAAACTAAACAAAGGAGGAAAAAAAACACTATTGCCAGTTAAACGTTCATATTAATTACTGGTTATTGATTACCATGTTTATTATTAACAGTTAAACTTTAAAATAAACAAAATAAAAATGTACAATTTAAGCATCAACACGAATCATTAATATTGATTGACTGACAGTACAGGTCATGTACGTTTATTTAGCCTACAGTCATTTCGCAAGTTATTTGACTTTTAATTTTGTGATTTATTGTGACTTTGGACTGTAACGTAAAACATGCAAACAATTAAAACGATCTAGTTTGCTTCATATGATCTCTCACTCCTGATAATGATGAAAACGGGCCACGGGAAAACAAAAACTAGAAGCTTCACCCGGAACCAGAAGAAAGAGCTGGAATGAAGGATGAAGGACACGCAGAGCGACGTCAGAAGATTGCGATGGTTCCTCACACACAGCGCTTACAGATTAACACGTGAGGCATTGTGGAAAGTTCCTCAGACGTGAAGCTGAGACACGCTCCACAAACCAGCAGAACCTGCTGCAGGAACATCTCCTGCACATGTAATACTGTAGTACCTGACACGCATCAGCACTGACAAACCCACCGAGTCAGGGGGGGGGGAGAGGGAGAGAGGGAGAGAGAGAGAGAGAGAGAGAGAGATACAGAGAGAGGGAGAGAGTGAGAGAGAGAGAGAGAGAGAGAGCAAAGTGAAAGACAGGGACAAAAGACAGACAGACAGACCAACAGACACAGAGAGGGGAGAAAGAAAAAGAGAGAGAGAGAGCAAAGTAAAAGACAGAGACTAAAGACAGACGAACAGACAGAGAGAGAAAAAAAGAGAGATACGAAGAAAAAGAGAGAAAGAGCAAAGTAAAAGACAGACAGAGAGAGAGGAGAAAGAAAAAGAGAGACAGAGAAAAGAGAAAGAGAGAGAGCAAAGTAAAAGACAGACAGACAGAAGTAAAAGAAAGACAGAGACAAAGAGAGAGAGAGAGAGGGAGAGAGAGCAAAGTAAAAGACAGAGACTAAAGACAGACAGACAGACAGACAGACAGAGAGAGAGAAGAAAGAAAAAGAGAGAAAGAGAGAGAGCAAAGTAAAAGATACAGACAGACAGAGAGAGAGAAGAAAGAAAAAGAGAGAAAGAGAGAGAGCAAAGTAAAAGAAACAGACAGACAGACAGACAGACAGAGAGAGAGAGAGAGAGAGAGAGAGAGAGAGAGAGAGAGAAGAAAGAAAAAGAGAGAAAGAGAGAGAGCAAAGTAAAAGATACAGACAGACAGAGGGACGGACTGGCATACATACAAAGAGAGAGAAGAGGAGAAAAAGAAAGAGAGAGAAAGAAAAAGAGAGAGACAGAAAGAGAGAGAGAGGAGAAAGAAAAAGAGAGACAGAGAAAAAGAGAGAAAGAGAAAGCAAAGTACAGAGAAAAGGAGGAAAACTGAAAGAGAAACACAGACAGACAGAAACATACAGAGACGAGAGCAGACAGACACATGAAGCCAGCGTGACGCACACGTGACGAGGATGAAGTGAACTTGAGAGACGTGAGACGGAGCGCAGCAGATCCTTCCAGAAGGCCACGGAGCGTCTGAAGGACACGGCGCGCAGATTTACAAGCCTCATTCTGCCCGAGTCAAACTTCATTCGCCAAATTGAAAAATCTGTCCCGCGCTCCGATGGGGTTACAGCCTCTGACAGACATGAATTATGTGTGTGAGAGAAACACACGTGTGCCATGTGTCCGCGCAGGCCGGATCAATGCGATGGCTTAGCGCTGAAATGGAGCCGCGCGGCGTCCCAGCGTCCCCTGCACATGCTCGCAGATTATACGCGCGGGAAACTAAGCCGACACGACACGCTCACAACATTTATTACAGTATTTACCTTCGTAATAACTAAAAGTCTCTCGCCATAATTGTGCGTGTAAAGTCAAACACAGAATATTACTGGTCAAACACAGAATATTACTGGTCAAACACAGAATATTACTAGTCAACCTTCATGACTCCGGATTTACTTAAAGTTAACGTTTTTTGGATTGCTCAATTTTAACACTTTTTTTCTACATGTATTTATTTTATATTTTTACTTACAGTTATAGTGATGTTAAAACTACAGCATAATTCAAATTTTGAGTTTTCAAATTTTCAAAAATTGCTTTTAAGCAATAAACTTATTGAGCAAGTTTATTTTTAATACAATTACTATACTCTAATATGATTAATTTTAACGTAACACAAACGAATCCTGAACAAGCTTGAAATATAAGCATACATATTTAATATATAAATATAATCATATTATATTATTTAATTATATTATAATCATAATATTATAAGAAACATAAGCATAAAATATATGTTTTGCTTTTGTTTGCGACGGTTAAAAGCACAGCACTAGTCTCAAAAAATGACAATAACAATAAAAAAACAATAACAACTTATTCTTTATCCTTTTGATGAGACCTCCTCGACATAATGCGCTTTAAAAATATAATATAATCATTTGGTAAATCCTTTCTACAGAACCTCAACTCAAGGCCCGAGGACAGTCGGCGTGTAAAACTCTGCCCTCTAGAGGCGGAAAAGAAGGTGCGTGTGACGTCAAATCATTCCGACGAACGACCTTTAGCACAACGAAAAAGCGTTCACTAAATTCAATTCGGTGTGTGTGTGTGTGTGTGTGTGTGTGTGTAAAACATGGCAGACTTGATCTTCTGCGATCTTCACCATCACCATGGCTCAGCATCCCCCTCACCTCCTGCAGATTCTCGTTCTCCTCCATGTACTTCTTGGCGGCGTGGTTGGCTCCCTCGGCCTGCTTCTTGAAGGCTTCGTTGGAGGCCATGAGCGTGGCCTGCTGAGACAGAAGCGTGGCCAGACGCCTCAGGAGCCTGTGGAGGAGAACCCATCATCAGACGTGGCGTGATATTGTCTGTTATTTCATCATGGCGCAGTGTTCGGCGCTGTGTTGACGTGCTGGTCGGGGCAGCATGTGCTTCAGTCTCACATGCAGAGGCAGAAGGTCTGACCCCCGGGGCATTTACGACGCCTCTAAATGAACCGCGGGGGCATCGGTCCGGTTTACATCCAAACGTGTCAGAGATTGGGTTACGTCGCATCGGTCCAGACGTCCCGCACAACACTTCTAGGAACCGGTGACTTTCAATCAGCGCGGCGTGACAGCGAGATCAAACCGGGCAAACCACCCCGAGCCAACATCTAAACTCACGAGGGCTTCAGGTTGGCGCACACGGACGGGACCACCACGATGCCGAGGTCAAGCGAGGACGAGCGGGACAGAGACGACGCCGCCTCACACTTTACACCTTTGTCCTACATAAAAGTAGAACGATTAATAATGTTGATTCATTACCAATTTAACCATTTACTAATTAGTTATCAAGTTAGCCACTTTTTAGTTTTGTTGGTCATTAATACATGCTATTATTTAATAACATGTTATTATATGTAATTATAGTTAATTCATGTAATTATTACTTTAATACTGGTACCAAAATTTAATATAATACTATAAGTATAATATAATATAGTAGGTAGGTAATACTAAAAAGTAACTACAATGAGGAGAAAAATCCAGTTAACAATATATTACATAGTGTGAATGTATATTTTTAGCGTACTTCCTTATAGATTTATTCCTTTTTAGTTGCAGCTATTATGAAATAAGCCAAGATAGAATTCTATGATCATTGATGCATTTATAGAATAGTTTCATGTCGTTAAAAAAAAAAAGAAATGCTGTGTAGTTTATGTGTGTATATATGCATGTAAATGTGAGTGTGTTCCTGCGTCTAGTGTTGTCACGTGCACCGACTAACTCCATGCGTCATCGCCCCAATCCTGCCTTTTCTAACTGTTGTGCATTTCCCAGCATTTCCAGTAACATATGTAGCATCCTAATCTAATATGTGGCTGATCCTCCACACGCCAGCGACACGAGGCTTTATCTTTTTTTTTTTATAGGCCGTCACAACTTGTGGTCCAGATAAATGCAATTTGGGTCCAAAAGTAGTGACTGGTTCAATTATCTGGTGACCTTTTGTACACAATGGTAAATGCCTGTATGTGTGCGAGAGTGTGTTTTAAAGTGCAGTAAAAACAACAATGATAAAAATAATCGATTCCACAGGCGCTCACTGTGCACACGACTCCACGCCACTAACAGCGAGCGACACGTCCGGTGGTCGTGGTCAGTCGCCCTCCTTGTGTAACAGGAGTCATGGCCTTTCCAGCGGGATAAATATAACACACATCAGCAGCAGTTGCTCGGTCACATGTCTCGCAGCTGTCCGCGATTACGAAAAACGACACTGGCGATCAAGGGGAAGTGATGTCGTGGCCATACAGCGCCGCAGAAATAGCATGTCATTCAGAGAAATACGGTGAAACCCCTGTAAGGAAAAACTATGCCGCCGGGTCACATGAGCGGGGAGACTCTTGATGTGTTACGTATGGAGCGCAGGAACCGGGCCCGGGGGACCCAAGAGACCCCACGTTACTACTGTGATAGAGACCGCGGTACAGTTAAACACACACACACACACACACACACACACACACACACGCGGTGACACCTTGAGCCCGAGTTTAATTAGTTCCTGGGTCAACTTGCTGACACATCAAGAATTCAAGAACTTCCCTCAGGGATTAATAAAGTATACATACCTACCTATCTACATCAAATCAACCCTCCCCATCTAAAAGAATTAACATTCTAGTAATGCGCTGTTGATTCGTGTTTTTTTTCTTAAACAAAAAAAATTGTTCGTTTTATAAAAACAGAAATGCACTTATTTAAAATAAACATTTCCAACAAACATGATTTTTTTATTATATGTTAAATTATTATTTTTTGTTATGTTAAATCACCAATTATTGTGATTTAACATTGGTAAATGTCATTTATTGATGAAATGACCCATAAAATAATGAAAAAAAAAAATACAGTATTTCATATTATGTATAAATATGTTACTTTACTCTTGGTTTTATACAGTGTTACTTTAGAGATGTAAGATACATCTCTAAAGGATACAATGTTGCTAAAACACACTGGAGGAGGCAGGGCCTAGAGATGGAGGAGGAGCTGATATGTTACTGATATGTTTCATTACTGCTGATATGTTTGATGTGGTGTGATTGTGTCTCAGCGAGGGGAGGAACTCACAAACACAGGAGCAGGGCGAAGCCGGCGATGTACTCGTTCCTCTGGGCCCGGAACAGCTTCATGTGGATGTGCTCCACCGCCACCGGGTTGTTGCTCAGGTCCACTTTCTCCGTAACACTGTACTTTTTCACTTCTCTGAAGGCATCTGCAGAGGAACAACAAACAGTTGGGAATATCTGCTCATGTGAAGCACAGTTAAAAAAATGTCTTTCTATAGAGTAAAAATTATGATAAAAATATATTTATATTATATATATAAAAAATCCTTCTAATTAAATTCACTCATTAAATGTGATCTCTCTGACACCTAGTGGTCGGGTTTGTTACTACATCCAAAATATCAGAAATTCTGATTAAGACGACTTTTGTTTTCCAATCAAATTTACGTTAGAGCTAGAAAATATAACTCAGTATTATAATTCTGCAGCATTAGATAATATAATAATCCAGCATTAGACATACAGCCTTTATAACAAGAATGTTCCTTTTTATAAATCCGCTTAAAAAGACCGTTAAAGAGTTGGAAATATCAATATCGTTCACTGAAGATCCCTATCAACATTTTGTAATGTCCTTCACGATCCTAAACATCCTAATGAAAGGCTTAAGTGACATGGGAGATTTGAATAGCTTTCTGTGGATGGTATTGTGTGAGGAAACAAAATATTGGTATTGTGTGGTAAAAAAAAAAAAAAATATCAAAACGTCAGACCACGGCCCGAGTGCGTCTCAAGCTCACCTACGAGTAAAAAGACCAGAATACAAATGACCACGATGAAGGCCGTGTTCCCGTACGTGGTGATGACGGTGACCAGCCGAGACTTGAAGAACCGACTCCACCTGAAAGCAACGACAGGCATTGATCAGATAAGAGCTAATCTATCTCCGTCGGTCCAAAGGACGTCCTCAAAAGCCTTGGATGAAGCAAGCGGCCGTCCAGGAGGCTTCTAGAACAACCGTCCCTTCGCTCTGAGCGCTCACGCCTCTCTGAGACATGTCGCTGGCCCACAATAACATCTTTCCCAATCTGTTGCTAAATCACGTGAATACTCTAGTCCAGATTCAGTGCAAAGCCCTAGATTTTTTTTTTTAAGCTCTGACTCCCTGAAAAACAAAGCTCACACACTCACCGTTTGGGGGAGATGAAGGGGACACACAGAAGAAGAACCGCAAACACCTCTGCGTACAGGAAGGTGGCCACGGCCGTCCACTGGAGACTCATGGCTGCTGAAAACAAAGCGCCAATAATCCATCAGCCAATCACAGCTCAGGGCGGGAGACACGCGCGTAATGCGGTGGGCTTCAACCTCACAAAGACCAAGTCACGTGTGTGATGTCACAGACCCGCGCAAACACCTCACCTGGATGAAGATGCTCAAGTCTGACCTGGACGGATAAAAGGGCCGTAATGAGGGGAAATGATACGATCAATTTATAGCCAAAAATGTTTGCCAACCGAAAATGATTCTTTTTGCAATGTGTAAACATAATCGATGTGATTTAATTCACTCTGACAATACACGGAATTGATGTGAAAAGAACAGTGGTGATGTTACTTAAAGTTTGATGGCGCGTGTTGACGCTTAGTATAGACAAATAAAGCATTTGGCACGTGAGCGCACTACTCCTCGCTGTTAAGGATTTTAAATGTGCTTAAGGTGATAATGAATAAAACGTCGGGATTAATGACTTACTGTGTTTGAAGAAAACGCAAAAATCGTCTCCGCGAGGCCGAAGAACCTGTCAAAACTTCAGCTGCACCCTGATTGCGCTTCTTCGTAATCTACTTCCGGTATGCGTGTCAACTCACGCCAAGCGTTGACAACTTCCGGCCGCGGTGAGCGACGACTCAAATAAAAGTCTCTACTTGTCAGCAGATAATGTTTTAGCAACGGGGCTTCTTATTCTTCATGAAGTGCACAAACGTGTTGATTAGTTAATATTTTTTCCCCTTTAGTGCAACAATGTTTATTTAATATAAAATGTATTGCATATGTAATACATGTCAAATCAAATAACCTTTTTTCACTTTCAAATCTGTACTCTTTTATGTTTTAAACGTTACTTAAAGTTTTTAGAGAATTTTAGAAAACAATATTTTAACTCAAAAAATGAAAATATTATTCTGAATAAATAAATTCCATGAAACTGAGGCTATTTATATATATTGAGGATTGTGCTGCTCAAACGCACCATTTAATTTAAATTGTTAATTTAATTGTTCTGGGGGATTTCATGATGAAGAGAGGTAAGTGTCATCGTTTATAATCAATGAACCATAATTCATACTTCATTGGGATAAAATATTTAATGGTTAAAAGACAGCATACGCATTAAAAAATGATATTCTTGAAACAATAATGAAGCAAATCATTCCACATCTAATACTGCATGAAAACACACGGATGAATAAAACTACAGGGTGGAAACATCTCATCATCAAACACACAAAAAGACCTTTTATGCCGTTTTCAGTAACAGAGTGTAAGTGAATCAGTCAGACGCTCGATGAATTCAGAAGAATGAAATGATTCTTTGCCACGTGAATATGATTCGTAAAATCAGTTTGGAGTGAAACCAGCAGCGTGTCTTCATCTGTGAAGGCGCGTCGACAGAACAAGGCACTTCCAGACAAACTCTCTCCATCTTCAGGCACTTTTGGTTTCCAGCATCTCTTCTAGCTTTTCAGTTTCCCTTCTCCTTTCCTGACTGTGTGGGACTAAAACAGAGAGAAACGGTCAAATTAAACGAGAAAAGCAGATGTAGAGACGAGTCTTCTGGCAGGAAAGCATGCAAACAAAAGTCCCTATTTATATTTACAATACTTGACCTGTTTTATAACTCTTAATCTGAACACACACTTAAACAGTTTATACTGGCATTACATGACTACGATGTTTGAATAGAGGTAGAAAGAAAGAAAAGGAGAGTGTGTTTCAGTCTGAGAGAGGGAGAGAGAGAGAGAGAGAGAGAGAGAGAGAGAGAGAGAGAGAGAGAGAGAGACATATCACATGTACATTGTATAAATGTTTAATAATGGCTGGTCAGCTGAGTTCTACACTCACACACAGAAACAGAAAGAGGCTAGATGATGTTTTATTGTCCGCCTCAGAGCCGAGACTCCCCACGCTATGTACAGAGTCCGAGTGTCCGAATCAAAAATAAAACACTGGACCGAATCTCAACATGACATGTGCAATGCTTTTACATGTTTCCTCCAGCTACAGAAATGCTCTCCGGATGAGACGCGCAGCATCAAACTGAGTCTGTGTCCAGTCAGAAAATCATATAAAATATCCCGGTGTGTGTGAGATTATGGCTTGTGGTCTTTATTTCCACACACACACACTTCAGCTGCCTGCGGCTGATTCCGTCCGTGAAGCCTGTGCACTTCTTCCAAAGAACCAAAGCTGATTCAAACATGCAAAGGCAGAATCCAGACGGTCAGCTGGACGCTCGGTGCCGTCAGGTCACTGAAGGTCAAGGTTTCCGAGATAAATACTTCTTAAAAAAAAACCCAAATCCCAATAAAAGCATCACCTGTATTAAAATGCTTCACACAGTTGAATCTTTCCATAAAACCAGTGAGCGGACCGTACGAGCGACTCACGAACGTGATGCTGGTGACCTCACGACCCGCGGGAACTACAATCAATCATCCTTCATGATCCCATAAGCAGAAACGCTTACGTACTGTAAATACAGACAAACTCCCCAAACAAGCCCTCACTATTTTGGAGGCACACACAAAAAAACTAAAAGTTTTGAAAAGTGTGTGTGTGTGTGTATTTTTAATGTGCAAAGCATGTGCGTATATATTTAAAACTTTTCATTTTAATGTAATACACACACACATACACACAAAGTATATGTGAACACAGAGCTATTCACATATACAAATGAGCGTACACACACACACACACATTTTGTATAAATATGGTTGTGTATGTAACTATAGCAACACACACACACACACACAGTACATGTTTACACATACAGTATATGTTTACATATGTATGCGCATAATTAAAACAAAACCCAACATTTACGTTACATATTGTCTTTCCCACAAACGTCGTGCATATCAGAGTCAAATATGCAGAAATAAACCCTGTGAACAGCACGTCAGGTCGAGCCGGAACCTTTGCATCAGGAACGAGAGGAGTTCTGGAGAGCATTGGTAGTTAGCGTTCAGTCACAGGCTGATTGAGAAAGGCACAGCGTTAACCAAGACTAGTTCCCCGTCAGGCGCTGGTTAGGAAAGTGACCCGGTCAGAAGTGTGAGAAGTATGACTCCAACAAACCCCACAATGAGACGAGTAAAGCGGGCGGAACTCAGCACAATGCATCATGGGTAGAAAATGAATTCCCCCTAAAGTGTTCATTAATCAGTAACTGCGCAGACAGACACTCGTCACGAGAAAGGAGCGGTCTGTGTGTTTACAGAGGAAGAGGATTCCCGCAAAGTGCTTAAGTATTAAAGTCACGAGCGAACGTCACAAAACCTGCGTGGAGATACAAAAAAAAAAATAAAAGACGGAAATTTGGCAAAATAATAAAGTCACACAAAGGACAAAAAAGCTAGAATAAAATGAGCTGATAGAAAAGAATATTACTTATATTCATTATTTTATATATATTTTTTGATTTTTTTCAAATTAATTTACGTCAATATTTTAGCTCTTTAGTGTTAAATATCAACTTCATATCTTCGAAATGAATAAAAAAAATCGTCAGGAGGATTCACTGCCATTGTTAAAGTGCAGAAGACGGAACTAATCAGTAAACGCGTCACACTTAAGAAAACCCTTCAGCGAGTGAAGGCCACAGGTTTTGTGAGGTTCCGGCAAGAACGTTCCCGCTTCTTCAATTCCTAAAGATCCCAGCAGAGCCGCCAAAAAGCAACGCGCTTCTAAGGCATGTGAAGGAAGAATGAAAAACGTGGCATTTGGCATACGAAACGCAAAGAGTGACACCACGACCAGAGCCAACACCTGATCTGAGAACGCGCCAAGAACCGGACGGCGTCAGAAGAAGCGACTTCGGAGAAAGAGAGACGGAGAGAGTTAGAGGAGTAAAGTGAAGAGCTGTTAGTAGGACTGAGACCGGGAAGTCGGCAGTAGGGGCTCGGTTCATTTCACCAGCACTGACTTTGGGAGGAACGCATCCATCTCCGAGTCTCCTTTGCTGTGGCCGGACGAGGGCGCGGTCACGCTGGACGCACTGGCGTTGGGTTTGGGGAGACTGTACATGTAAACCGCTCCGATCACCATCCCGGCGCCTATCGTGAAGATCAGGTCCACGTGGAAGCCGAAGAGGTAGACGGAGGTGATGGTGGACACGATGATGGAGAAGGACGTGGCGAAGCCTTTGAGGATGTTGTCTGCGTATTTCACCACCACCGCCACCAGGAGGCCACCGAACGCCTGGTTGAAGATGACGCCCCACACCAGCGGCGTGTAGCCGAACAGGAAGCCCTTCTCGGCGATGGCGGCTCCGTCGTTCCACCACAGGCCGAGGAGGCCGAGAAAGGTCCCGAAGATCCCGAGCTGGATGTTTCTCATCCACACCGAGGCGGAGCTGCCCTTCAGGATCTTCTCAAAGTAGACGCCGGCGAAGCCCGAGGACAGGCAGGAGACCACCACGGACACCAGGCCTTTAACGTAGTTCTGGTTGGGCGAGGTCAAGGTCTCCTTCTGCTTGCCTCCCTCCTGCTCCACCTGCACGATGGCCACGCCCGCGAACAGCAGCACCAGAGACACCCACTGCACTTTCGACAGGCTTTTACGCAGCATTAGGACTGAAAATAACGCCGTGGTCAGGATCTTCAGCTGATATGTCACCTACGGTGGGAAAAAAAAAAGACACAGTGAATTTTAATATACATATGAATATAAAGTTAGTAAGTGATAAAAAAAAAAAGTTTTAATATGAAACTTATTTCAGTCTGATCATAAATGGTTGGATTTGTGGAAAAAGGTGTGAAAACTGGTACCAAAAAAATCTAGTCAATATCGTTTGTTTTAACTTGCAATAAACGTCCAAATAAATCCTTAAATCGTTATTAATCAAATTACTCTGTGTTTAATTAAAATAGATTAAAAATGTGTTTAATAAAATTGTCACTAAAACAATATCACAAATCAATCAAAACCCAAATGACTCGTCTAAATCTTCACTGATTCACGTATAAAAAAAATAAAAAAATAAATCAACGTCACTTGATTCACCTGAATCTTTACTGACACAATGAATGAATAAATGACTGACTTTATTTATCCCACAAGGGGAAATTTCTTGTGTGTACAGCAGCAACTTGTATACAAAATGCAACTAGTTACAAAAATGTACAGTAACAAAAATGTGCAAACGGAAATTGTTAAATAAATAAGTTACAAATGATGAGTCATGGAAGCGTTCATCTTTAACTCTAGAAACATCCAGCACTCACATCATTATTTGCTGAACTCATCCCCAATTCCCCAAACAATTACTAGCAAAACATTTACGAGGGTTAGAAATGATCATGCGGTCAGGTAGTTTGGTCAAGCAAACAAAGTGGTCACCTGGAACGTGGCTGCTGGTAAGTTGGAAATGGCCACGTACTGCAGGTTGTTCTGTAAAGTGTAGATGAGCGACGGGACGGCCAGTTTCAGCGTGTCCAGATACTGTACGACAATAGAGTCATACAGCAGCACCACAAACGCCTTCACGTTACCTGAAGCCACAAGAACACAGCACAACCAGCGTCAGGAATAGCACTGAAATAGAACACCAGACCACATCGAAATTGTTCCAATATTATTTTTTATTCATTCATTTAGATTGTAAATACTGTATTAACAGCATCTAAATACATTGCAGAACATTTTTATTTGATAGCAACAGAAAGGAAAAGATAAACAAAAGAAATAACGATACAGTATTTATAAAAATAAAAAATAACAGAATGAAAGATAAAAAAAAAAAGATAAAAATGAAAAGCTAAAGACAATTAGAAAGACAAAAAGAGAGAAAGGCAAAACAGTCAAGACAGACAGAAAGAAAGTAGAGGAAAGAAAGACAGAGTGAAGAAAACGAGAAAGGATGAAAGATAGACAGACATACAGAAAACAAGAAAGAAAGAAAAAAAGAAAGAAAGACAAGATAAAACAAAAGAGGAAAGAAAGACAGATAGAAGAAAAGAAAGAGGAACGAAAGACAGATAGAAGAAAAGAAAGAGAAAGGATAAAAGAAAAACAGACAGACGAAAAAAGAAATTAAAATAGGAAGGAAAGAAGGATGCAAAGAAAGGAGAAGTAAATATTCCGGAGCATTTCATTTCACTGTTTGTTCTCACCACACTATTGAGATTTAAACATTGATGTGTGTGTGTGTGTGTGTGTGTGTGTGTGTGTGTGTGATTGTAGAGAACACACCTCTCTTCTGCAGCAGGATGATGAGCAGACAGGAGAAGACCTTCAGGACCTCCGCCATCACCACAGCAGACGTGGTGAAGAAATGCTCCCCGGGTAACGTCCGCACATAGCGGATGCTGAGGATGAGCGACGCGTTCTGGAGCACCAGGACCGCCAGGCTGATGTATTTCAACTTCCTGTTGACTGTAAAAGCAGAGAGTGAGAGTCAGACAGAGAGCTTCAGCCTGCTCGCGGTTCATAAAGAGACCAAACCATCTGATTATTCACGTATGAAAAAGATTTTCGATTCGGATTTTTTTAATTTCTGTGATTCATTAGAAAAAAAAAAAAAGAAGAATTTGCCTCAAACGTGCTGACGCGTTTTAGCCAGAGTGACATTTGCATCACAGTCAAACACTGAGAAGCTTCACGTGACGCACTTCAAGCTGCGTGTTGCGAGCATCATTTCTGCAGTGCTATGCTGGAGGAAAGCCACTGATTGGCTGGTTGGTCCGAGATGCCGGACACACCTTGACATGAGGAATGTTTGCGTGGAGGAAACACCCCGTTCATTCAGCGCGGCGGCCGTTTCCCGTCAAGCAGGTTTGAAAACGGGTAGTTTGACTAAAATCAGACTGAATATATCCGACTAAAACCGAGGCAAAAACAAAGAAACACACGTTTGAAAACTGTGGGTTTAGGATTACAGGATGTCACCCAGCAAACAGACTCTGCGGCGTCTGGCTGAGGAACACGGATCCGGTCGAGTGTCCGGCAGCAGGATTTGGGCTGATGACGGTCACCGCTCCGTTTGCTTTGGGCTCTGGTTGTATTTTGTGATTGATGTCACTGATTCTCAGTGCTTTACTATCATTTAAAACACCAAATTCAGCTGAGAAGGCACTAAAACAATCACAAATGAGATGTTAAAAAGATCTAAAAGAAATTGTGTTCCTAAAAAGACATTTTGTGATTAAAGGTTTTTTTTCCCAAAACATTAAAGAGTTTTGTAAAATTATTATGGAATGAGAATCAGATTTATTCACCAACAAGACAAGCGAGATATTCAAATCTTTGTCCAAATCTGTCATTTGTTCTCTAGCAAGAAAAACATTAAAACAAACTTGACTTATATTTTAATATGTATTTGATACGTATTTTTATATTACACATTATATTATCACATTCACACGATGTACAGCTTTTTATATGATCTTTTATTTGATATCTCCAATATCACAATTTTCTTTTTAACAATTCTGGCAACTGATCAGTCGCGTGTGTGTGTGTGTGTGTGTGTGTGTGTGGACAAACATACACATTGTAACAACTTTATAGATATGTAATAAAATGATACTACATACACAGGGTAATAGAATACAATTGTATAGACATATATAAAGCTTGGTGACTGGATGGATAGATAGAAAGATAGACAGACAGAAGGACGGACAGAAAGATGAATGGATGAATAGACAGACGGATACACGAAAAACTATTTATTTATGGTCCGTGTTTGTTTGTATGACGTGTGCAGTGCGTTATGGTGTTGTTTGTTTATTTATTTGTTTGGATTTGCTGTTGCTGTTGTGACGTGAAATTTCCACGCTGTGGGACTAATAAAGGATTTTTCCATTTCAATTCTATTTCAATTTCAATTTCAAAACAGACAGACAGGTAGAGACAGAATTTGGAAAAAAAAAATTCTTCACCGAATCTCCATGTACCGTGATGATCAGATAGGTCAGCGGTAGATCAGATATATTCTTTGTAAATTATTTCAGGAGAAGGAAGCAGATGTTTGCTGCGGTTTAATCTCACCTTCATTCTGTCTGCGGGCTGATGTTTTCTCTTCGGGGTTTCTGTGTGGACTCTCACTAGCTACTGCCGCCATCCTTCTCACCGAACCTGAGGTGACGCTCGGGCCTAATGCTGCTCTCCCCGCCGCTGCCCCATCAAATGGTGAACGAGCTGCCACTGCTCCGCGAGAAAGTGTTGACGTCCCCACACACACACACACTCACTCTCAAGTACTTCCTGTTCCAGTCTGCCACCTGTGCAACCAATCACACGCGCTGCACGTCTTCTTCTCTCATGCGCGCGCGAGTGCAGAACTATAAAGACACGACAGCGCCGCCTGCAGGCCCCGAACTGAAAAAATTACGCACTCTATAAATAACAAATCGTAATACATTGCTATTAATAAACAAGCGCTTATTACCCCGAAAAAAAATTGGGACTTTGGTTAATTTAGTGTAAAAGTACACGTACAAGTCTTAAAATAGCCAATAATAATCAAAAAACGTAAGTTAAAAAACAGTACTGTGAAGTACTGAGTGTCACTTCTTATTTCACTGTAGGTGTGTGTGTGTGTGTGTGTGTGTGTGTGTGTGTGTGTGTGTGTGTGTGTGTGTGTGTGTGTGTGTGTGTGTGTGTGTGTGTGTGTGTGTACATGCATGCGTGCGTGTGTGTGTTGCTTTTTCATGGATGGAACATTGTAAAAGTGTTCTAAAGGTGTAATGTTGAGATGAATTACTCACTTTTACTTTAGATTGTGTTATATGCAGAGATATATGAGACTGATTTTAAAAGCTTGATTCTTTGAATTATAACGATTTGTTTTATTGCACAAGTCCCATGGACGACTACACCACCACTACCTCTTTTATCACAGCTTTTTTTTTAGTACAACTGTATTTTTTACTACGTTTACTACACTGACTCGATCCAAGCAAAACGCCACATTAACAACAAAGCACATAATGCGTTCATCTTTTAATAATGTTTCCTGTAACGTAAATGATTACAATAAATGTACTGTAAATAGAGATTCCAGAACTGTGGTAATGCCCGCATGAGCTAGACTTCGGCTGTGTGTGTGTGTGTGTGTGTGTGTGTGTGCGCTTATCTGAAGTCAAATGAATGTGTCTCTATGCAGCCTATGAAGCCTCTATGAAGACTGACATGCCGTTAAGTGAACTTGCGATTAAACTACGTGCACTTTTGTGGAGCCAATTGTACTATATAAAGCCCGTGAGAAAGTGTTTTACAGTGAGACGGTTCTTCCAGACGAGCAGACGTCCAGACTCTTCTCTCCGCTCTTCTGCAGGCTGATGATGAACACACAGGTCAGGACCTTCAGCATCTCCGTCATCAGCGTGGATGTGGTGGAGAGGATGTGATGTCCAGGTAAAGTCCAGGCGTAGCGGATGCTGAGGATCAGCGACAGGTTCTGCATCACCAGAACCACCAGACTGATGCTCTTCATCACCTTGTCAACTGCAGTGAAGTCATGAGGGAAACAAAAATAGCCATGAATTACAATGAAGAAGAGTGTTGTAAAGGCTACAATATAAATCAGCCTCTTTATTTTACAACTGTAAACTACAGTGAACATTCAAAACTGAAAATAAGACCAACTGAATTTGAGAATGAATGGAGATCGGAATAGCTAAACGTAATTATTCAAATATTGTGGAAGGTCGTTCAATAAATCACAGTAGTAAATCGTGGCAGGGATGCTGTGAGACGTTGCCACGGTTACCACGGTCCGTCCCAGCTTCAGTGTGCTGCAATAACACTTTAACCTGCAATATTAAAGCAAGACAATATGTTTTACATTTATACTGGTGTTAAAACTATATCAAAGTGGGTACAAAACTCAAAATGCTATCAACTCTATAATGTAAAAGGTATTCGTTTAAAAATGGGCTCATGTTTCAAACATATTCAATTCAATTTGTACTATTTGTACAAAAAAGAACTTTCAAGATTAGATTAATTATTAAATATTGATGTTATGATCGGTTGTGATAAGCTGCATGTTTACCGGATGTGTTGCCGTTTCATCGAGATAAAAGTCGATTAAAAAGTCGACGTTAAAGTTATGAAACGACAACTGAACCCACAGGTCTTTTTTTACCTTTATTCTCACTGCGGACTGACGTCTTTTCTTCACTTTTAATAGCTGCAGCTTCTGCCATCGCGTTAAATCCTGCTTTGATTTCACACACGATCAGAAAAATCCAAACATTCACTTCCTGTTTGCGCCCACGATCGACCAATTGCACGCGCCCCAAAACTTCCGTTAAAATTAAGAATTATTGTTAAAAAAGTGTTTATACCAATATACGTATAATGAATGTTTTTGTTTTTTGGTAAAACTAAACTATTTGGCCCCATCTGTTCGACGACACTTTCCAGATGTTTAGCCACAAAATACTGTTCCGTCCGAGAACAGCTGGGTTTACCTGAACAGATGAACAGGTTCGACAAAAAAAAAAAAAACTAATGTTCTAGTCAGCAGATTAAATTCTGAGATCCATCTTCTTCTCCAACCCACCCCCCAAAAATCTGGTACAGTAGTATTTTCTTTTTCAAAAATGCCCATTATATTAGTGTCTTTATCTTTATCCATTCTTTCATCCCCCATTTCTCCGTGTGTAAAATTACAGGCTGTATTTTAATTCTATACGATTAATTGTACAGTACAGCACTTTAAAATAGAATGCCAGTACCACCAATGACCGTTAGGGGGCATCAATATCAAATACTGTACGTATATAGAAACTGCCGGGCTGTTGTGACGTATCACCTGAGTCTCAGGTGAGTCTTTCTCCGGTAAACTAAATTTAGCTGCATAAAAACAATGAACAATGAATGAGAATGAAAGCAATATGTGTAACCGGAACCTGCACGAGGGTCTGAATAGATGCGTCTGAATATAAACCCAGTTCAGGTGACAAGTGTCACAGTTTCATGTGATTGGGAAAATTTGCTTCTCTTACGACTCTTAAGACCGAGCATGACTGGCGTATTTGGCATGATAAGGCTTATAAGTATTTGTTGTCAAGAAACACAAGGAAGTTTTTGATTCCGGTCTGGCCACAGATTCCGACAAGAATCAGAGCGATTAGAATCATTACTCGGAACGCTGTAGGATTTCCTAATAGCTCGATAAAATCAACAAAACCACTCAGATTATAGATAGTTCACTTTAATTCTCTTTTAAATTAAACATCATGTGACAACCGCCACGTTACATTGTCCAATACACAAGTATTTACATCCAAGGATGTCTCAACCCAAGCAAAACTGCAAGGATTTTTCTTCTTCGTTTCTCTGTATATAAAAATAAAATAGGATAACGTTCCAGTGTTCAAACAAGGTCCGATTTTAGTACATTAGATTGGGTTCAAATTCTCAAACAAAACAAGTGTAAAACACCCAAACGCTCATCCACGTCACGTGTTAGTGACTGACACAATAGAAAAGTGTTTCGACGTACAAAATAAAATACAACAATTTGATCGTTATAATGTTGATTCACTTTGGTTTAACAAAATCAAGGAATTATGGAGAGTCGGCTCTTCAGAAGACCAAAGTCCTCGTGACGCGGGCTTCAGAAACAGGGAACTAAAGGACACTGTTGTTCAGCCCGGAGTGTCACAATGACATTCTTGAAGCTACAGAGCGACTATTTCGATCACAATACCGACAGAAACCAAAAGTGGCGCAAATGTTTCGCTTGGAGTAAACAGGATCTGCAGGAATCTGGAGGCTTCATTGTGAGAGTGTGGAAAAACTAGAACGGATCCACGTGAAGCTGAGCTGGTGTAATGCCAGGCCTCCCGCAGGACTGGAAACCAGATCTGACGTCTTTCTGTCGCGCCTTAGAACGGAGAGAATATCGCTGCGCATCAGGAACCTGTAAAACCAGGCGACGGCGGATCCAAGCCACCTTCAAAAGTCGTCGCTTTAAAAATAAACCGGCACAAACGCCTTTGGACCTTCACAATACGATGCTAAAGAGCTTAGCATGGCGGAGCAAAAATAAATAATCCACAATAAATATAAAAAAAAAAAAAAACAATAAATCCCAGTGTCTGCGCAGAATCGTGAGCGGATTCTGCTACAAGAGTAAAACTGCAGCAATCCAGGGCTAAAAACCAGTCCAGGTGAAGCGAACATAAAAAAACAACCAAGAACCTGAGACGCTAGACAGAAGAGTCCAGAAGCCAGTAACGTGTTCACGTGTCCAGTGTGGCGGTGAGTTTAAAGGCTCGATTTGATATTGCTTTCTCCTTGCAAGTCTGTAATGTCCTCGGAGTTCTCCGTCATCCACGGATGCTGCAGGATCTGCTCTAAAGTCGGCCGCTCCTCCGGCTGATAGGACAGGCACCAGCGAATGAGAGACTGGCATTCTACGAGCAAACGAAAAACAAAGCTGAGTTTCTTCACAATTGTATTGCTCACGCTGAAGAGCAGTGATGTAAAGAACACGAGTAAATGTACTTTTTGGCTACTTTGTACTTGTATTGAGTATCTACAAAATAAGCACCTTTTACGGTTATTCGTTACATTGTGATTGTACGCAACTAATCGGCATCATTCTCTATCGCGGTTAATTTCTCAACCGGACGAGGTGATAACGCCATTTGCAGGATGCTCTTTATCACGTGAATCAGCCGTTGCCATTTATTGCCCATTTGAGTTTGACTGACTTTTTGTTATTTTTTAATCTATTTTTTTTCTGCTATTTTGAAAACGTGGAGGCGTTAAATTTCCTTTCTATTGTAGGAATAAAACCTCACAAATAAAGAGTCCTTTTTTCTATTTCTTGGTGCTTTTGAGTAAAATACTCAAGTTCATCACGACTTTCACTCAAGTCTTCATGGAATTGGTAACTTGTCACTTAAAATAGAGTAATATTTATAGAAATTATACATGCTTTTACTCAAGTAATCCTCTGCCTAAATCAAATAAAACACAATTCTAAATTCTGACACAAGGTGGCGACACTTTGGCGCTGCAGTTGTGTCCAATCACATCGAAATAACAAACCGTAAATCAACAAAGCGAACGAGCTACATCCTCAAGACAAGCCGATCTGTCAACTCACCTTTAGATACACGCTTGGTGAAACACGGCGAGGCCTGGATGATGTCCCGGTCCCTCTCGAAGGGAATGTCTCCACACACCATGTCGAAGAGCAGGACCCCGAGAGACCACACAGTCAGCGGACCAGCGTCATAGCGCTGATGGAGGATCCATTCCGGAGGACTGTAAACTCTGGTTCCTGAACACACCAATCACAGGCCATCAGAAACTGCTACATAACGTTCATCTCCACCTTTGTAATGTTAGCGTGCCAGAGGAGACTGCCACCAGAGAGTCGACAATGGACATATTTTTCCTTTTTAACTGACTCGACCCCAAATTTTTAAACATTTTTTCTTTTTAAAGACTTTTTCACATAGCGTCTTTGCGTTGGTCTCGGACTAAGAAAAGCGCTATATAAATGAACTTGAAGACCAGAGAAGCGTCTGACCTTCAAAGTCGCTGTAAACAGAATCCTTCAGCAAGGCCCCGGATCCAAAGTCGATGATCTTCACATCTCCGCTACGAGTGTCCACAAGGATGTTCTCGTCTTTAATGTCCCGGTGCACGATGCCTTTCGAGTGGCAGAACTGCAGAGCATCAATGACCTGCTTGAAGAACCTGAAAGAGCAGCATCATCAGGGTGGAACCGTCTACACGGGTTGTGCTTCAGGAAACGGGAGATGGAGCATCACCTCTGAGCAACCGGCTCCTCCAGAGCTCCGCGTTCGGTGATGAAGTCGAACAGATCCTGGCAGTGCTGGGGCTTCTCAAACACAATCAGGTAACCCTGACCCGGCACCTCAAACCAGTCCAGCATCCGGATGATGTTGTGATGCCCGGGTACCGACCCGGAACCTCCACCCAGACAGAAGAGGAGAGCAATCTCCATCGGGACTTTGTTGACCTCACCAGGCTAAAAGCATCACATAAATATACAAAAACATAAATATAATATAATATAAATGCTTTTCGATTCAATTCAATTAAAAATGGGGAAATACTTTGTGAGTCACTTGATAAATTCCTTTCACAATTTTCTGGTCACGCTGGTGAACGCGTGGGTCTACCAAGAAGAGTATGAAAATTTGTGATAAAGGGAACTTTTTTGAGGGGGTTTCATGATGTGAAAGTTACCATCATATTCGGGAAATGTACAAAAAAATAGTTTCTTTGACTATAAAAAAAATAGTATTGACCCCTCAGGGAAAATCCACGGAGTTTCCGTTTGCGCTGTTTCGATCCTAAACGTCATCGCCGCGTCACTTTCCAAAAAAGGCAACGCAGTTCTGGTACAATCACAACAATCGCTAGAGGGCGCTGTTATTTTACCAATGACGCTAATCATTTATGTTCGAGGTCGTTTCAAATCCAAACTATTTAAAAGAGTTAAATCGGAACACAATTACGCGGACGTCGATGATATATATTTAAAAGCGCGTTTACTTACCAGATTTGCCCATTGTTGGACTCTGTCTGGGGAAACTTGCTTTATGGCCACCTAAAAAAAATAATGAATTCACATTTAGAAAGGGTCAAATGGTTTGAAACGCTATTTTGCGTGAGATATTCCTGCATCTTTACCTGTTGTCCGTCCGAAAGGCGCTGACCGGTGAACACGGCGCCGAACCCGCCGCTGCCCAGGAGCGACCCGAATTTATACAGATTCTCGAAAGACTCTTTACCTGGACGATATAAGAATATTTAGTACAATTGTGAGAAAAATAAAACAAGTTAAAGAAAAAAAACAGCGTCTTCTAAATTTAATGAGTAATGCATATTTTTAAAATTCCAAGCGGGAGGCGTGACTGCTTGGCGTTTTCTATTTAGACACGTCCGTATGAACACGACAATTTTAACGTGTTCGTGTTTTTAAACACATAAGAAGAATAAGAAGATTAATAAACTCACCATGTTTTGTTCGTACGTCTACCAGCTGTTTCAGTCGTAGGTCGACAACTCGTTTGTCCAACATTTTCAGAGAGAACAAAAAATGCGAAAAAACGAAATAAAACCAGATAGCAAAATAAATTGCTTCAGCGCGACATATCCATGTTTGTAACTAAAGTCTCCGTTTAAATGTAAAATCAACGTCAACGTAATGCAACGCCAGGCGCCTACGTGACCTACGCTCGCACTGACTGAGCTCGGTTTGTTGATGTTTTAAGTTTACATGCGTAGCCGCGCCCCCTGACAGGAAAACACGCCCCACACGCCCGCAGTGTTTTGAAATGTGACCAATCAGATCGCGGTGATTTTTAAACGCTGCAATATTAACGAACTAAGGGTTAAATTCTTAGAACGATTTCCCGCCTTGACAACGTACCAAAGAAAGGCGCGCGCGCGCCCAAATGCGGAGAAATGTTTCCGTTTTATTTAAAGATAAGACATACGCTTATGATCAGCTTAGGCAGAAGAACAAGGTAGGAATAAGGCAAGAAAAATAAATACTATAAAACGCCTGTGTGTGCGAAAATACAAATGGCTCTAAAGTAATATCAAATTTTAACATTTAATTTTTAAATAAAATATTAAATATTTTATTTGTATAAATAAAACATAGTACTACAAATATTTTCTCTTTAGTTTTTGAAAAAAAATGGTTGTTAAATTCAATACAAAAGAAATTTAAAAACGGTAAAAAAAAAAAAAAAAGTACAAAATGCTATTCTAAAAATTAAACTCTGATTGTGAACAGAAGACTTTGGTTAACGAAACATCCTTCAATATCATCTTTACCACAGCAACATTCAACGCTTATTCACTTAAACGTTAAACCCACAGCAGTCGATCCTTTATAACACACAAACCGCACACAGACCTCAAAAACAACGGTTGTTTCTTCAGAAAGCTTGTTTTTTTTTATTCCAAAGAAAAAAGGAGAATATTTCACCCCAAAACAAAATAAAACAAGATTATATTAATCAATTATTAAGAAGATAAAGTATGACTTTTTCAATAACTCTCGTTGCCCCCGTGTATTCTACAATGATATCAGTTGTGTTTATATTCACATGCACCTAAAAAGTCCATGATGGTAGATAGTGTAAAAAATGAGGAGGAGTGGTTAGGCGAGCATGGAGACGCCGAGGGCGGGGCTGATGAACGGATGAAGGAGACCCTCCGGGCTTCTGTGGTGCGGATTGTGCATCAACCGTCCTTTATCAACTGCTGTCCGGAGACGCGTCTCTGTGCATGGCGTTTTTCTTCATGCTGTCGAGGTATTCCTGTTGTGACACGGCCAGAACGGAAGCCAGTATCTCGTCGTCTTCCCAGTCTGTGAGGCCTGCGACACGGATAAAAAAAAAAACAACACAGGCGACACGTGACACGACTGGTCTTTTAATTCACAAAAACAACAGCGAATCCATTAGTCAAGGAGCCACGTCAGAACAAACACGCAACTCAAGCCGTTTACACCCTTTTTACACCGTCTTAAGGTCTTAGGCCAAACAATGCAGACGTCAGCGCGGGCGGAGTCACACACGCTCCTTACCAAAGGCCGTCGGGGACATCTCTTGCATAATGGCCCGGTATCCCAGCGCCGGATACAGGGACATCAGAGAGGACGAGGCGGGTCGGTCGGATCCAACACTGGCCTGGTTACTGGGTCCTGAGGAGCCGGACAACAGACTGTCAGCACTGGAAAAGCTCCTGATAGTGTTAGTGATGCTTCCGTTTCCAATACTAGTCTAGAATTGGCAGAGACTTTTAGTCAAATTGACTTAATTTGCTTTCCATATATATCATGGAACTTAGTTCAGGGTTTTTGCACTTTCTGAAAGGTAAAAGCCAAGAACTTTCAAGGTCCATGTTTTTCCAGCACCAAACAGTTGTGGTAAATTGAATATTTAAAGCAATGTCTGAACACAATATAAATGAAACATTACCACTTTTGGAGAAAGCTTGGTGGTATTGGGTATTATTGGTATTGGTCCTTTCATATATCGAAAAAACATTTTCTGAGACGCAATTCGTGACTCTAAATTTTTGATAGCAAAGTAAGTCAGGGTACCATTGTACAGTCTAGTTGCAGTAGTTAAGGTATTGGGGGTGTCGTCGTCCAATATGGAAACCGCACACACGACACTAAAGTTTGGGTTTGGTCCCGAGGATGTGCACTTTTCAACGTAATTCCACTGTATAATTACATTTTCAAGCACTTCAATTAAAATTCCAGCATTTTCAAGGCCTTGAAAACACACTATTGAAATTTAGGCATCTTAGAGGATTTCAAGCCCCCGTAGGAACCCTGTTATTTCAAGCTTCATAGCAATCAATCAGTGAGTCAATTTAGACACTATAGACTACAAACATATATAAATGGAGAAAAGCACAATTCGCATCTCAGTTCGGAATCTGGCGTTTTCACTGCAGATTTCAGGAAGGAAGCGGCACATTATATGAGCCAATCAGAGGCGACGAACCTGGAGCGCAGGGCGAGGGGGGTTTGGACAGTGCCAGCGCCGCTCCGGCCGGGGACGGCGGCTTGGTGGGCGGGTCCGAGTGCGAAAGATCGGGAATCTCCGGAGAGGGGGCGGAGCTACGCTGCCGGGGCGACCGCGCGCTCCATTCTTCCAAACCGCTGGACGCTGCGGCCGTGGCGGAGCTGCAGGTAGCGCTGGCCTTCCGAGGCTGAAGGAAACAAATCCAACCAAAGTTATTTCAAAAGACAATTTTATTTTGAATTTTTGCTCGGACAAAATCAGTGGTGTGAAGTACTTGAGTAAACGGACGCTGCTACTTTACTCAAGTATTGTTGTACATAACAAGTAGTTTTTATACTTGTTATGAGTATTAACAATTGTAATTGTGCGTGGCAAGTCACCATCTTTTTTTTGCCACAAAAAAGGACGAGGTGATATCGCTATCTGCAGGATGCTGAAGGTACTGGATGCTGTTTATCAGCTCAATCACGTGAACATCAGCATTTGCACTTTTTTGCACGTTTGAGTTTGACTGAGACGGACTTTTTGTTCTTTTTTATATTTCTCTTTGCCATTTAGAAACACTGGTGGTAGACTTCATTTCAATGATAAGAAATAAAACCTCATAAATAAAGACTTTCTTGCTTTTAACACATCTCGCTCTTTTTTGAGCCTAAATTCAGTAGGACTAAAATGATCAAGCTCTTTTTAAAACGGGATACTTTATGACTTTTACTCAAGTCATTTTGACAGTAGTGCACTTTTACTCAAGTGTGGTTTTTATTTACTCTTTAAAATAAACAGCTGACTTAGAAGAACTCTGACTCTTTCTCTGCACCCAACCCAAGTGTGAAAACACAAAACCACTTGTGCCGACTAACAGCGTGAGCAGCGATGAGCCGGCGTCCTGAAGTGCGTCACTGACACGGGATTGGCTGGTACCTGTCGGGCCTGTTTCTCCTGGTCTCGGAGCCACTGGAGGTAGGATTCTCTGGCCACTTGCTCCTCGATGGCCTCGTTGGTGGCTTCCCAGTCGGTGGCTCTCTTCTTGTCCTCCAGCATTTGTTGCTCAATCCAAGATTCCTCGGACGTTTTGATGGCGTTCTTCATCAGGGACTGGTCTGCGAACTGACAAGAGTGGAAGGGTCAAAGGTCACGCGTGAGACCCCGGGGTGACAGGTGAGAGGGCGTGTGCCTGGGGTGAAACGTCCCGCGCTCGGAGGACTCGAAAAACCTTAAAGACGAATCGATCTATTGAAGGAAGGAACTGCTGCTGAGTTCAGTAAAGGCTTGATCAGCTTGTGGTGTTAGTGATGAGCCACAGCGCAAAATGCTTCAAATACTAAATCTGACCTAAAAATCTAAATCTCCTTTAAAATAATGTTCAAGTAGAAACACAATCATTGAGCTGTAAACGTAGTTCCAATGAAACACGAGTTTCGTTTTTGGTTACAAAGTGACGCTGTTATGCAAACAAGCACACATACCTACACACACATTCCAACACACACCCATTTATCCACAAACACACACACACACAGACAAACAAAATAATAAAACATATACAAACACACAGGTATAATCACACACACACACACACACACACACACACACACACACACACACACACACTAATCCACAAACACTCACACAAACACCCCCAAAACAAACAAACACACACACGCATAATCACACATTTATTCACAAACGCACACACATACACTAACAAAACAATGACACATATACAAACACAGAAGTATAACCACACACACACTCAGATTCACACACATGTATACACACAAAACAAACACGCACACAATCACATATTAATACACAAACACACACACACCAACAAAACAAAAAAAACATACAAACACACACATACACATTCAGACGGACAATCACACACATTTATATACACAAAACAAACAAACACACACATATATATAATCACACATTTATACACACACATACACACACACACCAACTAAACAATAAAACATACAAACACACGGATACAACCCACACACACACACCACCAAACACACACACAGAAACTCCCAGAGAAAACACAGACAATTACATTCAAACACACACACACACACACACACACACAAACGACTCGTATTATCTCATTTAGAACCGTTTCCCTTCATTACATAACTGATTGGGTTTCTGTGGCTCAGCCGGTTCACTGGAGCTCCGTGTTCGCAACCAGAAGGTCACAGGCTCCATCCCCACACTGTCTTTGATGTGGCGGAGGCATGTGGCGCTCAAACGCAACCGTGTGATGTTAATATTGCTCTTCCCTAAACCAGGGACGTGTGGAATGTCGGCCCCGCTCCACGCCGAGCATTCTGGGAAAGCGTCTCCAAACGTGTCGTGTCGAGGTGATCAGATGATCAGAAACCCACCGTCATGTAGGCAGTGGAAATGTAGAAGTGGCTACAAAAGTGTGTTTGTGCACAAAGGCCGAGCTGAATGTAAAAGAGCAGGAGACAATAGCGACACGGCGGCGTGCGAGGTCAGCGGGGGCAAACCAACACAAACAATCGCCAGCTATTCGCACTCGGATGACATTTCAGCAGCACGACTGAAGCGGTGAAACACCGGCAGACACACTTTCTGCCATTTGATCCGCAGAAGCCGAACTCAAATCCTGCAGATGATGTCTTTCTCCGCAAAAAAATGCAAACACGAGCGCAATCGTTCTTTTTTAGCGTAGTGTGTGTGTGTGTGTGTGTGTTGGTGGGTCACCTGAGTCTAAACTAAACGCGGCTTCAGGAAGTGATATAATCAGCATGTCAGTTTTTACCGTAAACGCTCGTTCTACTTTCAGCATCTTTGATGATTCGGAAGCATCTGGAGGCTTAAAGAAAGACAACTTCTAAAAAAAAAGTTGGATTATAATCCGCATGGCGTGTGTTAGAAATGAAAGTGTGGAACACAGTTGTGCCCGTGTGTCACAAACGTCTCCTACAGAAGCACCAAACTTCCGTACTTACGCCACTATAAGCACCCCGCAAATATAAGCACCCAGATTGATTTTTCAGGCACAAAAAAAAAAAAAAAGTACTCTTAAAGTACTATGTTTTCTATATTTAACAAACCTAGCATGTGAGTTTTATCATTTTGATATAATTTTACATGAATAATAAGTCAATTCTAGTGGTCAGGACTTCATTTCCCAAGATCCTTTGCTCTCCAGTCAGACTCCGCACATGCACAGAGCAATAGTTTCAAGCCCAGGCCTGTTTCAAGCTCTCTGTTTATCTGACGCCGTGTGAAGAGGAAGGATTATTATCCCCTGTGCAGCGACCCAGCGTTTTGATTGTGTCTGTTCCTTTTGTGTCAAATTTTTAGCATTTGAACACTTATATTCGATGTTCAAATTCAAGCCCTAATATCCACATGTGAAGCTCTTCCTCAGTAAACAGGTGTGTGCGTGTGCAGGTACGTACCCCGGGCTTGAAGGCAGGAAGTCCCAGCCCGACACCGATGGTGGCCTTGTTGGGGTTCACCACGGAGTTGTAGTGAATGTTCCGGTGGTAACTGACTCTGATTGGTTCGTCGTTATTTTGATGGATGCCGTGGAACGTGTTGATTGGTTCTGGAAGACACCGTTTTTTTACATTTCTTAGACATTTTTTGATAGTTTACACATTTTTTGTCTTTGTTACACTCCTTTAAAAAGTAGCATCATTTTTTTACACAATTTTACCTTTGTGGCTTTATATTTTCAAAGCCATTTTGAAACATTCAGGTGTTACATCTCATTTCTACGTTGAGAAATAAAACCTCCTAAACCTTCTTGTTTTTCCACATTTTGTGGTGTTTTTTTAGCCTAAATTCAGTACAAAGCTTAAGTTCTATTAAAACTGGACACTTTACGACTTTAACTCAAGTCTTCGTTGAATTGGACCTGTAATGGAGTTGTTTTTACCGTAAGGTGTCTGTATGGTTTTCAGGTACTCTTTACACGTTTCTAAATGATCTACACAATTTTTATTTCAAAGCTGGGATGATTCTCGTGACAATATGGCGGATGATTCCCATGATCCTCACCTGTGCCGTACTGATACACTTCCACTGGACGATTGTACATCTCCGCCATGGCCTGCATCTCAATATGGTTGCCATGACAGTTGTTCTTCCTCTTCCTGTTGATGTATGTAGTGAAGTCCTCCGTCACGTAGTTCGAGAAGTAATCCGCATTCTTCATCTGTAACACAGGAAGCACGAGCTTGAAGGATGGCAGCGTTCTTCACGCCAGAAGAGCTGAGGTTGACCTCTCACGTACCAGGTAGTCCATGCAATGCTTGCGGACCACCTCATGCATGTCCTGGTCTCCGTAAACCTGATCAGCTGGAGACACAAACAAGCCAGGTTACGTAACAGTGGAATAGTCTTCCATCTTTGCTTTTTTTTTTTATTGCCGTACGTTGGGTGATAGAATGGATAATTGTAAAAAAAAGATTCAAGGGTGTCACAGGGGCCAAGAAGGATCTCAAATTGGAGGTCTAGTTTGGATTGGCGTGCGTTTTATTTGGGTCTCTGTCTTTCTCCCACAGTATATAAACATGCAGGAGAATTAGAGTCTGGGAAATAGCCTATAGGAGTAAGAGAGTGTGTGTCCTGCTCTGTGATTGGTTGGCCATCAATACAGGGTGTGTCCGGCCATCAGACTCAGAGTTGCAGGGATTGGCTGCCCACGATCCACAATCAGAAAGAAATAAGATGTGATCACATGACTTTGCATGCACATGTCCTGATTAATAATTGACAAATGAGCTACGGGGATGGAAAAACATCACATTATTCTTCAACCTATCCATCAAAACTTTATTTACGTATGTAGGAATAAAACAGAAGGAAATGTCTCTGTTGACCAAATAAAACTCATAAAATCCACGAAAACGAATAAAAGTTTTTATTCTATAAACATTTTATTCTTTTATTTTATTTTATTCTAAGTTTTTATTTTTATTTTATACTACGTCATGGTAGCTGTAGTAAAAATACGTCTTTAAATGAGTTGATTGTCACAGTTGAGAGAAGCTCGATGAGTCTTTGATCTCTGCGGCCTCGCTTTGGCGGGACTTTGCGAGCGTGCGGTCTTCGCTCTGAGGTCGTGTTTTTCTCGCGCTCTCCTTCCTTGAGCGCCCTTTATGCAAACGAGGCTCGTCTCGGCCTGCATTCCGGCTCGTCACGTGACCACCACCCGCAAAGATTCTGAGAAACTCTGAGTCAATTTCCTCTTTCGCGGCACCAAACGACTCGAGTTGTGACACTTCCAAACAGACGGAGGAAGTTGAGCTCCATCGGCCCAAGACGAGCGCAGAACGAGTCGACACCTTCCACAAAAGGTCACGCGGTTTGATCGGAGCGAGGGATCTGCCGGACCGCCGTACGCACCGTGCCTCCGCGAGACCGGAAAGTTCCCCGCACAAACAATAGTTGGCGTTTTTTGGCAGGTCCGTGGTGTTTCACTTGAGTGTCAAAGCCTGGGGTCCGCTTGGCGTGAATTCCGATTGGGAACGCTGGGGGATCTGGGAATATCGGGAGATTTAGTGGGGCGGGAAAACACTCATGAGAAGGGCTGGGTGATCTGGCCTAAAATCCAAACCTCGATTAAATGAACATTTCAACACCGTTATGAATAATGAACGATTATGTCATTAATTAAAAAATGTATAAAAAGTTGTTCTTGTAAAAAAAAGTATCTATAATTTACTTGCATAATTGGAAACAGAATACATAAATTAAAAGTATAAAATGAGCGGTTCTCTTTGAAATAAAACAGATAACAACGTTTCCAGTGGAACTGAAACTCGCTCTGATGACGAGCTACTAAGTCGTCGTGTTTCCTTTCGCCGTCAAAACGGTTTTTGAACGTTGGAATAACATAACGAAGCGGAGCGGGGTCACATGACTACACACACTAGTGCCTTTTCAAGGGAAAGTTAATAAAATAATTGACCTGTACGAAATTGATCAATTACAAGCTCTGAATATAAATTTCGGTTATTTTTTGATCGATTGCCCAGCCCTGGTCATAAGCCAATCAGAATCAAGGAGACGTGGCTTCCTCGTTCACTGGGGTCGCGGTTTGAACATAGAGAAGCAGAAGCGGCCAATCAGACTGAGAGTGTGTGTGTGTGTGTGTGTGCGTGTGTGGGAGACGGTGGGGAAGAGTCAGGGATTTCCCTTCTGCATCTCTCTGACTGATGCGTGAAAACAAACATCACATCGCTTCTTCCTGGTTTCCACCTGCGTTTGAATGAGCAGCTTTGCTCTGGCGTGTGGAGAACATCTGCATGTGCAAACATTCCGTGGAGTTTTACAGGACACACACTCTTCTGGAGAAAACTCACTCGTTTGAAGCTGAATTACAGCACACACCTGCAATTTGTTCTCCTACACACACACACACACACACACACACACACACTTCAAAGGTCTGCGTTGGTTATGTTCCGGATTCTGTCGTGAATGAGTCACTAAAAAGATAATAAGTGTGTTTTAAACCGGAATAAGTCATACTTTAGATGAGTAATATGATCATTTTGAAATATAATTCACATCAGGTTCTAGTCATTTAAAATTACGACAATCATATTGTTACAATCTAGAAAGAAGAATTAGTTTAACCTTTTTGTTATGTTCCTTTTAGCATCAATAATGGACTTTTATTATGCATATGAGTGTCAGAAACCAAAAAGTTCCCCAAAACTGTGTGTGTATGTGTGATACATTTGTGTGAGACAGTTTTTGATCAAATTCGATCCTTCTGACTCTTTTTAGCTTCCTTGTTGTCAGAAAAGTCAAATTGACCTGAACGTTACAAATATGTCAACTGAACCATTTTTTGTTTATATGTACATTACACTAACTAAGACAAGCAGGAGAAGTTTCAAAGTGAAATAAAAAAGTACTTAACAATTAGTTTTTATTTATAGACTTTTAACATGAGTCAAAATGACACGAACAGTATCTTAGTAACATGAACATGTAGCGGGTGTTACACATAAGTGAACTGAGTCATTATATTTTTATGCTTTTTGATGATTACACCAAATAAGCCAAGCAGGAGAAGATTGTGAAAAAATACTTAGGTATTTTTTTTAAATATTTTGAACACTTTGAATAATAGGGTTAATAACACAAGCTGGCAGGATTTTACGATGTTCTCCTACAACTCTCCATTACACTTCAGTGTGAGAAACTCTAGCAAGATCGCACTTAAAATCGAATTCCAACAGGTTCGAATTCAACGAATCGAATTCTTCACGCCGGAAACCGCGCTTGACCTTTTATGGCCGCCGGTGGTTGCGCTGATGAGAAGAGACGGTCGGCGTGTGAGAAAGCGGAAGAGAGAAACTCGACCGCGGCGAAGGAATAGAGAAGAGCCGAGGTCAGACACGAAACCACAAGCCGACTTCCACGCGGTCTCGATGGCAACGGCGCTCACTTCCCAGAAAGAGGCCGGCGCTCGTCGATAAGCTTTATCCCGCTCGAGCAGGGGCGCGGTGACATCACGACCGCTCGATTATTAGAATCGCCGCCACCAGGTTCCCAGGAAGGCCGGGCCGCACGTGAGCGCTCCGAAACCAACAAACAAAGGGCGAAATAGATTTCTGGGGCGAATCAGTCAAATTGAGCGTGTGAATTTCCTTCGTCCACTGAAGCGCGACACGCTTGTGGTGCCAATAACGTGCCTCACATGAGCCAGGGAGAAGAAGAAGAAGTGTGAATGGCGGCGTGATGCTTCTGCAGGTGAAGGGTTCGCCGCTCTGACCCGGGACGCGCTCCGTAAACACGCTGATCAAACACTGTCATTCCGACCTCTAGAACGATCAATGCGTATGATCCTGATGGGGAACGCGTAGCCAGTCAAACCCGCCGTGGCGGGTTTGACTGGCTACGCGTTCCCCATCAGGATCATACGCATTGACCGCGCTAGAGGTCGGGGTGACAATGGCGTTTCCCAGGAGTTCACATTGAGCTTGATTCGGATTATTGAGACGTCTGGCATTGAAAACCGTACTGGAGTAAAAGTACAGACACCTTACTGCAAAAACTACAAGCTACAAGTCGCAAAGTCCAAGAAGACTTGCGTAAAAGCCGTAAAGTATGCACATTTCAAAGAACTTGAGTATTTTACTCGTACTTAAGTCAAATAAAACTTAAGTCGAGTTTAGGCTAATGTGGAAAAACCAGAAACTCTTTAATTATGAGGATTTATTCCCCAATCTAGAAATGAAATTTATCACCTCTGTGTTTTAAAACGGCAGAACAAAACAGACAAAAAGAACAGAAAGTCTCAGTCCAACTCAAATGTGCAAAAAAAAAAAAAAGTGCATGACTGATTCATGTTCAGGCGATTTAGCTGAAAAACAGCATCCAGTACCTTTCGCACCCTGCAGATGGCGACATCCCAACGACTTAAAAAAGATGGCGACTTGTCGCGCACCATCACAATGTAATGAGTAGCGGTAAGTGTACATTCAAATGTAGTGGAGTAAAACAAATCTAGACAAGACCAAAGCAGCCAGAAAATACTTAAGTAACAAAGTCCATTTAAATAAACTCACATTAGACATTAGAGTGATGAATGAAAACAGCAGTAATGCATTCAGCTATGAATAAAATATGAAATAAAACTGCAGGCTTTTACACGTTTGCACATGCAAATATGGCAGCTTTTACGGACGTGTCGTGATCGGCAGCCAGCGGAAAAAAAAAATCGCTCGCCTTCTCGAGACGCGTCTGTCGACCTGCCACCGACTCCAGACTAACACATTTCATCAATGGCTGGTTTCGTAAGAGATAAGAGCGTGTGATGACGAGGTGATGGAGACGCTAGGTGAAAGGTCGCCACTATGCGCGTTTGTAAGAAGTGAAGACGCGTGGTCCAGATGTGCAAAGGTTCACGGGCCAGACGTGACCGGGGGGGGGGGCTGTGCTAAACTGTGCTAGACGCGGACACCGTCTGCGAACTGTCCCACTACTACATGTGGGTTAAAGGAGAAACACTGGAAGCTGATAACGCAGACGATTCGGTTTTGACCCTCGTGTACAAAAGAATTACGCAAATGTCTGTTCTAGCGCTTCACTACAGCCGTTTATCCTCTTTAACGTACAGAAACAAAAGTGGCTTTTGTTGTTTTCCTTTTTCTCTGTGTCAAATCACGACGTCAAAGAAGCTGCTGCTTTATTCAGACTGACTGGATGATGTTCGCAAGTTGAGCAAAAAAAAAGCGTAGTCTTTTTAGTAAAGTGTTTTTTAACCATATCACAATTAGACAACAATGGTAAATAACTTAATATTGAAATGTGTTCCATCACACACTTGAGTGTTTTATGATACATCATCAAAATAATTTCCTCAAAGTGACGAATTTCTGATACAGATTTCCCAACCATGCAATTCTAACCTTCGAGCTTCAGCTTATAATAATAATAATAATTCAATAAATTAATTTGGTGCGGCTTTCGAGACATTGAAAGTTACAGAACAAAACACCACACACACACACCAATGGCTGGCAGCGCTGCCCACTGCTCCACCTGTAAGTGTGTATATTACATACATAGATGCGTTAATGAGGGGCGGAGCTTTTATGTGTTTTGGTAAAACATTTGTTGAAAATTGAGGAACAACCTGCAATTATGCAAGAAGTTCCTTCCGCTTCAACTTTTGCTGTGATGTTTCATTTGTAATTGCTCTGCACTTGTTTTTTCTCGCAATAAGATCATTCTGCTGAATCTACAGGCTTTGAGATATTAGAATAGTGAGATATTTATACTCGTTTATGACGTAACAAATCCCCTTCCGTGCCATATTAAAAGCAGACCACATAACTTCATAACTTCAGATCAAACGCGTTGCCCGGAAAAAAGAGAATCTAAAAGAAGAAGTTGTGTAAAAGGCCGTTCCAACAGGGCTTCAAACTTTGGCCGGTGTTTGTTACGGGACATGATGTGGGCCGATAATGACCCGAGAGGTTGCAGACGGAGCGCTGACCTTGTACACGTTCCACCTCGCTTTTGTCCCAACAAAAATAAAAGCCTAGGTGTAAGGAATGTGGCTCCATTCTTCGGACCTGAAAGTAGTGGGTTCGATGCCCATCGCTCTCAGAAGATCTTCTCAGTGTGTTAAGCGAGGTGGACGAGCACATGCATGAACTCCAATCACATTCTTGTCGGGAATCCTACTGTAAATTTTCCAGGCTTTTTTTTTTTATTATTTTTTTATAAACACAAAGACTAATTGAGGGATTAATAAAGCTTCGATTATTATTATTTGAGGACGTGCTGATTCACTTTTGGTGGGAAAGTGTAGGTGAGTTCAATCACCTGAGGGTGAGGTGTGGGGGGAGGGGAGGAATTCCAGCCACGCCTTGGCTTCGAGAGCGGACCTGCGCTTCCCGCTCCGCCGAATCATGTTGTGGCATCCGCGGCATCTGGTCTACAATCACAACAAGATGACGAGCCGCGGCGAGAGGAATGCGGCCCAGCCGACCGACAGGGTTCACTCCAGGGCGCGGGCACTTTGTTTACGCGCGGACCACGCACCTGGAAAAGATCCCGCCAGGGAAAGTACGCGCGCGGCTTACGTTGGAATGCACTTTGCATAAACGCTGCAGATTTTCATATCGAGGTTTATTCGTGAGACCGATCAGAAACACTAACTCGCGCTTTGCATACGAGGAAAGGAAAGAGAAAAAAAAAACAGCAACTGGTTTCGCTGGAGGAAGTGCGAGCATCAGAAGTCAATTCTGAGGAAATGAGCGCGCTGAAAAAAAGAGCGGCCGCGGGAAAATCACATTCCTGCAGCAGCCTCGCGGATTCAGAACCGCGGATTACATACGCGTGTGTGCATACAAAAAAATAAATACAAAACATATTCAATATTAAAAACACTTGCTGAATGTATAAAAAAAAAGAAAAATGTGTTATTTAAAAATGTATTTATAAATTAAAATAATAGAAGTTATATTTTCAATTTGAAGGCTTTTCTAAGCTTCTACGAAACAACACAAGCGCAGTTGAAAAAATACATTCGAAAAAGTGTCTTTTTTCGCGCCGCATCCGGATTCTGCTGGAAAGACGGAGCCTTGATCAAGTGACTGATCGGCTCGTCAAGGAAAAGAAACGGCGCCGTCTTCAAACACACGGCGACTTCCTGCGGCCTGGGAATGACATCCTGTCAAAACTCTCTTCAGACGCCATCAAACACCAGCCTCTTTGCTGTTGGCGGCGTGTTTGCAGCGCTCATCTGAGCTGTTTGTGAAGAGTTTGTTTAAGCGGCCGGGTCAGGTCAACCCCATCTGAAGTGTGTACACACACACACACACACACACAGCAGTGACCGCAGACAGTGCCGAGCGCTTCCCCGTTCCAGGGAAAGCGGGCCGATGAAGAAGCAGGGCGAAGAGGAGGAGGAGGAGGAGGGAGCGAGTGATAAAGGAGAGGAGTGTTCGCTGGGAGCGAGGGCAGGGATCCAACACATGACACCGCTTCCCACGTACGGAAAAGAAGGACAGGCGCATTCCGACACCCTGTTAACACAAAAGCCTGCGGAGCAAACGCGGTTATTCCGACCAGGAGTGTTTCGCTGCGACGCTAAAACTGAAACCGCACTGAAACGCCTCACTACGGTGAGATGCCACAGGTGTGTGTGCAAACACCAGTCCCCATCGCTGGTTTCAGTAAAAGTGAAACCTCTTCCCCTGTGAAGGTGTGAGTTTCTTCTCTTAAAATACACGAGTTACACATTTTCACCCCTTACACAGTCATTTTGGACAAGTTCTGGTTTTAACTGCAGAGACTGGTGTGTGTGCGTGTGTGTGTGTGTGTGTGTGTGTGTGTGTGTGTGCACTCAGCTGATTGCTATTTTTTTTAAATAAATGCACACATATATTAATATAATAATAATAATAATAATAATAATAATAATAATATAAAAAAATGTAGATATAAATATGATAACATTTAAAAAATGAAATGCATATAAATTGCACTGGGGGAAAAAACTGCCTCTAACTTTACATGTTCACTTTGGCATAAAGTTCCTTGGAAAAATAATTTGCAAATAAATTTGCAAACAAAAGTCGTGTATCTGGCAGTTCTCTAGCGCCACGAGCCCCTGCTGGCCACATGGAGAAGTTCAACTACACTGAGACAAAATCAAACAAAGTGCATCAAGTGGCATGTAAAACACGAAATAATTTAGTAGCTTCAGACTTGCCACACACAAAAAAAAGAAATGCACACAAAAAAATGTTTCATACCACAAAGTATGTATTAAAACTGTATTCTTTATCCGCATAATTTTTTTAACTTATTGTCAGCATCAAATTGGGACTATTCAAATTATAAGTATTTCTTTTCAAAACGAATAATAACCATTTTTGCTTTGATTGAGCGAGGATGAGACTATTTTTACAGGCTATTTTTAAACAAGAAAACGGTTTAAAACGTCCCTGGTGAACTTCTGAGAGCATATTGGTGGACAGCGCCACCTAGAGGACAATCTGCGAAACTGCTCAATTTCACCAAAAAACCCAGTGTTTACCAACAGTGTCCACGTGCTAGGCCTGGATTTACATTATTAAATTAACAATTACAATGGGTTAAAAGTTGAGCACAAACTCCTAGATTCTAAACACACACATGTAGCCACTTGTCAACACTTAAGTTTAAAACGTAAATGATCTGCAAGCCGTGTACAGAATGTTAAAAAAGTACCATAAGATATATTTTTAGGCAAACTGCTACATATGCCATGGCAACCATAAACCAATAAAAAGCAAACAATCTGAAATTCAGATTAATTTTGTCACAACACAAAATAAAAGACAAAAATGAATGATAATGCTGCTTCATTTCGCATATCGACTGACGATTCTCACATCAAAGTGTGAAACAATCAAGCAAAATCTTGAAATTATTTTGTGTAGATGAGTAAAAAACTCAGTCACAACCAGCCAGACATGATTTGTCAGTCATAAACACAACTGAGAGTATTGAAGAAAGAAATGAAGCATTTATACTGGATATGAATATGAATTAAATAAATAGCATCTCAATAAAGGAAATTATTTCAGCGGAGATTTGTTGGGACTGTTCAGCGGTACCCTGTACATTGGCAAAAAAGACTATTATTATATTATAACTAAACAATAAAATATTACTTTTAATTACTACTGTTATTAATATTATTATAGTATGGTGTTGTTATCTGTGTCATGTAACTGTCACAAGTTTAACGTTGCTCGGTGCCACCTTGTGTCAGGGTGTGAAAACACTCGTGAATAGACACAAGATATCAACAAGCATTATTGTGAATCTATTTCTAAGCATGTAACAGTAAAAACTAAGACACGTCGTGTTATAAAGATCACAGAAGAAATCCTGCCGTTTATGTGAATCAGAACCAGCGTTGTGTACTCACCGACAGCTCTGAAGAGACACGCTCCGTCTTCCTTCATCTTCTTGATGACGAATCCTTTCTTTTCCCCAAGTGCTTTTTCAAACCAGTGCTCCTGCTGCAACACACACACACACACACACACCTGTCATAATGCAGTTCAACTTTAATACTAAAAAGTACAAAGTCCTTTTGTTGACTATTTAATTCATCATTTGTATGACTGTTTCATTTCCCAATCTATTCAAAACGGCTATTTCCAGGAGCTCAAACGGCAGCCGCTAAATCACATCATACTGACGTTAATCATTCAAGGTTAATTCTAGAAAGCAGCTCATATTGTGTCTTCTACTAGTAAATATACCATCATTTACAGAGAGCCGTCAAACCCTGTAAAATAGGTATATCTGAAAAAGCGATATACAGATGTGACGGACAGCGAGGTGATGTCAAAGTCACGTGCATCATTTGCTCAATCGGCCAATCAATATCGATATGGTGTCCCCCCATACACACACACACACTCACACACACACACACACACACACACACTCCAGTCATAACGCAGTTCATCTTTACTACTGAAAGGTATATAATACTTTTATTGACTATTTATCATCATTTGCACTTTTTTGACTCTAGAGATGAATTAATTTCCAATCTCTTTTCTCCATTTCTCCGAGTTCAAACAAAACCAACCAAATCCCACCAGACACTCTCATTCTTAATCATTCTCATTCCCGGTTAATCTCAGCAAGCAGCTTATACTATGTCTTATACTGTATTGCTAAATATTACACAATTTGGCATAGAGCAGAAATCCTGTAACATGATGATCTCATAAAGCGATATATAGATGTGTTTACTCTGGCGTGATGTCACAGTCACGTGCATCATTCGCTCAATCAACAGCCCCAGATCTTTCTAATTTGACAACTTGGACAATCATAAAGCAGCAGAGTTTGGTAAAAGATGCACGACACCCCAACACACCTGCTCAACGGTGGCCGGGTCCTCTGACTGCAGCCGGGCGGCGTTTTCATACTCGTCCTCGCTGTTGTAACCGGCTCCTTCTTCCTGCTCGGGGCTCGGACCACCACCTCCTCCTCCTCCACCACCTCCACCTCCTCCACCTGCCGCCCCGGGCCCGGTCCCTCCGCCCGCCACTCCCCCGGTACAGGTGGCCTGTCTCCGGCGCTTGCTCAGTCCGGGCCCGGAGCAGCATCCCCCCAACCCCCCTCCACACCCCACACCGCCCGACAGCTCGCCGCGACCCCCGGACACGCACGCCATCCCGCCGGCGTCTCCAGGGCCGACCGGGGAGCCCGCGACCACCGGCGGGGGGGAGGCCTGCTGGGGCCGGGCGCTGGATTCGCTCCGTCGGTCCTCCCGGGACGCGGGCGGAGCGGCTTGATAGGACCAGGGCGGCGGGGAGGCCCGCGGTCGGGCTCCGGGTCGGTGCTGGTGCTGGTGCTGGTGCGGGTCGGAGCCGGAGCGGCGGTCGGGCTCGTCGGAATGATCCGAAACCCCGACCGCAGAGCTCGGCTTCTTCTTGGGCAGGATCGTCATCCGCGCTCAGGGAGGGGGTCTGTTCTAAAGACTCGCGGCTGGTTGGAACATCCACCTGGTGCGCGTCTCGACCGCAACGTCGCTTCCCGTCACCGCGCGGCGTCTGCGGCTTGATCCGAGCGGATTTCGACGGCAAAAGCGGCGGCCGACAGAACAAAAACAAACCGTCTTCCGTCCCTCGGTCCTGCTCTCGCCACACAACATCAACATGCGGCTGACGACACCGTGACGTCACATCCGCACCGGCGCTCGGCCCGCCCACCGGCACCTGGTTTTGGAGCTGTCATGATCCGAGCGGAACCCATTTTTAAATTTATTTGAATTTATTGCCATGCAAAAATTATATCTATCCATCCATCCATCCATCCAGCCGTCCGTCGCTCCATATCTATCTATCTATCTGTCTATCTATCTATCTATCTATCTATCTATCTATCTATCTATCTATCTATCTATCTATCGATCTATCTATCTGTCTATCTATCTATCTATCTATCTATCTATCTATCTATCTATCTATCTATCTATCTATCTATCTATCTATCTGTCTGTCCGTCTCTGTCCATCCGCCAGTCAGTCATCCATCCATCCATCCATCCATCCATCCATTCATCCTATCTATATATCTGTCTGTCTGCCCATCCGTCGGTCAGTCCATCCATCCATCTATTCATCCATCCAACCATCCATCCATCCATCCTATCTATCCATCCATCCATCCTATCTATCTATCCATCCATCCATCCATCCTATCTATCTATTTATCTGTCTGTCTGTCAATCCATCCATCCTTCTAACTATTTATCTATCTGTCTATCCATCCGTCGGTCAGTCCATCCATCTATCCATCCACATATCTATCTATCTATCTACTATGGAGCACGCAGAGACGGAGCTTTACTGTAGTGATAGTTTATTTCTCTCAAAGTTTCTTCAGACAGCCATTTCTCCTGAACTACTGGACACAGACGTCACCACGTGTCTTAACAGTGTAAAACCATTATCGTTGCTTACTTGAGTCGCATTATAACAATAAAAAGGTCTATTACAAAATACCCTGCTATTCACTGAGATACATGTACAGCAAAGTGTGTGAGACGTCATTACAGTTCTTTACCACGAGAGGGCAGAGGTGCAGTGAAAAATAAAACACGTCGGCACAGGTTTCCACCACTAGGGGGCCGAGGTGCTGTGAGGAATTCAACGGTCATTACAGCTTTTCACCACTAGAGGACAGAAGTGCAGTGAGACAGTCATCAGATCATTTCAGTTCTCCACCACTAGAGGGCCGAGGTGCAGGGAAGAAGTCTTCGGGTCAGTGCAGTTATCCACCAGTAGAGGGCAGAGGTGCAGTGTCGATCTAAACTGTTCTTACATTTTTCCACCACTAGAGTGCAGAGTGCAGTGAAAAATTCAAATACTGTACAAGATATGATTTACAGTCAATGATGGAAGAACATCATAAAAACATTTGACATCATCGGCAACATTCTACAAGAAAACTGAATCGATTCCAAAGGGTTTCGACATTAATTTGTTTGCCATGTCCCACAAGCGATGCAAACATAACAAGATTATATATTATTGCAACTAAAATGGTACAGAATTATACAGGAATAAATAAAACATCAAGAGATTTCTCTCACTGTCCTTCAGAGAAAACAGTGATGAGATGCAGCTCGTCTTTGGCTTAAATAATAAGAAACACACATCCTCACCGTCGCTTTCTAAAATGTCGCAATAAAGATTTACTTTTTTATATCACAATTTGTTCTGAAGGCATAAAGCGAGTCTGCAAAATTACAAATTATGACATTTTTTTTTATTGAAATATGTTCAGTATTTTAAGTTCTTAAACATCAGGATAAAAGTATTAAATGCAGATCAACAAGAACAACAATAGATCATGTGTTTTGCATAATATGCTTTACCCAAACTATCAAGATATTTACTTTAAATGACATAGTTTAGAATAATAATTTATGTAAATATATGGTATGTGTGTGTCTATATCCATATTGATAAATATACACACACGTTGTACGCTAATAAAAGATGTATTACATATTTTTTTTCTTCAAAGTCTGAAGGGTGTGAAAATGTAACAACTTTGCGCTGATAACCGCTAACCTGCGTTAACTCCTACTAACCCGGAGACGCAGCGCTGGAGAATGTGCTAGTCAGGCACTGGAACGTGAGCTCAGTAAAGGCTAATATTCATATCCACTTCAGTGGTGTGCAGTTTGATGAGGACTTGATTATTTTGGACGATTTTTCGAAGTTTCATTGCTGACTGTGCATGCACTGAAAAAGTCCAGCTGTTTTTGTGTGAACCGGAAAAACAATGAACGAAGAATGAACCTGTCTGAGCGAGAAACAAACTCTGTGAGTCTGAGCGAGAAACAAACTCTGAGTGAGAAACAAACTCTGTGAGTCTGAGTGAGAAACAAACTCTGTGAGTCTGAGTGAGAAACAAACTCTGTGAGTCTGAGTGAGAAACAAACTCTGTGAGTCTGAGGGAAAAACAAACTCTGTGAGTCTGAGTGAGAAACAAACTCTGAGTGAGAAACAAACTCTGTGAGTTTGAGCGAAAAACAAACTCTGTGAGTCTGAGGGAGAAACAAACTCTGTGAGTCTGAGTGAGAAACAAACTCTGTGAGTTTGAGCGAAAAACAAACTCTGTGAGTCTGAGGGAGAAACAAACTCGGTGAGTCTGAGCGAGAAACAAACTCGGTGAGTCTGAGCGAGAAACAAACTCTGTGAGTCTGAGGGAGAAACCAACTCTGAGTGAGAAACAAACTCGGTGAGTCTGAGCGAGAAACAAACTCTGTGAGTCTGAGCGAGAAACAAACTCAGTGAGTCTGAGCGAGAAACAAACTCGGTGAGTCTTGGCCTGAGTTGGAAAAGGATTTGAATGATTCCTTTGTCCTCTAGTAATAAACGTCGTTGCAAACTTGCCCGCGAATATCTTTTTCAGTGAATGCGCAGTCAACAAAAAATGACCCGCAAATGGAAGCCTGAAGGAACTGAGTCGGTTTGTTGCATTTGTGAAGCGAGAAAACGGAAAGAGATCTGATCTTCCCATCAATATGCCACATTCTCTGCATGAGCTATTTTAAGAAGATTTGTAAAAGCGTAGCAATAAACAGAAGCCGCGGCGCAGTCGGTCAGATATTAATTACACGCGACAGCTCGTTCGCTCGCCATCACAGCAGCGCCGCCGCACCTGGCAGGTTTGGGCGAGGTTTTCCGTAAAGCTCAGGTGATAAAATATGAGGAGCTGGAGACGAACGAGGGCATCCGCCGTGTTTGTGTCACCTCCTCACACCTGCGTATTTATAGAAGTGAAGAACAGAAAAACCGAGAAGAAAACTCACTCCGTTAGCACCAAAACATGCAAAAATCCCATGCAATAACCTGCGAAATGGAGGAGGTGAGGTTTGACGTGTGAGATGATGTATAAATAGACTCGCGTTAGTGCGGCTGCTTAGCATAGTGCAGATATATGAATAAATGAGAAGGTATTAGCAGACTGGCATGCTTATTGTTGAACCTTTCCCGGAAATGCGATGCTGATCGATTGCGTACGCACAAAATCCTGCCCTTGTCTGTTAACAGTCCCAATCAAGTGCGCTTGCTTTAGTGGTGTACAATCTAAAAATACATCTTTCACAATGACAACTTCATGGTAAATAATATGTACAGCTGTCCCAGAAAATGTCTTCTTATGCTCTCAAGTGCAGCTACCACATGTACGTTTTTGACGTATCTATTTGTGAGTTTGGGGGATCGATGACTCCTTCTTTCTCCTTTTCCGTCTCGTTCTCCCAGAGGTTGATGAGGGGGGGATAAAGCTCGTTCAGGGGGATGGAAGTGGTGTGCTGCATGTATTTCTTGAGAGAGTGATGGCAGGACTTCTGCTTCATGCGCCGTCCCATGTAGAACACCAACAAGGCCATGATGCAGATGGCAAACATGGAGCCCATCACCGCGGCCAATGCCACGTTGGTCGGCTGGGCCACCATCTCCACAGCAAAGCTGGCTTCTTTGGTGGTCACGTTGATGCAGGAGTGCTGGGTTAGCTCTCTGGTGGACATGGTCAGGCACACCTGGTACTCTGTGGCAGGTAAGAGGTGCGTTAGATTGTATTCTTGGACGTCTACTGGAACCGTAGCGGTGTAGCTAATCTGCGGGTTGTCGATTTTGACAGTAGCACTTAGCCATTTGGTTTGGAGATCTTGGTTGGAGGGAATAAAAGATTGGTGCACCTTCCACTCGAGAACCACAGATTGAGCATGAACAACCTTTGCTTTTATCACCAGCAAGCCTGTGCCAGTCCGTAATCCACGGTGACCTCCGGAGGGATGCTCCCCATGCCAGCCGCTCTTATCCACGCAGACAGAAACACTCCGGGTGTCGGCACCTTCAGCGTTCCAAGCAACACAAGTGTACAGTCCGGCATCTCCTACCTCCAACTGTTGGATCTCTAGAGCACCTTGGTCTTGCATCCGATGCTTTTTTGTGATTTTTCCAGCCTCCGTAAAGGAAGGTGACACGACTTCAGAGGTAACCTTGTCACCGGTGGGAGTCACCCAGTAGAACTGCGGTGCAGGCTCTGCCACTGCCCAACAGTTGAGGGTTAGGAATTGTCCGGAGGTGGCATTGAGCTGCAAGGGCAACGCATGCTGGGAAATGAGCGGGAGACAGGTGTTGCTAGCCACATTCCAACTTGCCGAGACTACGTCCTGGAGACTCTGACCAACCAGATGTGGAGGGGACGCACAAAGGGTTATTTGGGACTCCAGAAGCTTGAGGCTGGATTGGTTGCCCAGAATGGGGATCCAATTATTGAGACAATCGCACCTTAGTGGGTTGCTATGAAGACTGATTTCATCCAGATTGGGGACGGAGGAGACAATTTCATGGGGTAGGAGCATGAGGTCATTGTTATGGACAAGCAAGGTCCGCAAGCTTCTCATGTTGAGGAAAGCAGCACGGTCTATGAAGAACAAATGGGGGTTGTTGCAAAGCTCCAGTTTGGCCATTTGTGGAAGGTTTGAAAAGGCTCCTCGCTCTACCGCCTCAAGTTCCTCCATGTTGTTCAGACTGAGCTCCTCTAAGTGAGGGAAGTCTTCAAAGTCGCCCTCTTGTACACGGACAATGGGATTTTTGTTAAGGTCAAGAAATTTCAGACTAGGTAGGACATGTAGGGCTTTTTTGGGCACAGCCTTGAGCTTGTTATCAAAAAACGAAAGGCTCTCGAGATACTCCAAACCCTGGAAAGCACTCTCAGGTATCTCCCTAAGACCCATTCCGGCCAGCACCAGACTGTGCAGTTTTGAGAGAGGCTGGAAATTCCTATCTTGCAACCCAAGAATCGGGTTCTCGCCTATCATTAAGATCTCAAGGTTTGGTAGGAACTCAAACCAGTGGCTGTCGATAGCTACAAGCTTGTTTGAGTTAAGATGAAGCCTTAACAAGTTTCCCAAACCTGAAAAGGCATTGGGGCCGATTGAAGAGATTTGATTGTGATTAATGTAAAGCTCCTCCAGGCTAACTAGATCCTTTAGACACATGTCGGGCAGCTCTTTAATTTGGTTTTCCTCCAAGTACAGAGTGACCAGTTGGCTTAGGTTACTCAAGCCAACATCTCTGATTTGCATGAAGTGGTTCTGGGACAAGTCCAGCTCCGTGAGGTTGACCAGTCTCTGGAGTTCCGAGGTCACTCGGGAGATATTGTTGCTTTGAAGAAGTAGCACCTGAGTGTCCGCTGAAATATTCCATGGAATTCTGCTCAGATGAAGCTCGTTGCAGTCGACGGTTTTGGCCTGATGGTAGACGGACTGAGGCGTGTACCACGGTCGGGTCTCACAAACACACTGGGCCGGACAGAAGGCAACCGCGAGAGTGCAATGACAGGCAGCCAATACCAAGCAGACTATCAGCATTGGAGTGGCAATGGCAGTTTTCTCCATATTGCGGCTCTCTGGAGTGTTGAGCCCAGTTGGTGGCTGACAGTTGGAAGGGGAGGTTTCTACAAAACGGAAGACTTCTTTTTCACATTCAGCCCTGCAACGAGAAAACAAAACAAGGAATATAAATCACGCAGAGCAGGCAATGAGAAAAACACGTTTGGAATTAACATCTACTAGCGGTTTGTGGGCAGAATTTGAATTCTAAATATCAAGTCAAAGGCCTATTAAAAACATATATATTTAAAAAAAATATTTGAAATCAGCCTTCGCAGCTCCTGCTCAACCGCCACTTTGATTATTGGGTCACATGTGAGTCTGCAGCATTGTTACGACCAGACTCTGACAAACACATGAAAGGAGCCGAACATCAAAGCCCGAAGGTTCTGCTTCACATGTCTAACGCCGCCTTCCCAGAAATGTAAATACGCCTGGAAGAATGGAACACCGTGTTACCATTCAATACCGCCGCTCTCAGCGGGGATGTAAGTGCGCGAGGAACGGCGAAACAAGCATCAATACAGCGGCAACAAAAAAGATCACAAGCACTTTATCACATTCATAATGTCCATCGACAAAATCCTTCTGTGCCGGGGGCATTTTGGAACTCAAGAGCGTGTTTAGCCTCCAGCGTTTCAGCCCTTTTAGAACATTCTGGCAACTCGCTTTCTTGCTTGCCCGATCAGAAGAGGGATGTGATTGGATGCTGGGATGGCAGGAAGTTTGATTAGGAAAATTTTGTGGATAAAAGTGCCTGAATGTGCCACAGAAAGCATCAAATGTCTTTTGGTTTTTTATGTTTTTTAGTCAGCGGCGATGGGACGGGCGTTTGACGCGGCGCTCGCGTGATTGCGGCATGTTGCTAATGAGCCGACTTTAACAGGCAGGAGGTGCGAGAGATCCAGAGACGGCGAGCTATTAATAGATCTCGCGGAATGACTCACACAGACACCCAACCACCGAAGTCGAAAGTGCTAGAACATTCACCGTAAAGTCGTAGCTGAGAACAACAAAAAGATGAAAAACCGCCCGAAAAAAAAATGGCCATAGAATGAACCGTCGGTAAAAAAAATCAAACCGAGTTGCTGTTTGAGACACGGTTTGTGTGTAGCGTGTAGGTTTGTGTGTAGCGTGTTTCTTTCAGGTCTCGAGAGTGAAAGTGTGTTTGTGTGTCCTGCCCTGTGACTGATTGGCCATCGAAAAAAGGGCGTGTCCTGCCTTCTGTTCAGAGATGCTGATATGACTCCAGCTCAGTGTGATCCTAAAACAGAGGAGGCGGCTTGACTGGCTAGATAACAGGGAAAATAACTTTCTTCAAAGCGCATCACAGAGGGGAAGAAAGTTTCGCCTCGTACAAATCACAGATCCTGTCTGCGCATTAGAATAAAGTCATGATGCAATGAAGGGCAACTTCCTGTTAGATCAGACGCAGCGATGTTGAATAAAAAAGGTGAAAATGCGTGAAAGAGCATCAAAACCTATAAAGCGACATTGTGGGGAAGACTTTTATTTCCAAAAATAAATTTTATTTTTAAAAGTCCTGGGTGGTACCATGGAAACCCGACACAGTGACAACACCGTCCTGGTAAACAACCTTGGCACAGAATATTACTATAATAAGCTGGAAAGAGTTGCACTTAAGGAAGGCCCAGAACTTCCAGATCTGCTTGATTTCCACCAGGATTTGGCCTCATATTCACAGCGATATCAACTTCTGACTCCGGCAGCGAAACAAGCCAATTCGACAGAATTCACGCAGAAGCCCAGACGAACGGCTCCACCGAGACCCGGCTCTTTTAATCCGCTCAGCCTGCTCGCAACACTCAGAACAAAGAGGCGAACATGGACACGCGGCTCAAGAGCGAAGACGGGAAGAAATATCCATCCTCAATCACACACACACACACACACACACTGGTCTTTCATGCACGGAACACAAATGAAGACCCCGGAGAGTGGTGTGCTGAAGACGGGGGAAGGGTCCGTTGGTCCCTCGTGTCTCCTGGTTTATCGGACCGAGCAAACCACCTTCAGCTTCTGACTGGGTCTCAGATCCCACGCCAACAGCCTCTCCCTGCTCTACAACATGGGTTTATCACAATTCACTGAATATTAAGCGATATTCGATCGTCTTATTTGATACACAGTACTGTAATTCTATTAAAAACTTTCTTTGGTCGGTAATTGACTTTCTTTACATCCTGAATAATACAGACATAGTTAAACTGGTTCTGTTCTGGTTCTCGAGCCATTGTAAATGCAGTCGATCACCGCTAACTGGGCCAAATACCATGTAGTGTGCAACTTTGTGTAGTGTTTAACTGTTTACTGGTCAACTCTTTGTAGTGTTAAATTGTTTCGTGTTCTACTCTGTGTAGTGTTCCACGCTGTGTAGTGTTTAACTGTTTACTGGTCAACTCTGTGTAGTGTTTAACTGTTTATTGGTCAACTCTGTGTAGTGTTTCATTGTTTAGTGTTCACCTATATTGTGTAAGGTGTAATTGTTTAGTGTTCTACTCTGCGTAGTGTTCAACTCTGTGTAGTGTTCCACTCTGTATAGTGTTTAATTGTTTAGTGTTCTACTCTGTGTAGTGTTCAACTCTGTGTAGTGTTCCACTCTGTATAGTGTTTAATTGTTTAGTGTTCTACTCTGTGTAGTGTTCAACATTGTATAGTGTGCAACTCTGTGTAGTGTTAAACTCCGTGTGAGAGTGTTTAACCATTTACTCTCTGTAGTGTTTTATTGTTTAGTGTTCACCTCGTATAGGTGTTCTACTCTTTTTTGCCATAATGGACACTCCGCTCGATCTGATCAGGTGTGTTAAATATCTGTATATGTTTTAAAGGCAGAAACTGCTGATTGGCCGGTGAGTGCCAGGTGTTCTTTTAGGTTGCCATCTCAGGCCCATCACGAGCCGGCCGAGGTCAGTCACCTTCAGCGCTGAAGGAAGAAGATGTGCATCAGTCTGGCCGGGGCGTGTGACACTATAGCACACGGCTGTCTGATCGCATTAAACAACAGGACAGTCGCTCAGGACATAAACCCGCCGGCCCCTCTCAGCGACAGGAAATGGGGCCACCTTGCCTGATGCCATGGCAACCTGACAGGAAGAAGCAAAAAGGACCAGCCCCGGGGACTTCTTTTCTTTTCACATATGTGTGGGACAAGTAAGTGAAAGGAAGAGTGATAAAAAGAGAGAGAGAGAGAGAGAGAGAGAGACACACACACACAGAGAAGCTTATAGAATATGAGACCATCTGATATTGATCGTTTTTTTATGTGAAAGTGAAAATGTTCTTGTCGTAAATTGTTCAAATGTAATTCTAATATTAATCACGAGTAATTCTGGTTATTTCAAATGCTTCAAAGTCAAAGAAGCTTTAATTTCAAACACATACAACAAAGCGAATCAGTGATTGAGACAAAATCTATTTGCTTGCAAAAACTATTACGTGTGGATATAGCTATGTAGACACGTATATAATTACCAGGATATGAAATACACTTACATAAACATACGACTTATGCAATAAAATGCATGTATTATATTTATAGCCATAGATATATACAATGTGTGTGTGTGTGTGCGTGCGTGCGTGCGTGCGTGTGTGTGTGTGTGTGTGTGTGTGTGCATTAAAAATACATTTTAATATAAAAAATTAATTAATATACAATCATACTACCTCTATGATTGAATCAACTATTCTAAACACCGTCTGATTTGCTTCAAAGGGTGTGAGAGACATAATTTAAAAGAATCTATATAACCAATTTTATACAATATATTTTGAGTCTTACTCATAAAATGTATTTTATTGCCTATAGGGGGCGCTAGAAACAAAGTTTCTCAATTCTTGTACTGACTTGTGCCTAAACTGATTTATTGGGAGCACACACACACACACACACACACACACGTAGACACACACACACACACACACAGACACACACTTTGAGTTGAACCTGAAATCATGAATCAGAAGCAGCGTATTAAAATATACCGGGTATTAGAGTGAACACCGCAGTGAAGTACAGTAAAGGTTCTAATGCTTCTTCCTTCCCCTTTCATTCGCCGCGCCTGAGCACGACCCCTCGCATCTGCAAACGTATTGGAGCCGATGAAATATTCATGGATGGGTTATTAATTATTGAGGCCGCTGCAGGCAGGTCTTTAATTTTCATCTTCGGCTGGGGGGAAACGGGGGGAAAACAGCTGTTAATTGCAAAGTAAAAATGCATCTGGACACGTTTCGTCACGCGACCTCGGTCACTCCCTGGATCCCCAGTCACTTACTGACAAAACGACGTATTAGTACAAAACCAGCAGGACGCGGACGCACTTTTACCAGTCCGCTTCTATTGCTTCTGGGTCACGGGGAGATGGAGATAATCTAGGCTTTTCTGGGTCTGGAGGGCGGGGCACACACTTTGGGGTCAGACCAATCACAGACTAAGACACACCCTGAAATGGTGGCGGTCCAATCACAAGACAAACACACTCTCTAGTTAGGTGGCAGACCAATCACAAGGCAGGACACACTAGATTTGAGGCTGACCAATAACAGGACGAGAAACAGACTATGGATTGATGGGCAACACACACACACACATACAACTTTTACCCACATAGAATCAGTATTTACACAAGTTTAGAAAATTTCCAGTATGCTTTGCTTGGTCGTAAATATTAAATAAAGATTGTTTGTAATATAATAAAATCGTTTTGACAAAAAAAAAATCGGTGTTTTAGATCGCCAGCAGGGGGCACTGGCAATACTATCTTTGTATTTAGTTATGAACACATTTAACTACAACCACACACACACACACACACACACACACACACACACACACACACACTTTTGGCTTCTAGGGTACAAATAAATAAAATACTGTCTGATGCCACGTAATGAAGCTTGTGTGTTATGTATATGTATATGAATCAAAAGCTGGTAAGACAGCCTAACATAAGCAGTTTTTCTGCAACACATTTGAATTTAAGCTTCTCTCTTTATAATTAATTCTAGATTCTTCGGTTTAGGGCGTGACTCCTTCACTGGACCTACTATGAGTTAAACTCGAAAACATTACCTCCATCCACCCACCACACCAATAAATCTGAATACACACTTTCTGTGTTTCGGCGAGTGGGAAGAGTTTAAAAATATACTGGTGATTCATTTCTACAGGGTCTTATGAAACATACAAGTCAAGTTCTCTTTAAAGACAAACTAAACAAACAAAGGATGAAAAACTGAACTTTATAAACCTTTAGCAAGCCTGTGGAAATATACTTATGTTTTAGTATAATGCTCCACATCTGTGAAAACAAAAAGAAGGGATGTGAGAATGTTCGAAGAAGGGATGGGTCAGGTCTGATGGAGAGGGGGAGAGAGAGAGTGAGAGAGAGAGACAGAGAGAGAATGAGATGAGGAGAGAGAGAGAGATGAGCGAGAGAGAATGAGATGAGGGGAGAGAGAGAGAGAAAAGGAGAGACAGAGACAGAGAGAGACAGAGACAGAGAGAGAGAGAGAGAGAAAGAGAGAGAGACAGAGAGTGAGAGAGAGACAGAGAGAGAGAGAGAGACAGAGAGAGAGAGAGAGAGAGAGAGAGATGAGCGAGAGAGAATGAGATGAGGGGAGAGAGAGAGAAGGAGACAGAGAGAGAGAGAGAGAGAGAGAGAGAGAGACAGAGAGAGAGAGAGAAGGAGAGACAGAGACAGAGAGAGAGAAAGAGACAGAGAGAGAATGAGATGAGGAGAGGGGAGAGAGAGAGATGAGCGAGAGAGAATGAGATGAGGGGAGAGAGAAAGAGAGAGAGAGAGAAAGAAAGACTCAAGGACGAGTTCCTCCTCTTCATCTGCTAAAGACCCGATGTGTCTCTCATCTTCCCTCCTCCGGCGAGTCGAGTGATGGGACACTTCACTAAACTCGTCTCACGCAGCGGCTTCACGTGTCCATATGGATCCGGACAGATGTTAAATATGACACACGCAGCTAAAACATCTCTTTACTAGGAAAAGAATGTGATGTTTAGTAAAAAAAAACATTAAAACAAAAATTTTAATAAAAAATCTAGAAGCCAAATTGGACAAGGCCTATTTAATTAACCGATATTTGCAGTATATATTGTGATTTACTTGTACGTGTGTATATATTTATGTGTGTGAGTGTGTATAATATCAAGCCAAGGACACAGATCTGCACTTAGTAAAATGGGTTGAGAGATCAGATGAAACGAGGATGTAAGCATCCATTATGAGTGCGCTTCTGCATTCACTCAGGCTCCCGTGGGCCGTTTCTCCTGATCTGCCCCTTCAGAGTTTCTTCGACACGCTTTTACTTTGAGTTTCTGCCATTAAAACACACATTTCTGCCCAAAACGTGGAAACATGCAACCATTTCCCGGCACTTTTTCGTACAAACAGCCGGTTTGGAACAGTCACACGGGACGAGATCCTAGAATTATTCTCACAGATTGATGGTAGAAATTCTTAAGCTTGCAGAAATATCTTCACAACGGGGTCCAAATGCCACATTACAGTGGTAAATGATATAAAAAAAAAAAGAAAAAAAAAAAACACTTGTTAGTTTGTTCTAGAAGCGTGTGGTCCTTCACAAAGGTCAGTGAGTCCATGAAGCAGGTGAAGGAGATCTGAGCATCACCTCCACCATTTCCCGCGAGTCTTCATAAAAGGTGACGTGATAAACGACCACATCGTGCAGTTATACTCCATGTGAGGAGACACTTTACAACTTACGACCCGAAACCAGTGGAGATGCTAAGAAACGCCCTTACCTCCAGCATCTGGAGAATGGATCCGGCTCTCACAATCACCTAGGTCTTCGATTATCTGCCAACTGATCGACTCTGCTGTAGGAAATGTGCTCTCGTTCGCTTAGTTTATTTCATATCAAACCAAACGTAAAATCCATGGTGGGTCGGATGAGAGCTCGCCTCCGTTTAGCGATTATTCTCGCGTCCCCAGCATCAGCTTCGCTCCCTCATGCATCTTTCACGGTGTATTTGAAGCGCCCTACACGCCGAGGCGACGCCCCCTCGCTGCTTCCCCAACCTTTCCGCCGCTAATGACCAATTAGAACGCAAGGACGCGTGCCTCCGCCAATCGGGCGCAAAAGGCGGGGCTTCGTTAGGCTCTCAGCAATGATGTAATGGTCCACTTTTCTTCTCCCTCAGGTTGCGCTCTCCTGCGGCAGCGTCAGACGCGAACAAGAGTCTCTTTCATCAGCGATGAGTTCATTCTCCTTAAAAAAAAAAAGAAAGAAGGAAAGTAAACTCCAAGGACAATTACAAAAAAAATGATCTAATAGGTGTACGAGAAATGGATTTGTTGGAAACCACGTGTGTGGTCTACATCGTTTCATTTAATTCTAAGGATCTATTGTTCCCCACATTTGAATCATGTTAAATTATAATACCTATCTAATAATAGTAATTCAATTGTGCTATTAGTTCTAATACATATATAAAAATGTTGTATATAAATGTATACCAAATTGTATTCTTTTTCACACTATTTTGTTTCTAAAATAATTGTTTTTAAAATGATTGTTTCTCGATGATTTTGATATTTGTAAACGTATTTGTAAATCTTAAAATGTCTGATTTTCTTTATTATTTCTTCCTGTCCAACAATATTCTAGCACATCATGTGCATATTAAATAAATTAAATAAATAAAATAATTAAATAAATAAAATAAAAAGAAATATTGTCATGAGACATCTTTTGTCCCGTTTTTCAACAGATGGATGTACAAAAATCCGGTGTTCCGTCTCTGGGACTGTAGTACACAACATTCTGTACACAACACGTACCAATCTTCATCTCGCTCGATGTCGAGGCCTGAAACAGAGAAAACAAATGAGGCTTCGGTGGAAGATGATGTTACGGCCTCGTTACGTAACAACAACTCATCGTTCTTCAGCGGGAGAAACAGATAAATAGCTGGTGATGTCATGCGAATGACATCATGTCCAAGAAACTGCACTTACTTCTGCTGACCTCATGCTTTCGACTTTCACTTCTCGTCAGTGTCACTCTGACCTACAATAAAAGATAGCAGATAGTAAAGATTTGCAACTTGACTTTTACGATCAATAATATTTCTCAATTTCTCCCCATATTTATGCATTTTTATGGAGAAAAGGAGTCAATGTTTATTACTACATTAAGGCCTCGATCTTTGTTTTAAACATCACGGAAGAAACAGTGTCTTTTCTAGGGCATGGATTTCGAATTCATGCCCTTTGCAGAAGCTCTTATTATATAAAGTGACATTTAAGTTTGACGTCGGCGTCCTCAAAGAAATCCTCAAAGTGCTCAGAACAATTATTTATTTACAGGTCTGCGCCGAGTTTGATTTAAAAGCACCGGATGACGCCGCTCTAACACGCCACTGACATTCCCTCAGCTGGGCCGGTCAGTCGTGTCCAGCGTGAAGACGGAGCCGTGCTGTACAATAACAATCACATCCTTTCAAATCTGGGATTATGTGGGATTAGGCAGGCAAATATTAATTCCCGCTGGGCGACTTCACACACACACACACACAATGTGAGACGAGTCCTCGTTGTAAATGACATCGTGAGGTAGAGAACAGGCCGTCCTGCTTTGGCTCCTCACGAGTGTTCAACCCAGTAACCTTTTAATGGCTTCAGCGTTCATCCCAAACAACACGATGATTTCTGTGATGAAGCTGCGGAGCCGGAGCAGATTTAAAGGTGGAGTTACTCATTAGTCATGAAGGTCGTGTAAGAGGATGAGCTCAGATGTCTCTCTCTGTCTGTCTCTCACCTATTACCTGTCTGTGTTAACTGTCGACCTCTATCTCTGTCTGATTATCAATAGATCAAGCCATTCACACATCTGTCTATCTATCTATCTATCCATCAATCTGTCCTTCCAATCATCCATCCATCCATCAATATATATATATATATCCGATTTATTTGTCTGTCTCTCTGTACATCACACTTTGTTTGTTCATCAATATATCTATCTATCTATCCATCCATCCATCCATCCATCCATCCAATCATCCATTCATCTATATATATATATATATGTCTGTCTATCTACCTGTCCATCCAATCATCTATCCGTCTATTTATTTATCTATCTGCCTGTCTGTCTGTCTACAATTTCTATCTATCTGTACATGTTATCTGTCTGTCTCTCTCTGCAATTCACACTTTGTTTGTTCATCTATCTAACTATCTATCTATCTGTATGTCTGTCTGTCTATCTATCTATCTATTGTATCTACCATTGTACCTTTCTGCGTGACTACCCATCAATCTGTTCATCTATCTGTCTATCAGTCCACTTACTATCTATCATGAAAGAATCTGTCTCTCCATCATTCTGTCGGTCTGTTTTCGTCGAGCTCCAGTGTTTGTGCTCAGTGTTTGACGTTTTTGTCGTTCACTACAGCTGATAATCACGTCGCATCTTCCCTTCGCTTGTTTTTTGCCCGACATTGACAAAATAGGTCATTGTAACTCACATCGTAAAGGACGTAAAGGACAACGAAGCAGAAAACGGAAAGACCTGTGAAGGAGAAAGACGCTTCATGTTTGCTGTGAAGGAGTCGAACATGTGCAGGATTGAAGCTACGCCGCTTTCTCGTCTCTTTCTGCATCTTTCTGCCTCTCAAATCCTCTCCTTGATGAGGATGCCTGTTCGGTCTAAACCTTTTTAGTAATAAATCTCACAACGATGGTCAAAGTTCATTTAAAAAAAGTATAGAATCAAATCAGCAGGTTGCAGGTGATAAAAACATCACTGTCTATAGTCATTGTGAGAGATTAAAGAAGCACCTTAGAATGTCGTATAGGTGACATGGCATGTGAGCAAAGAGACAATTACGGGAAGTTTGCACAACGTAGTTCTGGTTGAAAAAAATCTTAGTAAATGTCAACTCAACCTTTTTATATCCGCATTTCAAGCTTAATATGAGGCATTTTAAAGTATATTTTCTACAACAATGCCGTTATCCCTACTGCTTGTATCCATTTTTTTGCATCCCTGCTGCTTCATTTTTTGATCACTTCCCTATTAACATGCTGGTTGGGGAGCGCTATTAACATCCAGCCATCTGAAATCCTTTCTGAAAACAACCATCGAATCCAGAGCTACAAGACCCTCAAAAGACTTTCATCCGTTTCTTGAATCCGAAGGTTCATGAACTAAATTTCTACTCGGAAAGTTTCTCTTCCACATCGGCTGAAAAGCTCAGCAGCTCTTCAGTCTGGCGCTGACGGTTACGGCAAACCTCAGGCTTTCATGCTCTTATTTAGAAGAGGATAAAAGCGGGTTTGAGGAGGAACGCTGGGTTTGGGATAATCAGTGGTGTGTGTGAAGAGTCTGACTTTAATTAATATCCATCGCTCTTCCCGCAGGGCTGCTTTCCTCTAGGGTGGATGACACGCACACGACTGAGGCCTTCTGGGATTTGTTTTGGGAAGTTTAGTGTTGGCTTTCACATCTCTACACCAGGAAGAGGCGGGCACTGTGTTATCCAATTATTAGCTTGTGAAAAACAGAACATGCAGGGAATATTCAATGAGACTGATTGGGTTTAAAAAAAAACATCTGGAGCTTTGTGTGTGTGTGTGTTTGTACATGTATAGATGCATGAATACACACATGTATTATGGACACACACACACACACACAGAAAGGCTGGGCAGGTGTCAACGTGCGAATTAAAAATTTACATATTTTTGTGAAACTGAAAATGTCTTTAAAACAAAAAAAAATGTCCCTGTCATTTCAGAGCTCATAGTTCTTGACTGGGAATAACAAACATGGTAATTAAATCAATTGATTGCATCTAAATACTGTTCTTAGCGTTCTTACACACACGCGCATGTAAATCGTACACACTATAAAAACATAAAACTCTTGCATTAGCTGAAACAAATTCAAGACAGCAAGGAGAAACTGTAAAGAACAAAATAGCATTTTATTGACTTTCATATTAGTTCCGAGTCTCTTTTGTACTTAGAAAACATGAGTAATATCAATCACAAACACGACGAAAGTAGACTGTGCCAATGAAAAATAGTTTTCTCTTTCCAGTACATAGAATATAGACAGTTCAGAAAAATAAAAGCCCACCCGTCCCTTTATGAAATAAACCCCCAGAGAGACACTCATCTGGGAAAGGGAGTCTAGGCCACACACAGTCCCACAGTCTGTGTCTCCACACACACACACACACACACACACACACACACACACACACACACACACGCACGCACATTACTGAATACAACTGTATGGAACAATAACAGTTTTCACTTTACATTTCCCGGAAAAAAAAAACAAGGAAAGGACGTCACTATTCCAGCACGGGACAGGGCAGATGTTCAAATTCAGTAACAGTTTGGAGCCACGAGTGCTTGCGCTCCATCAGCTCGGCTCTGGTGCTGAAGCGAGTAACGGCTTCCTCGGAGCTGATGCCAGTCAGATGCTGGAATCTCACGCTGGTATTAGGAAACATTACAGACATTTCATTAAAAAAACTACACCAAAAACGTCCTCGCCGACATCGTTACGGTCATTACGCAATAAATGGCTTTTTTATGTAAAACACGGCTTAATTTGCATAAGGAAATTTACCACATGCTGGTCACCAACAACCGCTTTTACTGTTTCAACTTTTAAAACGTGCACAAATACAATTTGCAGGAATGGGACCTTTCGAAATAAATGGTTATTTAATGTATAATCCACAAGTGCTTTTAATTTAAAAGCACAAAATATACTCATATATATATATAATGTCTGAAAATATTTTATTCTGGGAAGGAAAATAGAAAAAGCTAAAGCTTTTACTAAGTTAATACTATAAAACGCTGGTCACTGAATTAGTGTGTAACCAAAATTCCAACTTTAAGGCCTTTTTTAGTGCGGCATTAGGATACCAGAACAGTCCGTGTATGTCCAGAGACACGCAGCATTAGTTACATCTCTGATAGGGGTCATGGCTCTGAAATATTACAATTATTTCAAACAAATAATCCTGTTTGATTAAAAAAATAATAATAATTGCCTTGTGTTATGTATATACTGTATGTGTGTGTGTAGACAAGTATATATAGACACATTTTTGTGTGTACACACAAAAACACACACACACACACACACACACACACACACGGGTGAAACGGGACGATTTCTTTGATCAGTAACAGTTTCTTAAATTTTTCATGTCTTAAAATAATATCACCTTCTTAAAAAACGGACCTAAAGCTTGAACTTTCATTAGTTTTGAATCAAACATCCCACTGGCTGGAGGTCGTGAGCGGCATTGATCAGTGCTGATACAGTAAGAGGAGTCGAGGCCGAGGACGGCGCATTCTCAAGTGCACTAGAGCAGAAACACAGAGCCAATCAGAGGAGAGAACCATCCGCTTCCCAGAAAACCACACCAGCCTGGGATGGGGGGGAAACGGAAAGCAGAGACGGGGTGACGGTACCACCATCACTAAATGAATCATCACAGTGAGCTATTTGATATTGCAGGCGTATTATTGAGCCCGTGTGGTATAAAAGAGCAAATAACTCACCGATGGGTCCCATCTACTAGGTCAGATGAAGCATATTGCACATGAGCTTCGCATGTGTTGTGGAGGCAGCTCCTGAAAAGCCTCCAGAACATTCAACGTGTCGACGCGTGGGTGTCATGACATCATCTGTACACGCCACAAGCCCAGAAGAACGCTGGCTTTTCCCACCTCCAAAGTCTTCTTGGCAGAATCGTCTGGAAACGGTCCACGTTGATTGGCCGGACGTCAGAGGTGCGGCGCTTCAGCCGTGTGGAACATGGATGGGGGGGGGGGTCACCAAACCGGTCCGTTACAATTGAGCAGATACAAAAGCAGCACTCTGTGAGGAACAACAAAGCAGCCACTAAAAGAGCTGAAAATGTCATTAAAAGTGCATCGGAAATGTCAAATTACAAGATGGTGGCAGGAAAGAGCGACCGGGGGGGGGGGGGCAATGGCTTTGAGCATCAGGCTTTTAATAATCGACACGAGAAAAGCTCCATCCTCACACGAGGAAAGTTCCGTCCCAAATCAAACGCAAACCTGCTGCCTGGTGGAGCTGTTGGCGGGTTTGAGGTGAGAAACACGTGTGTGATTGACGGCTGAGGAAGCAGGCCACAGAGAAGCTTCACGTCCGGGCCGGGCTTCTTTTGAAAAAGCTTTTGAGGCTTGGATCAGGCGTGCTGATGGATCCTGTAAATAGTGTTACAAACGCCATGGTTTTGGTTTATTGTCGGTCGGTGTAGCCCTTTGATGCGACAAACGATAGAATACAAACAAAGAAGAAAAAAAAAGACTGACAAACAGAAGCGTGATGTGAAAATAGGTCGTATATCAACGGCTGGTCTTTGGTCTCCTCTGACGTTAAAAAAAGAAAAAGAAAGAAAAAAAAAAAGAAACGAGAATGAAAGACAAAGCAAGACAATTCTCATCTACTTTGTAGATGATGCCAGAGAAAACCAACTCTGGAACGAAAAAGAGAGACAACAAAAATGGAATCTCGTGAATCTTGGAATAGAAATATTTACAGGGTAAATGGGAATGATGCATTAAAAAAAGCAATACATTCCAAATTGGGATATATTGGCATTCATCCCACATCTGTCATTTCCGCCTCCGTTCCAGCTGTTCAAAAGCTGGCAGAGCCACAATCTCTGAGCAAGATGATTGTCCATGAGACAGCAAGGCCCACTACAAACAACAGAACCAAAATGCCTTATTTGAGTATAAACTTGTTGCGTAATGCCAAAATAAAAATGAAGAGTTCATTCTTCATCTCCCCTTACAGACTTAGATGTTTTCCTTAGAAATAGATGCTTTCCTTAAAAAAAAAACTCGCCGGCTTCACGACAAGCCATTTAAAGACAGATTTCCAACATCAAGATACTTCAGTTCCAAACGATGCATTTCAACTGAATTAAAACCCTGTGTACCTAAAGTATCCTCTGTCTGGATAAATAAATAAATGTCACTGGTCATATAAAAAGAACAAAAAACGATGTCTGAAATGCCTCCATCGCGGCCACAACAGGGCGGCACAACTCTCTGAGCCTCTCGTGTGGGACAGGTAAACGTGGACTGGAACTGATGCTTCACCCAGCACCAGAAAAGCGTGTCCAGCCTTTCACTTCCTGTCTCTGGCAACTCTGCAGAGTCGGTTCGTCACAGCAGGATATCAAGGAACAAAACCTCCGATTATGGTTTCTGTGGTCCAGGAGAAAGAACGACAGGCGTTGACAGACCATCCACACTTAGAGACGGGATCTGGATCTGACTGCTGCCGTTGGTGGGAAACTGTAACAAAAATACGAGCACTTTCTTTAGAAGCTAATTTCTGGGAAGAAACGTTCCAGACTTGTACATGTTGAATATAAATAAACATTTTGCTTAAACACTTCATTAAACACCATCACCTAACACTGACTAGTTCACATAAACAATAAATTAAACCGAAAACTATTTAAAAGATTGAAAAATTAGGGCCAAAAATCCATTCTCTGCAATTCTGATACTGTCCAGTAGATGGCCATGCACCTATCTGATCATCAGTTGAAATGTTCTAAATTAAGCACAAGCTTTTTTATTTTAACAATCCTGTAATTAAATTCCAAAATGCACCGTTATTTGGTTCAATAAAATGTCTTCAACAGATTCATCTTAGAGTAATAGATCTTTAGAGTAACTACATACAACGTCATCAGGGAAAAAGGTATAAAGACTGATTTAAAGAAAATGTTGCGTAAAAATCAACATTTTACAATTCAAATGTTTATACAAATTAAAATGTGTTTGGAATTTTTTTTTTTAAATGGTGTAAGTCATGTGTTGAGTGGAGACAGATGGTGCTGCTGCCACGCTGTGGACAGACACTGTGTGGACAGGAAGTCTCACCTGGAATGAAAGCTTGGCAGGGCTGCGTGGAGCGATAGGACTGAGAGTGCTCCAGAAGTGAATTGTTGATGGCAGCGGACTTGGTGTTAACAGCACGGGAGTCTAAAAGAGAGCAAGCAGGGTAGGTTGGGTAAGTGTGTGTGTGTGTGTGTGTGTGTGATTGTGAGAGAGAAACCAAGGTCACTTTGGTCGCTGTATTATTAAATTATTTTTGCTAAGGAGAGCACCATTATTTGAAATCACGTGGAGGTTTTATTAGAGCTGGATACAGGCGAATAATCAGAATGTGCACATAAATACTGCGGTGTATGAAGTACAATAAAGAAAATCAGCATGTTATTCGGGTAAAAATATGTAAAGCATCCCATACTATAACTTTCATAATATAATTTGACATTGTTAAGAATATCAAGGACACAACACTGTCGTAACCATTTTTTTTACACTTGTGTTCCAGTAGTGACACATTATCTAGAAGAGAGGAAAATTTATAATTCTGTGTTTTTTTTTATGATTTTTAATTGGGAGTCTACATCAATTATTATTATTGTAAAGTGCCAATAACACGCGTTCAAAAAATAATAAACACATAAAAAGTTCGAATAACATGTGATTATATGTTCATTCAAATTCTACGCACAAACATAATACTTATACCCCATGTATATTGTACACCCTATTTTAATACACCCTCTATTTAAAGCATACTTCAAAAGGCCTTTTGTGAAACGAGAGTGTGTGGAATCATAAAAAGCATAACTACTGCAAATTAACACTAGATACCAAACCATGGTTGCCATATTGGTCTGCTGAACTTGTTTTGGCGAACTAACTGACTGACTGTCTCTACTGACTCACCAGGGCATGAGCTGACAGAACTGTGGGTGTTAAGGTGTTGGTAGCACTTCCAGGGGCGAGCAGGCTGTTCACCGCCGCATTAACCTTATCCAACGAGAGTCCAGGGGGCAACAGTGTGGACGAGGACGGCAGCTCCAACACGCGAGGCTTCTTTGATTTAGGAGGCTGCGCTTCCTGTGTGCTTGCTTGAAGGGAGGCAAACGCAGTGTTGGTGTCCTCTGAAAACGATGGAAGCGAGAGGCTGAATGAGATTCAAAATCTCCAAACAAACATCTACTGAGAAGATTTTTGAAAACCATTGACCAACCAGGCAGTTCGGGTTTGTCTTTCACCTCCCCTTCCCCAACCGGCTGGACATGAGGCTCCAAGCAGGGAAACGGGGTGTCGACGGGGATGGGGGCGTCTGTACCGGCAGGTACGAGTACTGTAGGCAACGCCTGTGTGTGATGTAAAAACGAGATTGGAAGGATTATTAGAAGACATTTGGAGAAACGTTTCCCCACAGACCGTTTACCTCGACATCGGTTTCGTCCTCTACGGTGACGATCTCCAGCAGATCTTCTTCAGACTCTTTGGGCAGCCCGACCGGCGGCGGCGGCTTTATGACCACGATTAGTGGCTGAGAAGAGTTCACAAGACATTCTCTAGAAGCCAGAGGGATGAGTGACGTGAGAGAGGCAGAATCAGACAGGTAGATTTGCTGTGGGTCACATAAATTCTGGCTCTTCAGAACTTGAGGATTCTGTGAATACACAAAACACACTGGTTAAAAAGGACCACCATCATTAAAACCAATCTTTACCAATCCCAAAATGCACAAAATATGCAAAACTATGCAAAAAGTGATATATTATTACCTTGTAAAAAAATGTGAATAAGTTAAGAATATTTTTTTTTTAAATAATCTTAAAAAGAATGAGTAAAAGTTAGATTGATATGTGGCTTGTTTGTGGAATGAATTCATTCCTCATGTTTGAATGAAGCTTAAGAAAAATCACTGTATAAAATGAATGTGGTTTAAACACATTCAACTGTATTTCTATTTACTCGTCTATACGTAGTTGCGACTTGCACTAGCGTGTAATGACGAGGTGCTGAAGATAGAGTACCATAGTTGCCGTGGCGGATCCGGACGGAGTCTGCGGACTGAGGGCGGGTGTAGCGCAAGGTGACGGGTGCGTGACGATGACCTGCAGACTGCTGCTGTCCGCTGTCTGACCTTCAGACTGACTCACACGCACCTACACACACACACACACACGCACGGCGAATGAGAAGCAGCAACGACACAAACAGTGGCGCTAATAATTATTTGCAGACACACAAGGCTGAGCAGCTGCTTAGGACAAACCTAAACGCCAAAAGCTATTTAAAAGTGATTGGTTTAAAGAAAACATGAAAAGCCTTCGAGCACATGTTTTTATTTGCAAAAAAGACGGGAAAATGCTATATTATTCTGGTGTAGTGTTTTGACGAAACAACCCGCTGACCTCATGTTCGCCGCGCTCAAAGGCTGCGGGTTTGGCGCTGCTGTCGCTCAAGTTGTGCTCTGTTTTGATGGATTTGGAGCTTTTGCCAGGCGTCTGCAGAGATTGGATGGTGAAGGTGGAGTAGAGGCCAGACTTCATGTAATCGTTGCGTGAGCTCCGCTGCACCGAGCTCGGGGAGGAGCGCTGAACCTGCAGGCTCTTGGAAAGACACCCGTTGACGTCGTTGGCGCCGTTTGTAGCTTTAGCTTGAATCGACGTCTCCGATCTGTCCCCTGCATCGGGTCGCTGAGGATCCTCGGGCCCTTTGACTCCGTCAGCAGAAGCAGGGTCAGGAAAGGTCACAAACTTGTAGACGAACTTTTGGCCGCTAACTTTTTTAATAATGTTCTGTGAAGAGAAATTAAAAAAAACGGAAACATCAAGAATGGAGCGTTTTTTTTCTACAAATGCACTAGGGCACTAACTTTGTCATAGTAGTAGCGAAGCGCTCTGCTCAGTTTGTCATAGTTCATGTTGTTTTTGTTCTTGCGCAGCCCCCAGAGTCTGGCCACCTCCTCAGCATCCAGCAGCTTGAATTCCCCGTCTCCAGACGTCCAGGAGATCAGGTGCTTCTGGTTCTTATCTTCCAGCAGGTGAAGCAGGAACTGCCACAGTGTAATGGACGGATCCATTGCTAACAAAACCAGACAAAGACATATTGTTTGAATTTGGAATAAACATCTATAAACCGTTAACAGTGTCTTGCAAGATCAAAAATTTAATTACCAGAAAATTTGATTTCCAGTAAAGCAAAGGTCATATTTGCACACAAAGTTGTACATTGTTGTGTATTATCTTCATGATTGTTGTGGAATTACACTATTGTTTTTATCTGTATTATTTGAAAGGTGTAAATCAGAACTGCAACAACTAGTTCAGTGATTCCGTAAAATCCTAGCCTAAATTAATTTTTGTAAGGGATATTGAAACGTACTGTGGTTTTGTACAAGAAAATATTTAGTTTTTAAGTCACTTTGTTGTTGGCTGAATTTATATGTACTTTGCAGGGGGATCATTATTGCCTTTGGGTTTAAAATAAAAGACAGTGTTAATTAAAAAAACAAATAGCATGTTTTTTTTTATGTTTACGGACAAATATTTGCTTGGGCAAAAAAAACATCATTGTTAGAATAATCGAAAAACTAGTAGACAGATTAGTTGATTAATTGAAAAAAAAAACAAAAAAAAAAAAAAATCGATAGATTAATCGATATGAAAATAATTGTTATTCGTAAGTGCACATAAATGCATATACGATGTGTTTGAGTATTAACTACTCCGATAAAGTTAGTTCCAAGTGCTGTCAATCAATTTTATGCTAAAAACCATCAACAAGCCTGCACTGTATTGTCTTCTCCACTAAAATATTTATTTTAAAGAGTGACCCGTTAATAAAATATGCAATCACGTCAAAAGTGCTGTGTAAAATGAGCCGACTGAGCCCGAGCGTGGCTGAGAGCAAACGTCTTTTGCTTTAATAGGAATTGTAGGAATAAGCATGAAACGGGAAAAATATTTCAAAGCAACGCAAGAAAAAAAACAGCTTTAAAGGTTTAACTAAATCCTGAGCCACTGAATGCGGCTCTCAGCCTCTGCTCGCTAAACCAAATCTCTGTCCATTTAGATTTCTGCTCGAGCGACGGAGAGATTCTTCAGGAACGGAGAGTGGAAACTGAAGCGATGGTGAAAACTCTGAAAAACTGACGGGAAAAATGGTGGCACAGTCATCAGAAGACGTGCACCACAAGTTCAGGAAGAACATGCTAGAAATGTAAATGAACCTTGTTATAATTCCCCCCTTCATTTGCGTAGCGCACAAGCAACACCTTAGAAACGATCACCATGGTAAAAGCATTTAAGCAACAGTTTCTAAGGAATGAAAAGACCCCGCCACCCTTTCAGAACTAAACCAACGACGACAAGAACGGGAATCGTTTTCATTTAAACCGTGCGCTCAAAATCTGCGTAATTAAAGCAGCAATTAAACGAGCCGTAAGCGAGTGACGGAGTGCGTTCATTAACGGCAGAAGCGTTGTCGATAAATGGGGTCCTGGTGAGACCACCACACCTCAGCAGCAGGAAAATCCCCAGGCTTTTGAGTTTGGGACTTAAGTGTTTGTCCAGTGAGCACACACACACACACACTGACTGCTAATACACTACTTCAGAACTCAATAAAATCGTTTTTCTCAGTGGCAGCAGTGGTCCAGCAGTGGGAGTTAGACATGCCATCCAGATGCTGAAGGCTCAGTGTTCTTGTGTAAGAGACATGTCTCCCAGCATATGACTGCCCACTGCTCCGGGTTGGTACGCATACACTACTGTTGAAAAGTTTGGGGTCACTTGAAATGTTTATTTTTTAAAGAAAGGCACTGTTATTGTCAACGAAAAAATATTTAAATTAATCATAAGCACGCTCTATACATTGCTAATGTGGTAAATAACTATTCTAGCTGTAAATGTCTTGTTCGTGGTGCAATATCTACACAAGTGTAACGAGACTCATTTCCAGAAACTCCAGTGTTTTAATGGTACAATGTGTTTGCTTATTGTGTCAGAAGGATAATGGACGATTGTAAAGCCCTTGTTGGATCATGTTAGCACTGCTGGAAACTGTTTAGCTGATTAAAGAAGCTATAAAACTGACCTTCCTTTCAGCAGGTTGAGAATCTGGAGCATCACATTTGTGGGTCAATCATGGTCACTCAAAATGGCCATAAATGGATAACTTTCATGTTTATTCTTGTTCTTAGAAATGAAGGCTAACCCGTGTGAGAAATTGCCAAGAAACGGAAGATTTGACCCCGAACTTGGGAGCAGTAGTGTATGTATTTTTTGTTTATATACAGTATGTAAAACACTCAGCTCTGTTAAACAAGTTGATCTATAAGAACGAAAGTTCTTTTAATGTGTCCATTTAAAAAGATGGCGATGCTTTTGCACGGATGTCCACAAATTCTCAATTTCATTGTAACCCAGTGCTGTTGACGACAACAAAGGCCGTTCTAAGCTCTTCTATTCTGAACTGAACCACATCTGGAAAAACATGTACGGTATCTAAACAACTTCAGATTGATGGAGCTCCACAGGGTTACAGCAGACAAACGCAGGTTTATTTCCACGCTGATTATGCTCTTGTGGCGTCGTGTGACTAATCAAGGGACTGGCACGGCTCGTAGACCAGCCGGTACATCTGAGGAAGGCAAACACAGGCGGGCGCTGAACAACTCTGCGGCGTTGTCTCCATTATCCCGTCTTGCCTTAAGACTGTTCAGGGACCTCGGTGCTCAATAGTCAATTACGTCGAGTTCTCAGGCTGCTTGATGACTTACAGCCCAGAAATGAATTGCTTTCCCAGAGGAGGCGAGAGCTCGACAGGCCCGGTGTGAGCAGAATTCCTTCACTGCCGAACGAAAGGCACATTACAATGGACGTCTCTGCAGAAACGAACAAATAAAGGCGACAAATTGCAGACACGAGCGCCTCGAGGAGACGCCTGAATGAATCAGGTTGGAATAACTTAATAACACAAGTTTCTGTACTTTACGGTGTCCACAACTCAGCATGGACGAGCGTTCTTGGTCTTGGGAAAGACAATCATGCTATTTCATCAAAACACAACACAAATATTAAAACAAGTGTTGAATAATGTGAAATAATTCCTACCATTCATATTAGAAACCAAAATGTCACTTGTGTCTCACAGACAAGCCAGTTGGTGCAACACAATCACAAGCATGTTGACATTTATTGATCATAAGAATGTTGAATTGATAATCACACGAATACCTTCGTCCTGTATACGTTATGCATATTTTGTAACAGAAATCTCGTTGAACCGACCAAACGTAAATAAACGAGGATGCAGTGCTGAATTCGCTGTTGTTGCTCGCACTTTTTTGGACAAGCAGTGATTTGAACACAATGTTCTGGCTCACGGCAGATTTCTACACCCCCGTGCAGGCATTACAACGCAACATTCACGTAACACGGCGCGACTTGAGTGCCAAAAAAAATCCCAGGTTCTGTAGTAAAGCAGCGCGCAAACTCCGAGGTAATCGCTCCACGTCCGATTCTCCCGAGCAGAAATAAAACTTACCGCTGATCAACGGGTTGCACTCCATCTCCAACCCCTGGAAACGTGCTCGGGACTCTTTTACTCCTCCGAGATCAAATCACGTCCATAGCTGTGGTCGCTGCGTGTCAAAAGTCGGTGGTTTAATTGCGTTTTGGTGTTATGTAACACATTCACCTCTCCCTCCATGTTAGTTGACGTTAGCGGCTAAGTGGCTAGCTCGCGTTAGCAGCCTGTCCGTGCAACGATTCCAGTCAGCCCGGAGACTTACTGACACGTCAAAACACTCGGTAAAGCCGCCGCTGTTTGCGTCTGTGACGGGAAAAAAAGCACAGTCGGCCCCAAACGCGACACCTTCTTGAAGTATTGGTTTAATTTCTGTTCGTCGGACGCTCGGGGAAAGCAAATAAACAGAAAGCGCTGCTCAGGTAATCCATCCACTTCGGCGGGAAGCTCGAGCTTCCCTCCCTCGGCGTTGTCCGAGCAACGGAGAAAGTCCTCGAGCGTGTCGCCCGAAACGGGTCCAAACAAGATGCCAAACGGCCGCTGAAGTTTATAACAACAAAGCCCCGCGCGTCTCCCCCTCTTTGCTTCCTGTTTCCACGAGCAACTCGACTACTTTTTTCACCTCTCTCTCTCTCTCTCTCTCTCTCTGTGGTCCACGAGTCCCCCGCGCGACGGTGACGTCACTGACTGCACGGGCACGTCAAGGATCGTTTTAGGAGCACAAAACTTTGCAGTTAATCGGGCGATATGCGTGGCATTCGCCAGCAAGGTCGACTGACGCGATTACAACGGAGAGAAAATTCACACGCAAAAAAATAATAATTCTCACGAGTTTTTTTTTGCCA
>MU204235.1:8889764-8907022 GCA_017309775.1 Paedocypris sp. Pulau Singkep
TCTTTCTTGCACTTATCTTGTTTATGTCTGGCACCTTTTTCCAGTTCATCTTGGTTATTCCTCCTCTCCTCTCGCTCTATATCTCTCTTTCTCACGCTGTTTTCATTTTCTCCACACCATCAACCCCCCACCCTCGCTTGCTCGCTCCATCTCTCAATCCACAGGTTGTTGAGGAAGGCCAGTCTTTCATTCAAACAATCTGAAGTGCGGAATCTTAATCACGCACCTAAATGTCTTGCTCAATTTGAAGTCTGCGTTTCTTTTGTAAATCAATGTGACGTTCTCCCTAAATCCCAACTCCATCTATTTAAGACTAGAGTCACCGAAGAGTCGGTTTTGACACAATGTGATGACTGCGAGTCTTTGTACTGAGAGGAATCATCTATTTCAGGAAGCACGTCTTATAGCGCTGCCACAATTCAACATCCAGTTTCCATGGCAACAGGTGCTGGTGTGACAGGGCAGCAGTCACACACTGCAGAAACTTCAAATCCACCACGGTCTCTGGATAAACAGCCTTAAAATAAAAGTTTGACTACTGTTGACTACTGAGATTAATTTTGTGATGGATAATGTTGTTGAAACTTGGAAGTGTGACATTGATTAATCTCTGCCAGTAACTGTGGCTTAAATTATTGTGCCAGAAAGACATTTTGAGGTTTAATTAGAAAATATTTTCATGTAAAGTTTAAGTAATGGACAAAACACAAACTGAAAATATTGAATTGTATTCAATGCATCTTTCCAAACAACAGTACAACCTGTTGAAGGCATTGGTGGAAATAAACAATACATGTGTAATAATTCTACATAAAGACTGTTTAATCCGTGCTAAAATACTTCTCTCCGGGCTTCTGGAAGATCCATCAAGCCTTGTAATTCCCGCAGTCCCTAGAAAACAAATTCACTGTCTCAAACTCAACCAGACACATGGTGACATATATGACATGTAGTGAAATGAAAAAAAATATAAAGAAATACAAATATTAGAAACCTTTAAAAATAGTAAAGAGTGAAAATGCATAAAATGATGCAACAATGTGCCTAATTAAAAGAAAAAAAAATCAAATAAAATTAAGCACAAAAAATATAATAAAGGCTAAAACATCTTCAAACTCAGACACATATGCAAAAGTAGAAAAAAAAAATAAAAATATTAAAACAAATAATATAATAAAAAATCTGCATTTGTAATGAAACTGTAGTGACTGAAAGTAACATTTCCAAAACTATTTTGATTATATTTTTGAATATTTTGAGAAAAATAAAAAAGGTAATTAAATGGAAACATCGAAAAGCTTTCATCTTTATCATTTCGGCAGAATAAACTGTACCTCGAGAACCATGCGGATGTTGGCCTTTATCTTGGCGGCATCTTTGGTGAGGACTTCAGTGTACCTGAAGACATGAACAAACACACACACAGTACTTAACGCCATTAAAACAAACCATCATGAAGGTTTCTCCGTGAGATGTGGCCTTATACTCTGTGAGCTGGCTTGTTTTCTTTTCGATGAACTTCAAAGCCTCTGCGTGCGTGAATTCCACAAAGAATCCATATCCAACCGCCACGTATATTTTTGAAGCGTCGGGTCTGAAAGGAAACGGATCTTTTATGCGTTCGTCCTTTCAATGGGAAGCACTACAGCGAGACACTGACACGCAGCGTCGCACTGCGTCACTTACACGTGAGCCTGTACGTAGAAGCTGCAGCCAAGGTCAACCTCTGTTTTCAGCTCTTTGTTGTCCGACTCCTACAGAAAACGGAACAGGCAATAAAGCTACTTGTCATTGTCAACGGCACAGCACAGATTACCTTCACAGAATAATGCAAACACTGCAATAGACACAATAATGTGAGGACTCGCTGCATCACTGTGTGGTTACAACACCCGTCTATCCCCCAAATCGTTGAATCCTGGTCTGGTGGGTTCTAAAACTGAGGATCCCTAAGCAAGACACTGATCATCACATACCGCCCTGACACCACGGCTTAAGGCTTGTGTGTGTCACTTCACTGTGTGTGTAACTTCACTAGATGATTGTCAATACTGATGATTGTACTTCTATTTCCACAAGTATTTCTATCTCATTCTTTTTTATTGTTTGTTTGTTTTTATTTTATGGCATTCTACATCTTTATATGCATATTGTGTTGACATCGCATTTTAAGTACTTTAGGTATTTTGTACTGTTCTTCGTTGTATTTTGTTTTATTGTGAAAAGCTGAGCGGTTGGTAAAAAGCATTTCACTATATACTGTATCATACCATATGTGTGTGACTAATTAGCACTGCTACTTACATTTTTATTTAATTTGATGTTTTTATTTTCATTGAACACTGAGCACAATTTCAATACCGTCCCTAGTGGCCAAATTGACAAACTGTGCCAAATCAGCATTAATTTTATAAATAACACAGTAATCGTTAGTATTTTTAACAAAGAACATGGACCATTAAACTCACAAACACTATGCATAGGGCAATTCTTTTCGCTATAAGGCATTTCCCCTTACCTGGACGGCTTTTATGGTGTTCTTCAGCTGAAGGTACTGGGCTATCTTTTCATAAATTGCGTCTCTTTGCTCCAACACTTTTCTGCCGACACATATTGTTTAAAAAGTTGGTTGTACAGACGGAGCATTTAATTGCAAAATATAATCTCTGCATGTTTGTTACACACACACACACACACACACACACGCACACGCACACACACACACACACACACACACACACACACACACACTAATAGTATAAACATTTGTAAGTCGTTTGTATAGTTTAACGTTTAATTAATTGAAACAGAATCAGCACAAAACAGTCAGACCAAAATGAACTTACAAACTACATAAATGAAAATTCCATAAGACGTAAAGGTTAAACGTTTGAAATGCTATAGTAAATATCATAAATAAATACAGCGTTAAAGTTTTCATCGTTCTTGTTATTTTCAAAAACACTTACTGCAAGTCTCGTCTCAGCACCTCGTTGATAAAAGCCTCATATTGAAAAACTTTATCATTTATTTCTGGCGCCATTGAAGTCATGCAGTTTATGCAAAATTATAAGACTGGTCCGCTAAAAAAATAAACAGGAGTAATTCTTCCTACAAACTTCTATATACCGGCGTTTAATCTCACAGAGCGCAAACAATAATACAGACAAAAAACGTAGCACAATTTGTATGAAAAACGTAGATATATGGATGTATTTCTGTATAAAAATGACCGACTGTATGAAATGAAACCTTCCTTCAGCGTGTCACGTGGCTCTCGGGTTGTTTACAAGACGACACCCGGAAGCAACCACCAAACCGGATATGACGTCGACAAATTTTTCTTTTTATCTTTTTAAAAATCGATATACATTTTTGTCCACATCCTGAATATTGTCTTCTTCACAGAATGCACGCCTAAAATTGAAATAAATCGCTTTTGCGCGTGTTAAAGATTTTGAGGCAGGTAAGGAAATAAAGCCGAGTCGTTTACCCGAGTCGTTCTATAAAATGACTCCTTAAACAGATCGACTCTTTAAAAACAGTACCAACTATAAGCACATTAAAATGTTTAATGTCAAGGTCACAAAATGCCGGTCAGTGAAGAAACAGTGTAATGTATTAATTTGGAAATATAAAACATAAACATTAACCTTGAAGTTAACAGTAAACAGTAACCTGGAAGTTAACCAGATGAAACGAACAGATCGCGGGAAACAGATTCACACTCTGAATGAAGAAAGATTTGGTTCAGAAGATTCGATTCAGACGAGTCGAGCACAGTTTGAAGAGTTAGCCAAACTTCGTTCAGAGGTCAAGCAGCTGCTGCCGGGCCGCGCATGTTCAGACGGCAATGCGCTCGTCTAGAAAGTTCTAACGTCTAGTTTTCGTCGTCTGGACCATTGTAACATATATCGTTAAGTTCGGTCTTAGTTCGCAGAAATGGCAGGTCCAGAGCTGCTGTTGGACTCTAGCATTCGCCTGTGGGTCGTTTTGCCCATAGTCTTCATCACCTTCATCACCGGAGTTCTGCGGCACTACGTCACTCAACTGATTCACAGTGAGAAAAAAGTGGATCTGCAGCAGGTGTCCGACAGGTGAAACACCATAAGTCACGCGTCTGGAATCAGAAGTGCATTTCATTTAAAAATGTGTGAAAAATGACGTAAAAATGAATCATCGTTTTTGAATCCACAGTCAAGTGTTACTGCGCAGCCGCATACTGAGAGAAAACGGAAAATATATTCCCAAGCAGGTAGAAAAGAAATGACCATTCACTTGTAGTGTATATTGAAAAGGTTGAACAATTAATATTCAATTAAAATGTGAGCAAAAGCACACGTGAAACAATAAGAATGTATGTATATGGTGTGTAAATATATATGTTTATATCGTACTGTGTGCATACGCGGAAAAGTTGGAAAATAAAACTCCAAGGCCTTGTATTAGAGGTTTCACAGTACATAAAAAATATATATATATATTTTAATGTGTAAATAGACGTGTCAGTACAGTGTGTTGTGTGTTTTTAACTACGACTGCTTGGTGACACTGTTGTAGTCGTTTGCCATGCGGAAACACTTTTTCAACAACCCGGAGACGGGATTCTTCAAGAAGGTGAAGAGGAAAGTCAACAGCAAAAACCCCATGACCGGTAAAAGTGTTTGTCTGTCTCCACGGCTCCACCACACTGACCCCCACGTCGTCCCTCAGCAGAGGTGTAAAGTACTTGAGTAAATGTACTTCGTTACTTTACTTAAGTATGTTTTTGGCTACTTCGTACTTGTACTGAGTATCAAAAATGTAAGAAACTACTCTCTACACCACTGCATTTCTGATTGAGTAACTGTACTTTTCACTCCACTACATTTGAATTGCCACTTACCGTCACTTGTTACATCTTGATTGTGCGCGACAAACCATAATCGATTTATACCGCGGTTAATTTCTTGGGCGAACGAGGCTGAATTTTATTTATTCATTTTGCACATTTGAGTTTGAGTGAGACTTTGAGTGGCTTTTTGTTGTTAATTTAATTAGTTATTTTTGAAACATGGAGGTGTTAAAATTCGTTTCTGTATTAGAAAACAAAACCTCATGAATGGAGTTTTTTGTTTTGCCTAAATTTAGTACGAGTAAAATACTTAAGCTCTTTTAAAGTGCAATACTTTGCTACTTTGACTCAAATCTTTTTCATAGTGGTGACTTTTTACTCGTATTGGAGTAACTTATACAGCACGTATCCACACTTTTACTTGAGTATGGTTGTCAGGTACTCTTTACACCTCTGTCCCTCAGACCCCAGCATGCTGACGGACATGATGAAGGGAAACCTCACCAACGTCCTGCCGATGATTCTGATCGGAGGATGGATCAACTGGGCTTTCTCCGGGTTTGTCACAAGTGAGAGGCCATGACCGTCTTCAGATCCAGTCGCTGGTTGAGCAAGAAGTTGACGGAGCTTTGTTTCCTCCTCAGCCAAAGTTCCGTTTCCTCTGACGCTGAGATTCAAGCCCATGCTGCAGCGAGGGATCGAGCTTCTCTCTCTGGACGCCTCCTGGTAACGACACGTTTAGGAACGTTCTTCTTCTCCGTTACGAGAAACTGACTGTGGGCGAAAACGCAGGGTCAGCTCGGCGTCGTGGTATTTCCTCAACGTCTTCGGCCTGAGGAGCATGTACACACTCATTCTGGGACAAGACAATGGTGGGAAGGGAGTGATGGTGCTTCTGCAGTGCTGTGTGTTTTCTCACACTGGGTTTGTTTTCAGCCGCGGATCAGTCGAGGATCATGCAGGATCAGATGACCGGGGCGGCCATGGCCATGCCTCCGGATCCCAACAAGGCTTTTAAGGCGAGTAAACGATCACATGCTCAAGTTTGGTGTTGCAGCTCGGAGAAAATATAGATGACTAGATAGGGCCACCTACATTCAATGTTCTCAATGATCAGGAAACCCTCTCCCATAGCCTCTCATCAGCATTGTTTTGAGATGATTGTGAGCCGTTTTGAGAAACGTCAGGTTCTCATCAGCATGGTCTTGAGATGATTGAGAGCTGACATTTGTCCATCTGGTTCTTTCAGAGCGAGTGGGAAGCCCTGGAGATAGTGGAACACAAATGGGCCCTGGAGAACGTCGAGGAGGAACTCATGTCTCAAGATCTCAAACTCCACTGAGTCCGTCCAGATTTTTTGACCTTTTTACATGTTTCAAATGTCTTAAAGTTCATCTCACGCTCTTTGATGTAAAGTTTCCATGTCTAATAAAAAAATTAAAGGCTCAGTTGAACTGAAGTGTGCGATAAGACATCAAACTTGTGTGTGTGAGAGATTTCATTTCACCATGATGAATACGCTTTTATAAGTGCAATTATTCATAGACCTAAACGGTCGTTTCCTGTTCCTCCTGCAGTTCGTCATCACTTGCGTTGATGGTTTCTAACAAGCTGTGAAAGGAAATGAATGTCAGACGACAGCGAGATGTACGTAATAATGACTTTGGCTCAGTGTGGAGGAGAAACAGAACGACCTGGACCAGAAGAAGCTCCCAGTCACCAACAACAACACCGGAATCTTGAAATGTGATCATTTATTTACACAAGATTCCATACAGAAAACGTCCCCACAACGCGGTGAAATATCAAACCTGCTGCGACAAACTGGCAGTGACGCGGGCTGCGCAATATAGCAAAATTGTGTTTGCATCTCACTGAAAAACATATCAAATCCAAGGAACCGAACAATTTCTCCCCAAATGTACAGACAAAGAATCATGGATTTGCAACTGATGATTAAACAAAAACAACGTACAGTTTGCAATTACATTCAGTGTAGTTCTGTTTGCAGCCTTGTGTGAAGAGAAGTGAGAAACGTGTCAATGACTGAACGTGGAAGACTGCGCTGGCGAAGAAGCGTGTGGATTCGCTTTCAGGCCAAAGAGAATTTATTTTATTCCCATAAACCGATTGGAAATGATTCAACTACTTGTGCAATCAAAAATGCAGGACTACTAATGGAACATTCCGGAATGATCCATAGTAAATTTGGGCTCTGGGCTCTTTATGCAAAACTATTTATTTATTTTGGTACTTCAAATGTTGGTCACGAGGTGTGGATTAGAAATGATCCGTTTCAACAAATGCAACAAGCCGCGCGAGAACAGCGTTTCCCGTCAGTTGAAAAGCGATGAAAACTTCCACGGACAACTCGGCTCCAGAACCCAAACGCATCCACAATTCTACGTTCCATCTATAAACAACATAAAAGAAAAGCTCCCGGTGCCCAGCATCTGATCCAGATGATCTAAGATAATACAAAAATACTGTACAGAGGTGCTTTAAAAAGCCTCCGGTGAAGAGCTCCATCCAGAAAGCGCTTCTCGGAAGCTCCCGGAGATGCGCCAATCGAGGCGCAAACGTCTCCTTTTATTAAGCCTTAAAAAAAAAAAAAACGATTCCCTCCTCGTGCGTCAAAGCCCCCGACCAACAACATCCCAAACAGGAGAGACACAAATGGAAGCTCTAGAATTACAGCTATGACTCAGCGCACATCACTCCGCTCGGTAAATAAATAGGTGCGTGAATAAAAAGCTTCCCGTTCACTTATTTCTATCTTTAATGTCCCTGATGTGCATCACACTGGCCACGCCGATGGACCGGCGAGACGTGCGTTTGGTTGGAGCGCCGTTATAGCGGACAGCAGCTTAGCAAGCGGAGAAAGAAAAAAAACGTCTGTGGTGATGTCATCGATGACCTCGTCAAAGCAAGTGACCCTGACTAAATGCAGCCTCCCTGATGTCACTTCCTTCAGCTTGTTTCTGAGTCGCAAGGACAAAGAAGAAGAACAAAAGTGGGTGGGGGAAAATCACAATTTTGAAAGCAGGATGCCTGAGAGTCCCGTCAGAGAAGAGGCTGGAGATTCAAGTGTCTGCGGATAGAAAGAAGGATCTGACGGAGAGTTTTGAGGACGAGCTGAAGATCAGTCCGTCTCCATGCTGAAAGAGGCTCCGCCCTGGCCGTCGTGAGGAGAGGTGTGATTGGCTGGCTGGCTGGAGGAGGGGCGGGGCGGAGGGACGCTGGGCTGGCGGATCTTGTCCTGGCGCTGGTAGAACAGGAGGTAGGCAGCATTGGTCTGGAAAATGAAGAAATAAATCAATAAAGAGTCCATGCTTTTATTAGTTTGGCTGTTAAACGTGTACAAAGTCAATTCTGGGATGGAGTTCAGAAAAGGAGAAATGTTCTCTCACCACAATTTGTTCCTCTCGTGCGTAGGTCACCTTACTGTCGTCGAAGTAATACCACTGACCGTTGTCCTTGTTCCTGGCGTAACTGGTGTCTAGAAAGAAAAGACGTGTTATTACCGCAGAACAAGCGCTGGAGCGGCTGAGAGCTCATGCTCACAGTGGCCGTCCCGCAGGCCGCCGTAGTGGTTGGACACGGCGATCAGGTCGTATCGACTCGGAGGCTCGTCGTCTTTCAGGGTCTTCCTCAGAAGAAAATCAGAAAAATCCAAATCCCTGCAGGAAAAAAAAAAAGTATTCAAGTCAACAACAAGAAAAAAAAACGTTCAAACAGCCTCCACTTATTTTTCAGTTTTTGGGTTTGAAAAAAAATTGAACTTGAATAATATAAATCGAAATCAGTTCAGTGCAGTTTACGACTCTACCAAACTAGTGCTAACCACACAGACATTACTAATCAGACACAGAGCGTCCGACTGAAGCGAACAAACGCACAAAAAAATCCGTTTGAAAAGACGAGGAAGAAGTCAAAGAGCGTGTTCCTCTGCCTTGCTGCAGCCAAAGGTGGAAACGACTGGAATCAGTGAAACGCTCACTCGGCTTAATGATGAACAAAGCCATCATCACACATTTCACGAAAGGCCTGTACTGCATTTCCTTGACTAATACGTGCGCTAATCGTGTTCAATGACGGTAAAAGAAGTCTTGACTAAAGGCCGTGACACTGTTTGTTTCCTTTGTAGTTCGGCGGATAAAAAAGAACAAAACTACATAAAATCGCAAAGGTCACACACTTTATGGCCCATCTTACCTTAGAGGGAAGTCCACGACGATGTCCAGCTTCTCTCTCGAGTACTTGGTGTAAGAGAAGCGCTTTAAATGGATGATCAGAACCTCCGGCAACGACCACAGATCCAGTTTCTTGGTGGCGAGCTGGTGCTTTTTACACGTGGGGCAATACCTGCGGCGGGTGGAGGGAACGCTTTACTCACAGGCCGCAGACTGAAGAGCGAGGCTTTGAGAGACGTTACCATGGGTTTTCCTCCTCCAGGGTCTCCACCGTGGTGAACAGCTCGATACACTCCTGCAGCTCCACCGTCGTCTGCGGGTGAGGCACGTCCATACTCTGGTGCTTCACATATTTCTGCAGCATCGAGCAAAACAGGCTTTTAGACGCGTTTATAACCACAATTGTGTTATTTTCAAGCCGTGGCGTGAGATTTTGGCTCCTACTGGGAGTTATATTTTAAACGTCTGTGTAGCTGGATGCGGCACTGCGAGGAATTGAAACCACAGCATTAAGACAACGCGTATTATAAATACCAAAACTCATTTAATTCTAGACGCGCCTGAAAATGGTGTATGAATAAGCATATATATGTGTAAGGAATTGCATATTCATAAATGATGAAGTCATAGAGTGTACACATAAACATCAGCTGTGATTATATTTCCCCTTGTATTTTTATTTATTTTGTTATTAAGACTATTATGCTATTCTATTCATTATTCTGTTATATTTACAATATTTATTTTTGTTTATTAAGACTAAAATCAAATAGACAATTCCAGTTAATCACATCAGCTCATTATTTAAACCCAATCCTGAAGTCCAGAAACAAATCTTACAATATTTGTAGTTTTTTTAATATCGCTTATTTGGACCAAAATCCCACTGAATAGGACCAAATAAAATATGGGAAAGCAGTAAAACAAACTTCTATACAAGAGCTTCAACTCTACAATAAAAGTGAATATTACAACACTGCAATTCGCTCGATTGCAGAAAAAACGATGAACCAGTCGACTATACGCTTCATCAATCAGATGTGTTAAAAAACACAAAACTAAATAGATTGATGATGACATCATACGTAGGCGGGGTTTGAATCTCAGCTCTCAGATCCATTCATCAGGAGCTCATTAGGCATCTCACCTCGGCTTCGTTCTCATTGTAGTACTTCTTCTTCATGTCAGGGTCCCAGTCAATGGCAATGTACGCCTGAGCTGAAAAGAAAGCGTGAGTCACTTCATTAGAAGGTCACCTGAGCCACTCCAGGTAGAAAGAAAGTCTTACACGCGGGGTTAAAGCGGTTCGAGGAGCTGTGTAATGAGACTTACAGCTGAGAGAGAAGCTGAAGTCTGCGTCTCCCATCCCTCGCTCCGTGGTGCCGTTGGAGTTCACCAGCTGAAGACTGAAGAGAGCTCTCCTCTTCCTCTCCGTATACAGCGGCCTGCCCGAAAGCCTCTTGTTGACTCGCGCACAGGATGTGGCTTGCTCTCCCTCCTCTTCCTCATCCTCCTCCTCCTCCGTCTTTTCTAGCGGTTCAGATGAGGTGTTCTGGTCCCCGTCGTTGGCATCTTGGGAGTTGGTGTCGATGCTGCCGAATGCCGATTGGCCCTCCTCGGTGCTGCTGCCCCGGTCTGGCTCACTGCCTGACTCCTCCTCCTCCTCAGCTCGCTCCTCCCCCTCGCTGTTGGGGCTGGCTCCCGGTTGGCCGTTGTTCTCCGCGTCTGCGTGATTGGTTCCTCGGGTCTCTTCCGGCTTCTTGGATGGTGCGGCTTCTTCACGCTCTTCTTCTCCCTCGTCTGGAAACACATGCAGTTCTCAGGCCTTCTTCGGTGCAGTATTCATTTTGACAAAGATTTTTTTATTTAGTTTTAATCCTAGTCTTTAGACTAAAACTCAGTTTAGTTTTAGTCCAAATTCAGTCACCTTAATTTTTTTTTGTTTTAGTCTAACTTTAGTCGACTAAATACCACAGCATTTTAGTCGACTAAATTACAGTATAGATTTAGTCAGCTAAAATATAAGTGCTATAAATTCTAAATGTTTACTAAAGTTTCTAGGTCTAAGAAATCTGAATCGTAGTTAACTATGAACACATAAAATATATACAAAGATCTTATTTGGAAAAAAAAATTATTTTTCGTTAACTTATTTAAAAGAACTTTTCTTTCAATCCAAATAAATGTATTCTCATCAATGAAACCTCAACCAAGAGAAAAATAAATACAGTCAAATAAAATTAGTTATAAATGCATTGTTAATTGCACAAGTTATGTTATAAGTTCTAACAAATGGTTGCACAATGAAAAAGCAAAGTTTCAATCTCTTCAGGTGTGTTGTATTTCTGCCCGTGATTGCAAACTAGACTCGTACCATCACTAACTCCATTGGTCTGGGCTTTATACAGCTCATCCTCTCCTCCATCCTCCTCTTCCTCCTCCTCCTCCACCTCTTCCGAGGGGTCTAGCGGCCGAACGTAGCGTCTGTGGAGGGGTAAATGATATTAAGAATGATGGAACGAACGACGAGGCGAGTGAATCCACATACGTGAGCCTCTTGAGGAGGAGCTGGTAGAGGTCTTCCTGACCGCACTGATCCTGTGGCACACACATCAGCAGCGGGTGGCCGAACAGCGACGTGCCGTAGCTGTTGGTGCAGGAGCCGTAGTCTCTGTAATGCGAGCGCTCACGCATGTAGACGGCCAGACGGACCTCCTCGCCGTCCTGGTCCACGGAACCGCTGCTCAGCTCATACCTGCAGAAAGAACCGGCTCTGCATCAGTTGGGCTGATGTTCAGGCACTTGAGCATATTAAAATGAGGTGAGAAACTGTTATAAGTGCTGCTGAGATTTAACCGTACAACTCTTTTTGGTACATATTATTTTGCCATTTTATTGAAAACTACAAACATAATAAAAAAAAATATTCACAACTAAGTTAATCATAATTAGCATATTAAATCAGCATCATTGGTTATTACTGCTGCTGAGCTTTAACCGTCTAACTATTTTTCTCTCTCTCTCTCTTTTTGGTGAATTTTATTTTGCCATCGTATTGAAAACTACAACCATAATAAAAAATATTCACAACTAAGTTAATTAAGTAATGGTTAATTAGTGCTGCTGATCTTTAACCTTCTTTTAGGTCCTCCCTCTTTTTTAGTGAATACCATTTTGCCATTTATTGAAAATTACAATCTTAATGAAAAAAAGTTTTCACAACTAAGTTAATCATAATTAATCACACATTAAATAAATGAGTGGGGTTTTTTTTTACATTTTTGCATTACATTACAGTTTTTGGTTTCATTTTTCATTTCTTAATTGTTTGGCTCAGTAATGATATTTGAGCAGTAAAAATCCACTAAATTGCCAGAGAATCAATAGTTGGCTTGATTGTGCCTTACACGAATATATCGTCCCGGTCCAGTATACAGCTTAAAGACTCGTCTGCTTGGTATATCTTATAGAAGCGGTGATTGAAGACGTCAGCCACGGCCATCTGCCAGAAGAAGCACAAACCCTCAGAACTGTGTTATATCCATATGACGGGAACCGAGAGTTTTAAACTAGAAAGAAACCTGATTGGGCGGGACGTCTGTGGCCTGGGAGAGGGCGGAGCAAATGTCAAACACCCGGCCCGCTTTAGGCACGACCAATCGATACTGCGATGGGAGCAAACACACATCAGGAAACGGGACAGCACAGCAGCAGCCAGATGTTTGGGCGACAAGCGGAACACACACCTGTGTTGGTTTGGCTGTGGGATCCAGTGACACGTAGAACACCTCCATGACCCGCTCGGTGCTCACAGGAAGCGGCACGCTCAGGTAGCAGAAAGGGTCAAAGGTCACAGACACCTTGTGGCACTCCGGGCACACCAGCGTCGACTTGAACAACCCGTGGAATGTATCGACGATGACGGAGTCGTTCCGCCGCAGGTGGTTGCGCCAGGCTTCCTCCGCCACTTCCTGTCGGGCATTAAACACGTGAGATGAGAACATCACATCGTTCTTTTTAGGGCTGCACGATATTGAAAAAATATGCGATATTGCGATAACGTTATTTCTTGCGATATAACATATTCCCATATAAAAAAACAAAACTATCTAAAAAGTAAAACTACTGATGACTAAAATGATACTAAAATAAACAGGCAATATGTTTTTAATCAAATTTAGCTTAATTTGGGCTAAAAACTGGTAGTAGGAGGCAAACATTAAGACTAAAAACCTCGGCAGATATATTGATTTATGATTATTACCAATAGACTTGCAAAGATAAAATGCATAGCTCTCAAACATTACATTTGATTCACATACAGTATAAACATACAATCGTCAAGATCAACATGAGCATCTTTTAAACAAAATGTGTCCTTGCCTTTCCTGCTTTTAAATACTAATAAATAATGCAAAATATTAAACAAAGTGTTCAGGCCTTTTAACCGTACAATCACCAAGACTGTCTTAAAATTAGCATGTTTTAAACAAAACTATTTTGTGTTATTTATTTTATTAAGAAAAAAATAGGTAAGGCAAGAAAATATTTTATGTCAGATATTTTTTGTTTTATGTTTGTTATTGCAAATAAACCACTTTTACATTGATCTGCTAGGTCAATTAACTTTGCGATATTTTTAACTGTTCGTGATATGGGTATTGCGCATCCTATTATCGCGATTACAATATTTTTTGCTATATCGTGCAGCCCTAGTTCTTTTGCGAGTATTTGTGAGAAATGTGACCTGGTCGGGTCTCCCGTTTGCATCCCTGAGCTCGATGTACTCCTTTTTCTTGACCCGGTTGAGGTCCTCGTGCAGACCATCCAAGAGGAAGGACAGAAGCTCCTGGGAGTCGTGCTGCTGGTAGCCCAGAAACTGCGAGGCGAAGTGACCCACCTTAGTCTGCACAGACACAAAAGACACGCGCGTGATAATGTAGCCCCGCCTCAAACTCTGATTGGTTAGGATGGAGATCAAACGAAAGCTCCCACCTCTCCCGTGATTGGTGAGCTGTCAGGGACGCACCCTGAGCAGGCAGACAACCAATCACAAGGCAAGGCAAACAAACACATGGGCTTGCTTGTGGACTGAGTAAACAAAGCTACGCAAACACATGAGAGTATTCTCAACTTGTCTAGTAAATCTAAAAAATATTATCAGAATCTACTTTAATGGCCGAGTTTGCACATGACAGCAAGGAATTTAATGTGCAAAATAAAAATCTAAAATAAATTGCACAAAAATACACAGAACATTAACATAATTATTAAAAAATAAGAAGCAGTGACTGTGACTTCACACTCTCACAGCAGTGAGTTGCACTGGCTCCAGTAGAGTTCACCCCAAACACACTAACATTAATATTGAGATGATATGAATATAATCTCAAACTAAACGGAAAAAAGAAAATCCCACCTTAAAGACCCGAGGAACGACAGAGAAGTGCCTCCCGGACCACATCTGCTTGATGACGTCAGCGTACGCTTCTGCGATCTCGCCCTTCATGCCCAGCGGGTTGGAAAAGTTCAGCTCCTCCAGATACAAGTTCTTCAGGAAGTACTCGGTCAGAGGAGGCGTGTTACTGAGACACTGTAAATCGCGCAAGACAAATGCTCCAAAACCACATTCCAAATCAGCCACGTATGTGCCGGTGATCCCGACCTGTAAGGCAGAATTCATGAAGCAGGTGTTGCCCAGGTTGGTGAGACCACACACGCCCGGAGGACCTCGGTACGACTCCTGCTCGTCTGCAGCGCTGCGTCTGGAAGCGTCAGCATCACCCCGTCACGTCCATGATGCACGGCACACAGACAGAAAGAAGAGCACTCACGTGATCGGAGGCCGGGATGTGGGCCAAGTACCATCAGCATTCCTGATCTCCATGATCACGGTCTGCCGGAAGAAAAGAGCGTGTCAGGACACAATGCCTACAAAGCACACACACACACACACACGGAGGCAGAGCGGCTTTCGGGGACAATGCACAGGCATCTGCTGTGTGTGTGTGTGTGTGAAGAGCCGCGATGGTTCTTTACCATGCCGGACATGAGGCAGGACTCCAGCACGGTCATGTTGAGGTTCCGCAGCCTCTCGGAGCTGGAGTCCGTGCTCCTCATCCACAGTCGACTCTCGGACGCCTCGGCCACGTCCAGCTGCTGCCGTATAGTTTGATGTATGGCGTCTGACAAGAGAACAGACGTTATTAACACAGCAGTCGGACAAATTATACAGATGTTCTATCAATACGGTGGTAATATTCTACAGTCACGCAAAACTCCTTCAATTAAATATATTTGTTTTCTTTGTTTTTTTTTTATCCAAGATCGTTTATGGGCTAAAATGGAGTTTCTCATCTATTTTAAAACTATTTTAAAGAGAATCAGAAAAGCTTCATCACTGGCACCCGCCACTTTTTTTATTTGCCTTTGCACTACGTATGTATGTTTTGTCCATTGAATTTTTCTTGTGTTTCTTGCCTTCTGTATTTTGTAACATATTTTAATATATTGTAGTTATTTATATTGGTTTATTCAGTGTGTATATTTTACTCACTCGCATCTTTCTTTTGCAATACTAATTTCATTGTAACATTGTGATACAAAGACAATAAAAAACATTCTGTTCTATAAGACATTATCAAGAGGTTATTTTGTTAAATTACAGTCAAAGAAAAACAATCCCTAAAGTTGCAGGAGACTGATTCGCAGTTACCGACCAATCACGAGCCACTGCTGAACTGAACCAATGTTGTTGTTGCTATGGTGACAAAACTTTTCTACTATCTCACGTGTCTCCACAGACACTTTGACGAGAAAAAACAAGAAAATGAAAAGATAAAAAGAAAAGTGGAGAAGGGGGAGATGAGAACAGCTATGCAAAATATTGTCTAAAAAGACTACAACAATTTATATCTATCGAATATTAGTCACAATATACACGCACCAGAGACAAATGTAAATTAAATAATTTTCATTATACTTTTTACATACGTTTATACGTTTTACGTTTTTTATACTTCATTATAATTATATTTTTACGTTTTTATACTTCATTATAATTATATTTTTACGTTTTTATACTTCATTATAATATTCATAAAATTTTCAGAGTGTGTGCGTATATGCTAGTATGTACAATTATAACACAGGAGTTTGTGGTCAAGCCTTGAGCAAGACACGGACCCCCATATGCCCCCTGACACCACGGCTTAAGGCTGCCCACTGCTCTGGGTGTGTGTGTGTGTGTGTGTGTGTGTGTGTGTCACTTCACTGGATGGTTAAACACGACACAATTACTGACAAACTCACGTTCACTTTTCACACAACGGTAACACTCACGTATCTTGTCAGCCCGGCTGAAGCGTGCGGGTAGCGTGTTCTCCAAGTTGGTGGAGAGACAGAGGTAGATCTCCACAGGATACACCTCCACTTTAACAGTGCTGGGCAGGTCAACGACCTGAAGAGAAGGATTGCATCACCGGTTATGGACGCGAGGCGACACGTGGTGGAGCTCCACAGGTGGCAAACCTTTCTCTCCAGAGGAGGCTGATTGTCCATCATGGCGTACCACGACAGCAGCTTGTGCCAGGCTTCGGCCGGGACCAACACAAAGTCCTCGTTCTCCACCAGCCTCTCCTTCAGCCGGTACGAGTCCAGATCTGTCCGGACACACAGCAAAAGCTCACGGCACATGGAGACGACACCTCGACACGTGGAAAACCAGCGAGTCTTGCCTTCGTAAAGCCCGGTGTTGTCGATCTTCCCGGGATAAGAAGAGGAGTTCTGGTCCCCCGTGTCCACGTACTCGTTCCACTGATCATACCATCTTTTGTCCAACAAATACCTGCAATGCAAACACACAGATCCACCGTGACGGCGAGAACGACCGTGGCTTAAGGAAACGAAAGCATCAGAGTTTCGAATCTAGGGAAGAGGCACAAAGTGAAAGTAACTTGAAAGCTCAGGCGAGGTGAGAGAGCAAAGCATTTGTCATTTGGATAGTTTCTGGAGGCGGTTGACACCCGCAGGTAAACAAACCTGCTCACTGGGGAACGGATCACAATATTAGATCCACTTGATGAATAATTCTCGATCGGCGTGATCGTTTTATAGCAGGGATTATATAAGCACGTCACCTAACGAACCTGTGGAGCTCCTAACCCCGAAAGCTCAAAGTCAACACGCTTTACTGTCAGAAGAATCGCTCGCGGGGCTTTTGGCCGAGTTGT
>MU204235.1:8912994-8928482 GCA_017309775.1 Paedocypris sp. Pulau Singkep
CCGCATGTAAATGACATCACTTGTATGTTTGTGTCACAACACCGGGGTCACAAAAGGTCAAGCCGGAGCGGAAACGCACAGTGACAGCGAATAGAATGCTGCTGTGAAGATAAAGCGCGTGACTTGTTTGTCTCTCTTAACTCGTGACAGATCGAGAGAGAAAGCGCGGTCGCGTCGCATCTGTTCGGAGTAGATCAGCGGTTTTAATATCAAACGCCCGTGAGTGTTCTTTTAGCTTAAGACACCCGTGAGTTTCTCCTTTATTACTCGAGTCCTTCAGGGTTTGGTCACAATTGTCATGATGCCAATATGTTGAAGTAAATACAGTCCTCTCGCGACGGTTACATCAGGAGAGGACAGTAATGATGGCTATTATGAAATCAGTGAGGGAATATGAATAAACCGCTACAGGGGAAAGAATTCGGTAAGGAAGTGTGTAACTGCAGAACCATCCACGCAGTAACTGAACGACAGAAGCTTTCCATCCTCATTTAGATCGTTTTTGTAATCCTTCCACTGCACAACAAACACTAATATTGTACAGAATAATGTAGAATTCATAGAAACAACAGAGAAAAAAGATACGGACATGACAGATAAGATAGATGAATGATGGTGAAATGGATGGAGGTATGTAGATAGATAGATAGATAGATAGATAGATATAGATAGATAGATAGATAGATAGATAGATAGATAGATAGATAGATAGATAGATAGATAGATAGATCATATTATATATACATATAAAACGTGGAAACAGTGGAAAAGTTACATGCGTAGAATGATAGACAGACAGCCATTAATTCGGATTTATAGGCAAATAGACAGACAGGTGTGCAGATAGACAAGATAGATGGAAGAGATGGAAGAGGTGGAGAGTGGAAAGGTTGCTAGCTAGACAGATAACAGCGAGACAGACGGATCTGCTGATTCGGTTCAAGTTTAGCGTCGGTTTAAAAAGCACGTGAGCGGTTTCCCCATCTTAATAAAATCAGCCGAGTGATAGCGAGAGACGGACAGCGAGGAGAGCGGGTTTCGCAGACCACCTTCCCCTTCTTGACGTGATGGCGAGGAGCCGCGGGTTAAAGGACGAGTGTGAGTTTGGCCAGCGTCAGACACGGATCACGTCTCATCACGCTCAATCACTGTCAGGAGCCCGATCCTGCAAATGATGAGAACAATCCCCCGATAACTACACATTTATTACAAAGCCATTCACTGTATTAAAACATGCCAATCGTTCAAATATACCCTGACTTTGTGTGTGTGTGTGTGTGTGGTTGTGAGTTTGTGTGACTGTGTGTGTGTGAGTGCATAAGAGTAATTGTACGTGCCTTCATGTGTGTGCACAGGATTACGTGTGTGTTTGTCTATGTGTGGGTTAGTTTGTCATTAGAGTACATTTGTGAGTGTATTAAACTGTGTGCATGTGTATGATAATGACAATAATAATATATTAAATGTGAAAAATTAAAACATATTTTTCTGAGGGAATGTGCGTTTAATTTGCTAATATAATTTTCTGATTCTCTCGTTTGTGCCGTCATTGGGGCAAATGACACGTAATAATAAAACAGCTAACGGCGCGTTCGAGTCATAAACACATGCGAGTGCAGCTCATAAATGAATGATGCTGCACATTCCTGCCGCACGCGCTATTTATAATTCCGATTCAAGTCGCTCGACACCGTTGCGGAGCCGAATTAACCGTATCAACAAGCATTTCCGGAAACTCCTGTGGACTTGAGGATTTTTTTCTTCGCCTCCAAAAGCGCAGTAATATGAAGGTAATGAGATGTGCTGCTTCAAACTCTGCGTGCGGAGGAAGCAAATGTGCGCCGCAGAGATAGAGAACCCGCCGAAAATAAACCCACCGGCGTTTCACTCCCATTTAGGGGAGCAAATTCAATACAACTCTCCTCAACGGATTCAATGCACCTTAAATATTGAATTTAAAGCATGGCCGTCCCTAACTATCCCATCTCCGGCGCGTTAAGCACAGCTTCTGCGGAGAAATCTATCAATACAGTCGTCTGAGGTCGCTCTGCCGTGAATCATCCAGCAAGTCCAGCAGCTCTAATAGATTCACAGGTAAGCAGAAGTGTAAAGAGTACCAGACAACCACACTTACGTCAAAGTAGTTACTCCAATACAAGTAAAAAGTCTTGTACAAGTACTCCAATACAAGTAAAAAGTATCATTGAAATATAAAAAAGACGATATAAAGACAATAATTGTATATATTTATAAATAAAAAGACGATACTTCGCTACTTCAAAGTAGCAAAGTATCGAATTTTAAAAGAACTTAAGTATTTTACTCGGATACCTACTGTATAAGTTACTCATAAAAAGTCTTTTACAAGTGCTCCAACACAAGTTAAAAGTATCATTGAAATATAAAAAAGACGATATAAAGACGATAATTTTATATCTTTATAAATAAAAAGACTTTCTGAATTTCAAAAGAACTTAAGTATTTCACTCTGATTCATACTGATTACCGTAATTTAGGCTAAAAAAAACAAAGAAATGTGGAAAAAACTTTACTCATGAGGTTTTATTTTCTAAGGCAGAATTGAAATTGAACACCTCCATGTTTCAAAAGCGGTAGAGCAAAATAAAGAACAAAAAGTCTCAATCAAACTCAAATGTGCATAAAATGAAAATAAACACAATTCTGAACTGACTTTGATTTGATTCTCAGTGACCACTCAGTCTACAATAGACATTACATTTATTCACATTGCCCAAAATAAATTAAGCTAAAATATAAGTTTTTTTTGCCATGTTAGTCTTGGTAACATTACAATGCCATTGTAAAGTCAGGGAAGATCTGTATAGTTAAACGTAACATTAAATTCACTTTAAAACTAACACTGAATAGACTTGTGTACCTCAATGTGTTTCCTCAAATTATTTTTGTTGTCCATGGTAAACAAAGCACTGCATCTTCGTTCTGTTTTTCGGCAACGTTTCTTTCAACTAAGGTCATGAATGATTGTTCATGCTGGCGCTGTTTGATGTGCTGCTTTTACTTCATCACTGGCGTCAGTCATGTCGCTATAAACCTGGTAATTATTCACGCCTCTAATTAACGTTCACATGGTTTCTAAGTCACAATTATCTTCCAGTACGTTCAGCAGAATACAGATGGCGAAATCGCTTCATTCGCCCAAGAAATGAACTGCAACTGTAAAAATCGATTTAGTTTGTTGCGCACTATCACAATGTAACGAGTAACGATATGTGTCTATTCAAATGTAGTGGAGTGAAAAGTAGTTACTCAATCACAAAAGCAGGGGAGTAGAGAGTAAAAGTTGCTTATTTTTTTTGATACCCAGTACAAGTACAAAGTAGCCAAAAACATACTTAAGTAAAGTAACAATTTACTCAAGTACTTTCCACCTCTGCAGCTAAGGTTTGCTCGGGCCTTCACCTGCTATTGCGTCCGGTCCGGCTCGATCTTGGTCTCTCCGTTCAGCTTGTCGGTGAAGGACTTCTGCGAGAGGCGTGAGGACATGGTGGCGGCCTGGACCACGGCCTTGAAGCTGCGCTTGCGCTTCTGCACGTTCTGCTCCGGGTGGAAGATGATGACGTAGACTTTGGGTATGTAGAGCATTCCCAGAGACACAGATGCGCTCAGGCTCATGGACACGGTCAGGGTCGTCGTTTGGATGAACATCTAGATCAGACGCAGAGTGGAGAAAACGTGGATTGACACCTAGATCTCCAGATGGCCTCCAATGATCACACGCACACACACACACACACACACACACACATTCCGTTCACCTACATGAATTCCAATTAAACTCAATGGATCTAAAAAGATTCAGCTTGATGCAATCTGGCCTTGTGTTTGCATCTCTGCATTTTTATCAATCATAAATAGTTAAATGTTGTATATATGTATGTCAGTGACGGGCCAGGCGTTTCACATTTGGAATCCTCAATATTATAACTTTACACTAGTAAAACACAAGCCTAAACAACAGCACATGAACATCCAGTTGTGTTTCATTAAGTGCCAATATCCCGCAGCGTCCACAAACAGCGGCGACACACACAAGCATCAATAATAAGCACAGATTGGCAATATTGTTTAGGAAATTGCAACAATTTACTCACAAACATCCTCGGCCTCCTCTGGTTCCTTAGAAACCGTTACATTACACAGTCATACAAATTATCCCCGCGCTTCTGTTCCATCACAAAACCCATTTACACTGCCACCCAAACTAATAAAAGTCAAATCTGCCCTGTCCAATCAACCGCTCTGAAAAATCAGCAAAAAGTTCTCGAAGGTCCTAGTAATCAAAGCTCAAAATCTGATTAGATGAAGGTAAAGCGTCTTCCATAGTCAAATTGTCCTGCAAAACGTTGTCTGAAGGCCAGGGAGATCTGCTTGGTAACAGAGGAGGACTGAAATCTGATTGGATAACTGGTAAATTCCCAATTTCATTGTAACCATGTGATACAGTGACAATAAAGGCATTCTATTCTATTCTAAACACTCCCAGTTAGATCGTTCAGTAGAGCTGATGCGGATTCCCCAGAAAACCAGGAAGATGTTGATTTGTACAAATTGTAATGACATAATCTGCTTTATATGATTGTAAAGAAAAGCAAAGTTAATGCAAACATACTTTCACTTTTAAGATAAGAGCTGTGAAATGTTGTGGAAAAAAGCACGTAGACCTTTTGAACAAATTTTAATTGAATAAATATTCATGAACAAAATATAATTAACATTAATATCATTTATCAGGCTGTCTTAGAAGACCTTTGAAGGACCTGACTTCAATATATTGAAAATACGAATAAATGTGCAAGTTAAAATCTACTTTCAACACAGACTGTTTATGTAATTATCATTAAATGCTTGACACAAAGTCACATTTAGCGTTTCAAGGCTTGTTTCAGATGTTCCTACTCTTGTTTATCAGAAGGATCTCTGCAATATTTCGGGAAAACGATTGTCAATTACGTAGAAGTCAGAAGAGCAGCGTTTATTTCGAACCATTATGTGCTCGCAGTAAAGCATGTTCAGATGCCAAACGCAATAACATGGGAAAAAAAACACGTGTTCCCTTGACTCGATCAGTTCTCCGTCTTAGAGCAACAATAACCACGACGCCAAGAATGAGCTCCACAAAAGTATTGATGAAAAATCCCACAGTGCCTGAACGTGTGTGACTATAATACTAATAATCAACACAAACCCGTCCCTCATATCCAGACGGCATATAAACAAGCGTGCGCGTCTCCCGTGTGAGTTATTTAGAGCTGGTTGGACGGCGAACCGATCTTCTCCCAGGAAGCCATCAACATAAACCTCCACGTGTCAGAGCGCCAGCCAAACAACACATCACGCACAACGACAGCCGTCAGGAGAGCCTCGCCGCCGTAATCTGCGCAGAATAACTAATGCTCTAATTCCTAATTCCCACCGACGAAGCTCCTGGCTTTATTAAGACGGCTCGACATTGTCTCTCAGCCTCACGTTATCAACCTCCACCCACCGCCAAACCCCCGGAACCTCATCGGTGGGCGGAAGAGCCTTTGTCTGGCTGTGTCACGGCGTGAAGATAAAGCCGCGGAATAAAAGCGCCGGATGTGTTTTCATCCCTTCTCCTCGCCAGTCGTATCACAAACCCAGCGACGCACCCAAGACTTGTTATCACGAGCGTGGCAGGTTGCCGCTCACTTCAAATGGCTCGGTGTTGAAATGGCGTTCTTTCTGAAGGACTTAAACGTCGCCGGCGATGTGCGGTTTGGCTGGTGGAGTGGAGGAAGTTGTTTTAAGGAGCGTTTTACTGTATTGTTCTGTGGAGACGTCGGCAACAATCGCGCGTGATGTCGCTCGCCGTCTCATCGCGGGAGAAGAACACCACCGCGCATTTACACGCCATTCTCTGATGTTTCAGGGGTCAAAGGTCATCCTTTTAGAATCTCTAAGTGATGACGGTGTCTTCCTCTGCGGATCAGATCGTTCCGCCGCGCGCTTTTTGTTTGTCACAGCGAGTCGATTTCCCGAGGCTAATCACGTTGCGCTGAAACAGGCGGAAAGAGGCATAATTGCTCACACTTAATATAATTACTGTACTTTGATCACTTTAACTTTGTTTTATTTAAAAGAGCTGCTGGATTATACTAAACGATCACCACATACATATTCAACCCTTTTGTTCATTTCTGGGTCGTGAGGGGCTAAGGCTAAAGCTAAAGCCGATAAACACACACACAATCAGTTCACACACACACACACACACACACACACACACACACACACCATTGAACATTGTGACAGCCGAAAACAAAACACTGGGTGAAACACGAAAACACTGGGTGAGGCCCAGTGTGGGTGATTTGACAAATTATCAATATTTATAAGTTAAAGACATGGAAAAATGTCTTATGAAAACTATATAATATATAACACCACACTATTGTGTAATATAAAAATGTTTTTCCAAGGACTGGGTGACACAGTGGAGCAGTGGGCAGCAAGAGGAACACCCAAAGAAAATTGACCAGGGGTGTGAGTGAGAGTGTGAATGTGTGTGTCCGTGTCCCGCTCTGTGATTGGTTGGCCACCGCACTCAGGCCCAGAGTTGCTGCCATAGACGCCATCTCCCCGTGACCCAGAAATGGAGTAAGCGATAGAAACTGGATGGATCTCTAGAAACGTCTCGTAAAAGCTTCACACACACGTGCATTTCAGCCTCTCACCTTTTCAGTCGACTGCGCCGTGCCAAAGAAAATGGGCACGAAGGCCAGCCAGACGATGCAGGTGGTGTACATGGTGAAGCCGATGGGTTTGGCTTCGTTGAAGGTCTCGGGGACGCCGCGGCTCTTGACGGCGTAGATGGTGCAGGTGACCATCAGCACGATGCTGTAGCTCAGGCAGCAGATGAGAGACAGGTCGGACATGTCGCACTTCAGGATGCCCCGCGCCAGCTCCGGATTGGGCGGACGCTGCTCCTCGTAGTCCACGGTGGTGTGCGGCGGCATCACACCGAACCAGACGAACACACCCACCACCTTTGTAGAGAAGAAGAGAAGCCTCAGTGATGATCAGGGCTCGACACCTTATCAGACGCCATCAGACGCTTCTCTACAAGATTGCGGGTTAAAAGCTAGACGCCGACACACTAACTGCTAGTAATGACAGGTTTGAAAGACTCTTTTTCAGCACACACACACTAAACTAACCTGGCTTTGTTCTGCCGAAACACACACACACACACACACACACATCTCTACTATTGGTGTTGCTCTCAATGTTATAGTGAAAAGCGGATGGAGGCCATTTTACCAACCGTGACTAAAGAAAAAAAATAAAATGCTTGTGTAAGTAATGAAAGGCAAATAATTAATACCATAAAGATGAGAAAAATATTGAAATATGAATATCATTTAAATATGGAAGTCAAAATATACCAGCTCATGCCATTAACGCAAAGTGTTACATTTATTTTTGAAAAAAAAAAAAAAAAATCAATTGTATACATTAAGTCAGAGTAAAGCGTTACATTTTAAAGATATACAGTGTTACATTTTAGATAAGATAAGTAATATTTACAGTTATGTAGTGTTTAATTCGAAATTTGAGTTTACAAAGCATCATATGCGTGAAACATGATGTTTACATCTCATAATATTACATTTTTTTTTATAAATCCAAGTGTGAATAGTCATTCCAAAAACGCACGCAGCGTATCAGAACAAAGCATCGGAGGAATCAATATTTCTAATAACTCCGCCAGCGCATTATCTCACTCAGAGACGCGGAGGGATCTGAATGTATTAAAGTGACACTTCTATCGGTGTCAGCGATGATCATCTCATCAGAAGCCGGTTGATAAAGGAGAGATGTGTGATTGGATGCACCGGTTTAATTATCTAACACACAGTATAATATTTAATCATCAGCACGACCGCGACGGCCAGTCTGGGTCTAACAGTCAGACGGCGGGAGTCGATAAGCGATGGAATTTAGGGAGATAATCAATGAATAATTTCCCAGCGAAGGGAGCGAAGCAAACAAAGTGTGTGTTCACCAGGTGACGCCCCAAACTTCAGGAAGTGGAAGGAGACAGATGTGGCTGTCAGAGCAGCATCTGCCGGAGGAGGTCTGCTGTCAATCATTCTCCCACCGACGCTAGTCTCGTCTCCCTGCGTAATTCCGCCGCTAAGCCCCAATCACAAAGCTTTCCCGATATTCCTGTTGTGAAACTTGAAATCAGCAGTTTCTCCTGGACGATGGCGTGTGGTGGTCTTCTTCTGCTCTCGGGCTCTCCAGGCCGAGCACTCAGGATGATGAGTTCTGCAGGGGGCTTATCAGCTGCTGCAGGGGCTACAAACATCCTGAGCGACACACACCCCACCACAGCTCTGATCACTTCTCTACACCACTGTGTGTGTGATGAATGCATCATCTTCATCACTAACTCGCATCCCCATAGTCGAGGTTTTCAGACATTGAGGAAACAGTCAAATGACAAAAGTCTGGATCGCAGTTGTGTGTGTGTGTGTGTGTGTGTGTGTAGAGTGTTGTTTTGAGGGACCTTGAAATTGTGTGGTTGTGTTTGTGTGTGGTTAGAGTAGCTAATAATTTTGTGGGACTCTAAAGTTTGTTTGTGTGTGTGTGTGTGTGTAGAGTGTCTGTTGGGTTTGTGGGGCTATTTTGTTTGTGTGTGCGTGTGTGTGTGTGTGTGTGTGTGAGTGTCTGTTGGTTTTGTGGGACTTTTTTGTTTGTTTGTGTGTGTGTGTGTGTGTGTGTGTGAGTGTCTGTTGGTTTTGTGGAACTACTTTGTGTGTGGGTGTGTGTAGAGTGTAGTTGTGTGTGAGTTTTACATTTGTGTGTGTGATTGTGCACGCTTGTGTTTGTTTGTTCGTTTATTTGTTCATGAGTGTGTGTGATTGTCTGTTTGTTTTGTGGAACTACTATATTTGTTTGTGTGTGTGTGTGTGTGTGTGTGTGTGTGTGTGTGTGTGTTTGTGTGCGCTTGTGTTTGCTTGTTTGTTTGTTTGATTGTGTGTGTGTGTGTGTGTGTTGTTTGTTTGTGTGCGTGTTTGTCTGGTGTGTGTGCGTGTTTATGTGTGCGACGGTTAGTAATGATCCTGTTATTAATTGACGTGTCATTATATTCACGTGTTTATGTCACCATTACGTCAACATTGCGTGACTAGTGTGAAGCGAGCAGTAGTGTCCGTGTCTCACCTGCACTGAGATGAGGATGAAGGTGATCATGAGCTGCGAGGTGGGGCTGATGAACTTGGGCGGCGTCACAGACTTCTTGCCCTGCTCGAAGATGCGGTAGATGCGGTTGGTCTTGGTGAGCATGGCGGAGTAGGTGATGCACATGCCGAGGCCCAGGAGGAGGCGGCGGAACGCACACACCACCGTGCCCGGCTCGGCGATCATCAGGAAGGTGATGAAGTAGATGAGGAAGATGCCGGTCAGCAGCACGTAGCTCAGCTCGCGGCCCGCGGCTCTCACGATGGGCGTGTCGTTGAAGCGGACGAAGGTGATGATGACGGACAGCGTGGCCAGGATGCCGAGGATGGCCAGGAAGAGCGGGATGACGGCCCAGGGCGAATGCCACTCCAGCTTGATGATGGGCGTGGCCCGGCAGGCGGTGCGGTTCAGGGTGGGCCGCATGTCGAACGGACACATCTCGCAGTTGAACTCGTCCGCCTGGAACTGGTAGCCGTCGCAGAACTCGCAGTGCCAGCAGCAGGGCACGCCCTTCACCATCTTCTTCCTCTCGCCGGGGCGGCAGGGAAAACTGCAGACCGAGTCGGGAATCTGCCGGGATCCTGATGTCCACTGCATCTCTTCCACCTGATTTACAGAATCATGTTGGTGTTTAGAAGCTTAGAGATGAAATCTGCTACAATGATCAATTAGTTAAAAAGCTTAGTTAATTTGGATGCATATCTGAAAATTATGAGGAAAAATACCGTATTTGCGCGAATATAAGCACCCCATATTTGATAACAAAAAAGAAAAAAATGTTTTTCTTTTATTAAATTTTTTATTATATGTTTCTGGTTATATTACGTTAATATTGTCCTAAAATGCCTTTTTTCTTTATTTAACAAACTTGACATTTTGATATTGTTTTACTTGAATAATAGATAACAAAAAGTCGATTCTAGTAGTCAGGTAATTTCCCAAGATCCTTTGCTCTCCAGTCAGACTCCGCACATGCGCAGAGCAATTGTTTCAAGCTCAGGCCTGTTTCAAGCTCTCTGTTTATCTGACGTCGTGTGAAGAGGAAGGATTATTATCCCCTGTGCAGCGACCCAGCGTTTTGATTGTGTCTGCTCCTTGGTCGTTTTTTAGTTCCTACATTTTGACTGTTTCGACTCTCTCTGTCATGACACATTGGACTCGTTTGTAACCTGTTGTGCTAAGCTAAGCTACCCGGTCGTGGTTTGCAGTGTCTGTTTGTGGTGATATAAATTACTGTATTTAGTTAGGTGCTTTTTTTCATGTAAATGACTTAAGTTGCTATTTTTAATCTAAACTTGTCAAGCCAATAGAACACGTTTTTGCTTAATATTTATTTAAATTATAAATATTATGCAAGTATTCTGTAAATTATTTCTTCAGAAACATTTTTTACACTCAATGCACTGTGATTTAACATCTGACATACTAACAGCAAAAAGTTCTTGACTGAACAATTGACAAAATGTGATTTTTAACGCACACTTTTTGTTGGACTTTTATTGGATTATTTTGGACTTATAACATATACTAGGTGAGATTTGTATTAAATCTTCATCCCAATAAAAGCCTTTACCAGAGCCTAATTCCGAACATGTGTGTGTGTGTGTGTGTGTGTGTGTGTGTGTGTGTGTGTGTGTGTGTGTGTGTTTCCTATAGTAGTAAGTCTGAAGCTACGTCACATTGAGGCGCAGGTTGTTGGTCCACTGGCCGATGAGCTTGTATCCTGGATTAGTGGTGTTGGTCATCTGGTACTGGAAGATGTCGTAGCGTCCCGGAGCGTCCCCGTTTTCATTAAACAGAACAGCGGTTCCTGCGCTCCCTGATAAGCACACGAGAGAAGCCATTTACTCCGCAATTCCATTATCAGCCAGAAACAAACTGTACGTCATTTGAATGTTGGATATTTTGCACGTTCATTAAATATGAAGAGGTTTCTCGCAGCTTAAGGCCACGGCGAAGCTTTACGGACCCGTGCGCCGCTGTGTTTCTGCTCGGATCCGTTTTATTAAAACTGAAAACAAATCAAATTTTCATGGGCTCTTTAAAGAAACAAACAGAGGCGGGGGAGCGGCGAGAGGAATATCAATTTAAGAGACTGGAGAAGATCTTGGGGTTTCTCGCAGCAGATATTTCATTATCACTCAGAGATGTCGGGCCCCGGCGACATTGATCACTTCCTCTTCCTGTCGGAGCTGCTCTGGAGAGACTCTACCTCTTCATTTCGCTCTCCGACCATCTGTCACGTCGACGCTCTGCTCATGCATTCTTCAACCTGCTGCATATTCTAGCGATTCCTGCTTTTAGTTCCTGACAAGATAAGCCCCCGAACGCATCACAGCGCGCGGACAGCAAAACCACTTCCTCCTCCTTTTTCTTCTTCTTCGTCTCTGCCTGATTATATGTAGTTAGATCACCGCGCGGACACGCCGCTTAACCGCTGATTATCCGCTTCAGTTAGCCGTATTGACGGACGAGGGCTTTCTTTTTCAGTCCCGTGTGCTGTCCTGCACAGCCAGGAAGCTGCTTCATTTACAATTCCCTGGTGGGGATAAAGAATAGATTCATGAGATTCATGAGATTCATCCCCTTCACAATAATGCATATTGCTTGTTCGGCCGATTCCCTCCAGGGGAACTATCGGCAAGCGGTCGGACCGCGGAGAGGAGGACGAGGAATTCCTGCACGGAGAGCTCGGGGACAGACAGCCAACAGCTCAGACTGAATCTCAAAGCTCACAGTTTCACCCCAAAGCAGTGGTGTAAAGTACTTGAACTGTTTACTTTACTGTATTTTTTTTTGGCTATTTCGTATTGATTATCCACAGTATTAAGCATCGTTTACTTTCTTCTCGACTACAACAAGCAGAGTTGACATGGACGAGGTGATAGTATCGCCATCTGCAGGATGGTGGATGTTGTTTATCAGCTAAACCAAGTAGGCTTGAATCAAAAACACTTTTTTGTACATTTGAGTTTGACTGACTTTTTGTTCTTTTTTGACTGTTTGATTCTGACATTTTGAAACATTCGAATGTTAAATTTAATTTCTATAATGGGAGAAAAACCTTGTAAATAAAGAGTTTCTTGTTTTTCCACAATTCTTGGTGTATTTTGAGCCCAAGTAAAATACTTGCGTTCTTTTAAAATGGGATACATTAAAACTATTACTTCAGTCTTCTTGGAATTGGTGACTTGTAACGGAGTAACTTTTACAGTAAAGTATCCGTACTTTTACTCAAGTGTGGTTTTCAGGTACTCTTCACACCCCCAACCATAATTATGACTATGTCGATAAAACAAAACCACATTGGGCTGTGGACCGGCTTACCTACATTTCATTGGAAATAGACAAATCTAAAACAAGAACATCATGTATGAAGCGTCTCAAATATGAATGGATTGGATAGAATAGCTTGCTTGAAGGCAATTTTATGTCATCATTTACATTTTATTTCCATTATTTCGCCTTCCCGCCATTATTTGCGGCGGAATAAAGCACCCGAGCATGAAAACTCTGATGGTTCTCCAGTGGTTCATTAGCAGAGACTAACAGTAAACTTTTATTTAACTGGATCGTCTCTAAAGCCAAACGTTGGATTTTTGTGGTTAGTATCAGTGAATGAAAAACGATGAGCAAAAGTTGGTCATCTCCCATTTAATTATGCCAGGAAATGGATCTGTGTCAATCTGCAGAGACCGTGACAGCCAAATGAGGCTGTCAGCATCCAGTCAGCATCTCTGTTTTTGGGCTAGTGAAGACTGGCATCCTGAATCGGGAGTTTTGTGTTGGTAAATTGAAAAGTGGAAAGGGAGGGAAAGTGGCCAGGTCGCGTCATAACTGTACTAGGCTTTAGAGACTCAAGATGGGCTTGTTTAAAGACTTCAGCTGTCGTACCTGCTGGAGCGAGATTCGAACTAGCACAAACTACTAGGCCTCAACCGTCTCACATCGCCCTCTCTGGCTGTTCTGCCCATTTATAGGTTCAGCTTGCCCACCTGTATCTCTCCTCACCTCTCTCCTCTGATTATTCAAGACAGTGATATCTGTCTCTTTTGTCCAGTTTTACTGTTCATGTCGTGTTCCGTCAGAGTTGGTAAAGCTAAGCTACATGCTAAGCTAAAGACTAGTTTTCTGGAATAAGAATTAGTATGCATTTTAAAAAATACTTTGTTCCTTTACTTAAATTTTGGCTGATTTATACTTTACTAGAGTAAGTATTTTCCCCCCACCTACCTTTTACGTCTTATGTTATCCTTGTGTTACTTTTACACTTCAAGTACGCATCAAAGCAGTACTTTTACTTGAGTAAAAAAGTCCAGTTTATACATTTACTAACACCAAAACTCTAGTTTCTTTAAGTGAGGTGAGTTTGTCAACTGTACGTTTATTTAAAGCGGCTTTGTTTTCGTCCTATAGCTTTTTTTTTGTACCCTTGGGTCGGTTTTATTTTCTTCTTTTTAAAAGTGGCTGCTCTTTTGATCCCCTCGTGGCATTTGGTTCTTTTTAATTTTGCACAGAAGCCAGACATTTATTCCTGCACATTTCAATGGCGTCTCTTTGAAATCCCGACAGAGTCTGTGGGGCAAAGGCATTTCTTCAGGATTTAGATCCGAGCTACGAGCATCCCGTTGGCGGCATTCCTAATCCGGAGCGGCCTCGTCTTTGCTGATTCCGATCTAGTTTGGGCTTGACTCACCATTGAAGTTGACAGAGCGGATGTAGCTAAGCAGCAAGCGTCCCTCCACTGGGTCCATCTTATCGCAGACGCCCGTGGCCCCCGGGCACAAATCCTGATGCATGCTGTGCAGAGCATGGGCCATGGCATACACCGCATCAATTACAAACTGAACTTTGCCCTCCTGCTCGTAGTGGGAATCACGACTGATCCGCTCTTCCCCTGCGGGAATGGAGAAGAGAAAGCTTCACGCGCCAAGGTGGCAAAGAGCCAGGCGTACACATCAGACGCTTATCTGCGCCTCTCACCTGTGCACTTCTTCTTCTCTGGGTCGATCTTGATGCCCGGCCGAGTCAGCTTGCATCTAAAGTCGTCCTCCCAAAACTCAGCGAACCAGATGTTTCTGCGGTTGTTCTCCAGGGATCTCGTGGTGAAGTACTGGTCGAACCCTGAAGACGAGAAGATGTTTTAAAACACATGTGGAGATTTACCGCACACACATTCCGAACCTTCAATAGACGCTCTTTTGGGTAAAATGGTGACGGCGCCCTCCGCCACATCCTCCTGGTCCAGGATGGGAGAGCTCTTCGCCCCCCAGCTGTCGGACCCCACAAACTTAAAGTGACCAGTCAGGTTGGACTTCCGGGCCGCTTCCAGAACCTGCCTGGACAACACAGCAGAATCCCAAAGGTAAACGGAGCGGTTGCCGTGCCAATGCCTGGATGCGCAAGTGTTCATTGTTTAAAGTTAATGGTTGGTGTCAAAAGCGCTTGACGGTTAGTGCGGCACTGATCCGTGTTATTAATGAAGTTACTCGCTTTTACATTTGCTTTCAGCCACTGAGCACGCGGATGACAGTTCACGCCGAGAGAGCGACAGCTCGCGTTCACAGGAGCGCTTTAATGAGCGGGAAACTTCATCAGCACCGCCCTGTCGAAAAAAAAGAGCCAAAAAAGCTTCAAAATGCCATATGGATTAGAGCCGGTGACGTTAAAAGACAGCGTCACACTTCGTGTGTGTTTGATCGCATCCTCTGCAATTATGAGGTCAAATTAAAGAGCGTTCTGAATGCCACATCGGCTCTTATCTTCACGGGAAAGGTCATCCGGGGCTAGAGATGAACTGATGAAGAGAGTCTGTTTTGGATTGTACATGACAGCACCTTTGCTCCTCTGAGATGACATTTCCCAGAATGCTTTAGCACACTCACGGTGACACCCCTCGAGATGCCCATAGACGAAGAAAAAAGGCGTTCACAGCTCTGATAATGTCAAACACATCAAGTCCAACTTAAAAATAGATATGAATCTATTAAGAAAATAACCCGTCTGTATATCCACCCATCGTTTGGTTACTCGCATTTATCTGTCTGTCTAAACATATGATGTCTGACAGACATGTCTGTCTGTCTGTCTATCGGTCTATCTGTCCACAGCTCTGACAATACCAAAGGAAATAATATTTAACATGGATTTTGTATTATATATTGTACATATTATATATAAAAAAATCCAGTGCAAAATGTATATATGAGTGTGTGTGTGTGTGTGTGTGTGTGTGTGTG
>MU204235.1:8928582-8998311 GCA_017309775.1 Paedocypris sp. Pulau Singkep
GTGTGTGTGTGTGTGTGTGTGTGTGTGTGTGTGTGTGTGTGTGTGTGTGTGCGTGTGTGTGTGTTTGTAAGAAAGAGTCTCCACCCAGTTCCAATCCAGAATCTTCCTTAAAGATCCGAGCGATCGAGGCGCCATTAGGTTATCTGATCATTAACTTACTTGATGTCGTCCTCATGAGCGAAGATGATGACTCCTCTGGCGTTGGGGGTCTCCATTAGTCTCTTAATGATCTTGTCAAACTCCCCTGGTTTGGGCTCTCGCGGGATCTTCATGGACTGAGCGATGCACAGACCTCCTTTGTCAAAGAGCAAGAGAGATGGACACCAAAACTGACATTTTTCTCTGCTAAAAAAGTGACTCCCTTTCATTTCTATTAATGACCGTCATGAATTTCGGGCGGCAGATGGGTCTAAACGCGCGCGGCTCTCTCACAGTCACGCTCGTCCTCTGGAATTTCTGAGAAATTGCAGATGAACAGAACGTCCGAGTGGGACTGAAATGAATGTCGTGCAGATGCGTGGTGACGTCACGGGCCGGGCGGCTACTGTACCTGCCTCTCGAGAGATTTGAACGAAAGCGTCTACTCCACTCTCCCCATAGTTCCCCTCGGACGCCAGCGTGGACACGTAGTTCCAGCCCATGGCCTTCACGATGTCCACCATGGCCTGAGCCTGGTAGGAGTCTGGAGGAACCACGCGGGAGAAGAAGTCGTAGCGGTTGTTGTCGCTCAGCTCTGGGGCTGTGGAAGCGTAGCTGATCTGAGGGATCTGGAAAACACCAACAGCATCTCAAAGGACGTCTGACGCTTCTGGCGGACAGAGAAGGTTCTTCAAAGCTCTTGTCCAGTTTATAAAACACAACAAGGGAATAGAACTACGGTTTATATTGAGACATGGTGTCTTCTGAAAGCACCAAAACACATTTTACAGGGTAAAATAAAAATACTCAAAAGTTGCTAAAATGGAGCAATTCAATATGATGTAAAAATATGTTACATTTTGATCCATGCAAACAGTAGATGAGTAAAAGGTTTAAACTACCCGATCCATCATGCAAATCCACAGGTTTAAATGTACATTAAATCACTCTGGGATTGAGATTACACTGTGATGTGATCACACCGAGGGTCTTTCTTCTCCTCGTGTGGAGATTTACCACGGGAACCATCTCAGCCATTCACCCTGTCGGCAAAAAACTCTGGATCGACTCTCACGTTTCAAATTAACAGTTGCTAGACTCACTGTCTCTCTTTCTCACACATTCTCTCTCTCTCTCTCTCTCTCTCTCTCTCTCACTCACTCACTCACTCACTCGCTTTTTCCCCCTTAACAAAAACTGGATCAACTCACTTTTCAAATTAACAGTTTCTCTCTCTCTCTCTCTCTCTCTCTCTCTCTCTCTCTCTCTCTCTCTCTCTCTCTCTCTCTCTCTCTCTCTCTCTCTCTCTCTCTCTCTCTCCTGCTGTCTCTCAGTGGTTACCTCTCACTTTCTCTTTCTGTATGTCTCTCATTTGCTGTCTCTCTCTTTAACGGTTCCTCTTTCATTTTCTCTTTTTGTATTTCTCTCCTTTACCACATCTCACGTTCTCTTTCTGTATTTCTCTCTATTGCTCTCTCTCTCTTTCTCTTGCTGTATTTCTCTCTTTTACCGTCTCTCTCTATCGACTCACACATTCAACAGTAAGAAGGTAATCGAGGTCTCGTCCCTGAGCCGCAGGTTTGTGCTCACAGCCGGTGGACAAATGAATGAACAAACCATTTAACAGATTATCTGAGGGGTTTTAGTCAAATGAAGTTAAGCACAGAAGTAGAGACGGATCATGGGGGCGGAGGCTTGATTAAACGCCGACACTCGTCAATCCCGCACGACTCAGGTGTCGGAAAAATCCGACACGCCCAATTGAGGCGGTGAACACAACATCCAGAACCACCACAGTGGAAGACTGGAAGAAAGGAAGTATCCATCCCTTCATCTGCCCATCCGGACGAACACAAGTCATTGGTGAGAAGTCACGTGCGGTACCCAACTATAAACTGCAGAGAAGAAGAAACGGCTCCAGGAGAAGCTGAAACCTCGCCAGATGCTGGGACTGCTTTATATTCCGCAGCAGTTCATCAGCACTCGTAACGGGAGCGTTCAATGGCACATGCTGCACTATCAAAAGCCCATCTTTTAATCACAGTAATGGCTCCTGTCTGCCCCTGATCTGCGTCCAACATCCATGCAGGAAAACTTCATCCATCTGTCGCCTTACACAAGACCTGGCCAGGAAGCTCGCCGGCCTATCTTGACGTTAAACGATTAGGATCTTGTTTCGCCACCTGAGGAAAATCGAATAAACATTTGTAGCCTTTGCCTCACAGCCTCCGCGGTCTCCAGCGTTTTGCATCGATTTCTCCTAAAGCGTCGTTCATCTGGGTCGCAATTCCCAAAAGCGTCTGCGCGTCAGACTTAAACAAACTTCCGCGAACGCCACGTCGAGTTGCGTGTGAGGTTGTGGAAGCTGTGCATTTCCCTTTAAGGTGCTGATCGCCAGTCTGATCTGTTCAGCATCAGTCTCGTGTCGCCGCCGGACTCATTTAATCACCACACTGCGCTTCACGTGAAGTTTGACTTGACTGCCATTGCTGAAAGCACCATTATCAATCATTAGCTTTAAAGCCCACGGCCGCACTTCTCCATCCATGACCGTATGTGTGTGTGTGTGCATGGATGGATGGATGTCCACATGTTTGGATGTTTGTATGGATGTATTGATGGGTGCATGTATGCAGGCGTGGCCCAATAGGATTATGTACGTGTATATACGGATTTGCGGATGTATGTATGCATGACTGTGTGTCTGTATGCTAATAAAAATGGAACAAATTATTATTATTATAAATTATTATTGTTATTGTCCATATGTATGCATAGATTTGTGGTTTGTGGATGGATGTATGCGTGAGTGTATGTTTGTTTATGGTTTCATTTATGGATGCATGTACACTACCGTTAAAAATTTGGGGGTCACTTTGAAATGTGCTTATTTTTTAAAGAAAAGCAATAGTTTGTCAATAAAAATAACATTAAACAAATCAGAAGCACACTCTATACATTGCTAATGTGGAAAATAACTATTCAAGCTGTAAATGTCTGGTTTTTGGTGCAATATTTACCTAAGTGGAGGTGAGTGAAGTGTTTTATTGGTACAATGTATTTGCTAATTGTGTCAGAAGGATAATGGATGATTGTAAAACCATTGTTTTGAAACTGTTTAGCTGGTTAAAGAAGCTAGAAAGCTGACCTTCCTTTCAGCAGGTTGAGAATCTGAAGCATGACATTTGTCAAATTGCGCTCAACTTGGCCAGAAATAGAGAACTTTCATGTGAAACACGACAGTCTATCCTTGTTCTTAGAAATGACTATTTCATGCGAGAAATTGCCAAGAAACGGAAGATTTGACCCCAAACTTTTGAACGGTAGTGTATGTATGTATGGCTATTTGCGGATGTGTGTTTATATGCGTGTATGCATAAAGTGTATTTATAGACCACTTTATGTGTAAAAGTATTCATGCATGGATATACACTATATTGCCAAAAGTATTCGGTCACCTGCCTTGAGTCACATATGAACTTATGTGGCATCCCATTCCTAACCCATAGGATGTCGTTCCACCTTTTGCAGCTATTACAGCTTCAATAACAGCTGATGTAGTTTGTGAAGGCCTGGCACTCAGTCTCTGGTCTAATTCATCCCAAAGATTGACCCAACATCAGCGTGTGACCTCACCAATGCACTTTTAGAAGAACGGTCAAAAATTCCTATAAACACACTCCTCAACCTCGTGGACAGCCTTCCCAGACAAGCTGTAATAGCTGTTAAATGTGTACCGACATCATATTGAACACTATGGATTACGAATGGTATGCCACCTAAGTTCATATGTCAAGACAGGTGGCCGAGTACTATTTGGTAATATAGTGTATGTAACAATACATGAATGCAAACATGTTAATATGAATGTATATAGAATGTTTGTCATGAATACGTGAATATATGGATGGACTGATGGATGTCTGGATTTGCAGAAAGTATCTGGATTGGTATATGGAGACGTGTGTGTGTGTGTGTATGAACTGTATGGTTACAAGTATGGACAGGCAAAGAGACACGGGAAAGAAGAAATTGCCAAGAAACGGAAGATTTGACCCCAAACTTTTGAACGGTGAACAGTACGTGTTTGTATTAAGTGTATTTATGGATGTGTGTGTGTGTGTGTGTTTGTGTGAGAGTGGATTGACGCATGCATTCAAGTTTATATGTAAGTGACGTCTATGTGTGTATTAGTTATGTATGGCGTGTATAGGCTTTTATGGACATGTGTAAATGTATTTATGCACGAATATACGTATATGTAAGAACACATGAACCCAAGCATGTTAATATGTTAATATGTACATACAACGCTTGTCATGTGTGAATATATGGACTGATGGATGCATGGATTTGCAGAAAGTTACTGGATTGATATATGGAGTCATGTGTGTGTGAACTGTATAGATTCAAGTATGGACAGACAAAGAGACATGAGCGTGTGTGTGTGTCATAATGGGGCTGAATCTCCAGACGCTGGTGTGTGTGTGTGTGTGTGTGTGTGTGTGCTGTGCGACTGCAGCTCGAGCAGTAAAAGGGTGATTTGATGCAAATGTGTGTGCGCACGAGTTAGAGAGAGAGCATCAGATTCACGCTGACAAACCAAAACGCCAGCGCTGACAGCCGGATAATTCACTATCTCCGGGCTTAATAATAGCACCTGACACGAGGAGCGCTGGGCACAATGGCGCTTTCCCTCCGGTTCAACGCAAACAGGCGGCGTTTTCTCACTCGCCTGAACTGCTGCCGCCGACTCCGCTGCAATCGCTGACCGTTTATCGCACAATAACAGCAATTAGAGGAAAGTCTGGCGGCGCGGAAGCTCGGCTCCTTCGCGAGCGCTAATGTAAAGATTACTTATGCACTGCCATTCTTCGCCAACATTTAATCACAACATAATCCCGTCGATAACTGATTGCGTGCGGTTTGTACAAAAAAAAAATTGCTCTCACGGCGCTTCTTGACTTCTAGACTTGAAAAGACCCCCGACTCCTTTTACTGCTTTATCGCTTTTACACAAACTCAATTTAGCTTTCTGAAGAGAATCTAGCGCCACTGGATCAAAACCTCGGCCGATTGTTCACACCAGACAGTCTGTGACGCAAGAGACGTACAAAGCTGAGAGAAAAACATCAAACCATGATGCTTCTTGGGACGGCAACACAAACAGGCCTGTTAGCTTCGAAAAGAACTGTGCACGACGAATTTGGACGCCATTACGGGCGGGAAAGTTTGAGCCCGTTGACTTTCGGGGTCACCAGAGACCACCTTATTAATAATGACTCACTGTTGTTATTATGTTAGCGAGGTTTAAGATCCTCTGATCAACCTCGTCTCAGGCGTCTTTAAGCCTCGCCAGTGTTAGGCCACGTAACGGGGCGACGTTAAAAATTGAGCACCTGAGGCGGTTTTATGAGGCCGAGCACTAAGTCGTAGCATTAATAAAACATGCGCTTTGCCGGCGTGTCCCATCAAGCTGGAAGAACCACAGAGCTTCACAATTACGAAGCCACTAAAATTCAGATTCTCCTCCGCAGCAGAAACAGTTCAGTGGTCTGCCGGGGCTTATGCTTTATTGGAAGGCCTCGGAACGCTCTGTAATCCAGAGGCGTGTGAGTCAGTGGCAGGCGATGTTCATGTGATGCGCTCTGTCACGTGATCTTTCTGATGCATGACGCTCCTGAGACCGCGGCGGTGCACTTCAGGTCCGCGCTGCTCATGGACGCGTCATGGCGCTCCGTACAGACCAGTCTGGAACCCAGATTACGTGATTCATCTGGAAGGGAAAAGCCAACCGAGTTCAACCTGACTTGGGAACCTAAATTATTCAAGTAGGAAAATGTATTTGGATTACATAAAAGTTTGAATTAATATCAGAAATAAAAAATTATTCCCCTATATACATATACTATTAGACATTTCCCCTTGATGAACTATATCTTCTACATACTAAATACTGATAAATATATGTATATATGTATACTGTGTATATATATATGTATACTATATGTATACTGGCCCTAGACAAAGAACCCAAAAGTACACAACGGGGCCACGGTGCTAAAAACAAGCATTGAATTGAATTGAAAAATCCTTTATTTTTCTTTCTCATTCTGGGCCCAACTTCTAAATTCAGGAACACACACTGTATATACGTATATGTATGTATATAACATTTGTATTTTGATGCATAACTTTTAAATGTCTTGGGAATTTATTTATTTAATTGTGGTATGTCATGTGCATGAGCTCAACAGATCACAATTGGTTGACAACAGAAGGGGCGGAGTCTTAACCGCACTGTGACAGCCAGTTTAAATAATTACAGTACTTTACAACACTATAAAAACACAAAATAACAGTAAATGCGTTAAACAATTATTAGTTAATTAGTTAATATTAGTAGTAGTAACTATAAATAATAGTTAATATTAGTTCATTGGTTAAATATACTGTACACGCTTGTGCACGAGTGACATTTGGTCGATAGCCAACACATAAAATACTTGTGGAGCGTAGAGCCAGTGTGTGATTTAAAAGCAGCCGGCGATTCATCCATAATCCAGCAGGACACGAGGTCCGAAACAGCGACAGGTGCTTGGCATGGCGCACAAAGACACTTCCAGAACTTGCTCATTGTGCTCGCCATCCGTCACATGATGCTTTCATGATACCCGACTCATCAAACACATCCTAATGATGGGTCGCGCATGAATATCGCTCTTTTTGAATGCAAAACACGCGCTAAATGAATGTTTGAAACTGTCCCAGGCATATTCAAACAACAAAAACATGATAATTGGGCAGCGGTGGCTGTGTGAGACGCTTCAGCGAGCAATGTGTAGACTGGAATAATCATCATCGGGGCGTTTAATGAAGATGCCCGTACCTGAGGCGCGGCCGGGCCAGAGACAGCTGTCTGCACTCCTCCTATTGTTTCACACCTTTCAGCCTTCTGCCGCAGCACAATGGCATAACTTCCAGTGAAATTCAAATGCGCGTCTTTGTGTTTTTCCAATTACGTGTCAATTGTGCTTCATCTGGGAACATATGGATAGAAGAACACGAGCGTGGTGAGGAACAAGACCACCTCTCCATCAAACGTCTGCTTTCTGTGTTGGCACAATACACACACCATCATCACCAATAAGACAATACTTTATAGTGTAGCTCTTGACCAATACACACAATATCTGTCTTTCTGTCTTTGGTTATGTGTTTCTACATCTATCTATCCATCCAGGCATCTATCTGTGAAAATAGATCTGTCTGTCTTCCACCTTGAGTGTCATGAAAGGCGCCAATAAATAAAAAATATAATGAATTATTATTATTATTTAGTTCCGTTTCTATTTGTCTGCCTGTGTTTCTGTGTATATCAAAGTCTTTTTATATCTGTCTTTTTTCCCCTAATCTATATCTATCTATCTATCATCCAACCATCTATGTGAAAACGGATCTATCTGTCTTTATTTCCGTTATTCCATTTCATCATCCTCCTCCCTTCATCTTTCAGTTTTTACATCTAGCCATCTCTCTTTATATCTGTTTACCTCCATCCATCCATCCATCCATCTTTGTGAGAATGCATCTGTCTCTCTTTTTCTGTCGTTCCATTTCATCAATCTATGCAGATATATTCATCCATTCATCCGTGTAAGAATTGATCCGTCTGTTTTTTTTTCTGTCATTCCATTTTATCATCTATCTATTTATCTATCCATCCATTCATCCATCTGGTGTCTGTCTGACTATTTGACGGCACATATTCACTTTCTAAATTGGTCATTATTGTCACAAAGATACATAATATACTTATTTATAATGTCATGTAATGTATATATAAATTTTTACATGTTTCATTATCCTTAATACATCTTCACAGTACATTTTTTTACTTGTATTCATATCATCTGATCAACACAGAAAAAAACTAAATAAATCTGTAAACAGGTCTTACTGAAACGCTTGCCATCAGTTTGTGCTAAATGATAAAATTATTGGTGAATGGTAAGATTTGATGATGAGATAGGAAGTACACAAACTATCAAAAGCCAGTGTGTTGTAATGACAACGCATTAGCTGAAACACTGCTAGTAAGTCACTTAGTGAAGTAAAACACTGTTTGATGTATTTTTCCTCTCCGATCACTGATTTCAACAGAGTTTAATGTGGAAATATATAAGGACGCCTTTGATATTCCGTTATAACCAGCTTAAAGGAGCAAAGCAGCTAAATCATGTAAATATGCATTTGACATGGCTGGAAATCAGCGGCGGGCTTAGTAATGGCCCCGTTAAAAGGATTACAAAATGTCCATGACTGCTGTGAACTGGATTTAAGAACAATACATCTGCATTCTATTTGCTCTTTGATTACTATCAATCACAAATCATCCTTGGAGCCTTTTATCTTTTTGAAAACAAAAAAACTGCGCTTTCAAAATTGAAACTCTGACTAGTGTATTTAGGAGCAATTACTTTGTAGTGGCCTTCATTTCACTTCTTTGACAGACAATGTTACGCTGTTCTTTCATCCAATCTAGCCTCTTTCTGAATTATGATGTCATCACATATTAACAGCACACACCCCCGGAAGGAAAAATACAAGGCTCCGAGTCAACGTTTTAAAAAAGCTTCTCATAAATCAAGCTGAAGTGGTCGACGGCAAGAAACCCCGACTGAGATGTCGTCCTCTATTAAGGGAAAACTACAACAAAAATGGTATTAGCCTGCCACTCAGTCAACTCTCATAAAATCAATTTCCCATTGCACCTTACAAAAGAGAGAAGAGTAGAAAACCCCTCCATGCTCTCAGAACAATACACCCGTTTCTCATTTCGCTCCAAATCCAGGAACCTTGTAGGAAGGGATTTGGGTTTTGTGGAACCCGGGGGAAACTAGGCTCCTCCGAAAGCTTTCATCACGGAGCAAATCACACATTGGTCACAGAGATTCAGTGGCACGGTGTCCAACAGCAGTGCGCTGTGTGTTCTTAAAGAGAAATCACGAGCTGTCTGAGCAGAAGTGCGGCCACTCCAGGAGCAGACGTATTAAAACACAAGAGCCATGCAATACTAGACAACTGCTTCAAACCCTCTCGCCAAACCAAGCGTGGCTTTTGTCGCATAAAAAACCTGCTTTGATCACAAATCACAGTCATCCCATCGTCCTCGCCAACTTTTCCACCGGCTAATTGGACGGTCCGAGTCACAAGTTCACATGGATGCGACGGAGACGTGTTGTGCTGAAACCACAGATCAGAGGAAAAACAATCCACGCTCAGATTTGTCGTCTCCCGCCAATAAACACAACCAGAAGCGGCTGAGAACATCGATTTGTGTTTGAACGACTCGGCCTTCCTGGAGCGAGGCGCGTCGACTTTGGGCGAACAAATCTCACGCTGGGTCAGATTAATGACATCAACTGTAAAGGAAGCTGGCGGTTACATTAGCCGAACACTGCAAGTTTGGTCCGGCGCTTTAGAGAAAGGAGCCCAAGAGCAATGGGGAATAAAAATTAGCCTAGCGCTCACTGGATTTAAGACAAAGCAGAACTAATAACCAAAGGGCCTGTGGGACTCCGAAAAGCCAGAGGCCGACAATGTGATTAGTAGCTGTTTCTAATCCTCCTTGTCAATTAATTTCAGAGCTTGGCCTACAGGCATCGAGAGCCTGTCAGGCGTCCAACAAGGAGCAGGTTGGTTGGAACGATGGCGTGTGCCGACAGTAAAGGAAGTTAAAGCCCTAAACCATAAATCCAACGTGGTGCTAGATGTTAACGAACACTAAAATCACATGATCAGAAACCAAACGGCCTCTTTACCTCAAACAGTCGCAGGACATTGGCCACCATGATGGAGACCGAGCTGCCCGAAGCCCCGATGACGCCCACCACCCGCTCAGGCTTGCGTATGATTGGCTGTTCGCCGTTGGAGCAGCGGATGTCAGACGTGTCTTTCTGAATGAGGGCCTGGACGAAGGTCAGAGACTGTTCGAGAGCGTACGTGTCTCTGGAACACGTGTCAAGAATCCGGGCTCCGAGGGTGATGTTGGGCAGCAGCTCCGGGTCACTGTTGATCTGGTCCAGGGCGTACAGCATGGCCTCCATCCGGTGGATTCCTTTCTCCTTCTTGATTTCTCCGCACGGGATGCCCGCGTGACCCCTGGCATGGACGGGGAACAGGCCTCCTAAGGTGATGTCACCAGGGATTTTGATGGAATGTGGGTGCGAGTGCTGGTGAGCCGATGAATATGGGCTTAGCCACACCCACAGAATCCAGAGAAGGTGTGGCCAAGCGGGAGAATGGCAGCTGCTCCATCGCAAAGCACACGCCCCCTGTTGGTCCGAGGAGAATGAGGATGGTGTCATCGTGACCACAACTCACAGACTTCTACCTGAAGAACCTGTTAGAGCAGAAAAAAACAACAACGCGTCACTGAATATGTCAAACAATCAAAAAACATAAATGGATTGATAAAACACATTATTTTTCACTTTTTGGAAATACCAATATTCCAAAGCCATTTCATGTTATATTTTTAGGTTTCCGTTTGTCTAACGTACAAATATAATATAATATAATATATAATATGAATTAATAGTCCACTCATTGGCATCAGAAAAACAAGAACATGCTTTTAAAGGCATAAGAAGTGAAAGTATTTGTTAGTAGCTTTTTACAGTGAAAATGTCGATCGGTCGAATGCGGTTCCAAGCGTGTCGTATATATGCGCATTTCAATTCGGTGACTTTTTCACATAAAGAACCATAGTGGGATTTAAGCGTTTGCGTACAGTAGAAAATGTAATTGTATGTAAATCTAGTGCTGCATTCTGCAACATTTGTGAACATCAGTCGTCCTCGTTTAACATGATATGGTCTCAGATTAAAGGGGGAAAAGACAATTTGAGTCATAAGTTCCGGAATTCTCTACACATCATAAAGCGCGGCAGAATTCTGCGGAAAGCCGCGGGGAGCAGACCTGCGTTCAGCTGGAATGAATGGGCAGTGATATTGGCTGGTGTGCAGTGAACTGCTCGGCCCGATTGCAGTGATGTGCCGTGATTATAAGAGCAGCTGTGGAATAAGTGCTTCTCAAAAGCAGTTCAAAGGTCAGAGAAGGACGGAGCCTTTGAAAAGCTGCAAGAAAGTCGGCGGAGAGCAGGAGCCGAAAAGCTCGAGGCCTGCAGACAAAACTTCAATACAAAAGCACTGACTTTGATGTTGAGGGTGTATGCAGTAATGCTCACACACACACACACACACACCTGCGGAATCCCGAAAAACACACTTTTCACGACTTGAATTATTCAATTTGCCCAAAGATGCCCAGTAGTTACGAACACAACTCAGACACATGCTTTCATTTTTCAGATGAATTCACTAATTTCTAGATAAGACATCACATACTGCAGTTTATACACTACCGTATATTACAGACAGTTATTTTTTACTTTAGCTTTTTTAGTAGTCGTTTAAATTAAAGTCACTTGGATGACATTACAGTTAAGTGTTCATGATTTCCTAGTTAGGTTATAAATTAGTTTAAATTTAAATTTCTAGTTATAAATTAGTTTTTTTTTTATTAATAAAACAGACTTAAAACTGAAATTCTTGACTTATATCAGGATAATATAAATAATTTGTCTAGAAATCGATCAGATAAATGGAAGAAACGGCATTATAATTTAACAGGTGTGTGTTCTGCTCAGTGATTGGTCGGCCACAGAACAGAAAAACTGTGTGTCCCGCCTTCAGGCCAGAGTTGCTGAGATTGGATTCAACCAGCTGATGGATAGAAACTGTAGTGAATTTGAAATTCCTCAAGGCCCAACTGAACAAAGTGTGTGTGTGTGTGTGTGTGTGGGTGTGTGTGTGTGTACATACATGCACAATTGTTTATAACAATTTTTACATTTAGAAACAGTTAATAGAAAAAAACAACTATGCGCGATGTGACCTGCAACTCTAAATCAAAATTGTGGATCTTATCGTTTTCAGGAAACGGTGAAATCTACCGTTCGACCGCAGCGGCAGACGCAGAACGGCACAGAAGCAGCGTGGAGTGCGGAGTGCATTTCCTGTACAGTAGGACCGGGAGATTAGGTTTTCTTCACATAACCTAATGAAATGTTGAAGTGCTTGCGCCTCAGCCGACCTGCTCGGCCCAGAGTTGCACGCTTGCATTTAAATTGCATTAAAGCCATCGGGCGGACGTAAATCAGATGGCACATCAAGCGCGTTCCTGACTGTTCCCGACAGCTCCTTCTCACTCACCGAGCCCAGCCACGCTCTCGAAAGGCAAACGCCGCTGTGGAAATTAAAAGCATATTTAATATTGCAAACTAATTGTTTTGAAAGTGACTCCCGAGGAGTAATTGATTCCGGGCTGGCACCGAGGTGGCAGAAACGCGGCGTGGGACGCTAATGGAAGGAGACAAGCTCTTCTCTTCGCTCTCCGCTAAATATCGCTTCCACGGTCCTGAAACATCATTCGAAGTTGTTAAACATAATGGGCTGCTTCAATAATCCACGGTGGCATCATCTAATCACCACTGTTTGCCCAGACCTACGTGCAGCACAAAGGTTTCCGGAACGCCAGATGCCAACAACAAAGTGCCATCAGCAACTGACCTACCGGAAACATCTGTAAGAGAACAAGAAAGCAGTCGAACAAAAGATACATATACAGTAAAAGCCCTTGTTTGAAACAATGTCACTTATGATTAAGACTTTTAATTTATTAGGACTTGCTACATTTTAGCAACATTTCAGCTTTTCTACAAGGCAACCAGCTGCGATTGAAACAATATAATGTTTAGTTTTTTCATTGGGATTATGACTTTTATGTAAAATACAGCCGCAAGCAGCAATGGCGGGGTTTTACCCTTTTATGATTTATTTAATTGTCTTTCTTTGAGCTACCGGAAAAAACATCGATCTCAACATCCCTGTTGAGAATTTTACTTGTGAATAATGTGAGAATCCCAACGTATAACTTAATTTTACAAAAAGACACAACCGAAAGCTTTTCCGCTCAACTGCCCGTGTGATTGTTGAAAAAATGATCGACTCAAATCAAAGATCTTGAACTTGTGGCTGCGGGTTGGATTTTCATTGACAGAAGCAGCAAGTCGATCGCTCGGCAGTGTCCCGGAGCAGTTTCCCGCTGTGTCCACGTCTTTGATCTCAAAGCAAACGTGAAAGCAGAAGTCCGGAAACATGACAAACGATGCTAGACTTCCCCGTGTACCACGACACGGATCAAACCGGGGAATCCGAACAATCGTGGCTGTTTGTGAGGCTGGAAGGATTGAGCCGCTTTATTGTGGCATCGCGTGGCACCAAAGAAAGAAATAAACCTGTGAATACGCAATAAAAGACCCCTATTGAAAAAAAAAAAAGCCCACCCTGAGCGGATGATAAAAGCGGCATGTTTATGAGGCATTTCAAAGCGCTTTCGGAATCATTTGCACTTCAGAGGCGACTAACATGACGAGCGGCGACCGTCAAAAGCAGCTTCAGACTATCACACCGGACTCTGGATTAAATGTCCCCCATCTTTCCTGTGCTTTTCTGTCAATCTGCACAATTAACCTCGCTATTATACGACTCCAAAGACTCGGGACGAAGCAGGAAAGCTAATTATTGTAGGATTGGCCCCCTATGAAAGAAAAAAGCACGAGACATTTAAAAAAAAAGTCTCATCATAATTTCTTTAATCCCGCAAAAATGCATTCCTGGTATTTTTCATTTCATGTCCGACTAAAATCCCAATTTCATTTACTAGTCTGTGAACCGAGGCCCGGCTAATGCTTTTTAAAATTCATCAGCTGAAACTATTAATGCGTGTTCGGTGTGGAGCCGATGACGAATGTTGAGGTCATTCCCGGCGTGACACACTTACTCAAGATAATGTGATCACTCTTCAGAAACCACGGTTTGGAATAATGGAAATCACCGGATTTTTGTCGCGTTAGACCTAAATCTTGCAGCTGGGATCCATTATGAGCTGTTCCACAGAAGTTGGAGGAAACTCATTCGGAGATGATAGAGGAGACGGAGTCAAAGTGACCTGGCAGGAAAAGAGGGTCGTATAAAGGAATGGTTCTCGGATTAAGACGGAACACTTCGCAATAATGAGGTGGAGAGGTCAGACGTAGGCCGAGAGTCTGTGAATAGACGGTCTGCGACAGCGCTGACAGACAGGCGGGGTTTTTCAGAAACCTCATCCATCTTCTCGTTTCCTGCAATTGAGTTCGTTCTGTACGAAAAGGACTGGAGGAAACATTGCTAAAAAGTCCCACACAAACCAGAAGATTTGCTCTGGATTGTGGCGGCTTTGCGGAAATCTGCATGTGATGTCCAGCTGATTTTTGGAATCTCCAAACCTTATCAACAAGATGTAATAACGAATAATGCAGTTTGTCGTTACGTTTTGCTATATAGCAACATTTATAAAGTAAAAAAAGACTTTGTAAGTGTGGCCACTAGGGGCAGAATCGAAATTTTGCTCTGCATTTAACCATCCAGTAAAGTGACACACACACAAACCCGGAGCAGTGGGCAGTGTCTGGCTCAAGGACCTTCAGTTGTAGAACCCTCCCTACTGGCGACTGGGATTCGGTACTGATTCGAACCAGCAAAGGACTGGAACCCAACTGCCACCATCATCACCACACGATGCAAATTTATTTAGTTTTCAGCATTTCAACTGAAAGCTTTTTGTGTGCTTTTTTTCTAAATAATTCAGATCCTATTTCAGACCTCCTTAAAAAAAGAACAGCCTGAGATTCTCTGACGTCCGACGCTTTGCACATCACGACTAATGACGATTTGTGTTTTAGCGAAATCAAATGTCCGGAAGCATGACAAACGACGCTGAAGAGACTTCTAGGATTAACCGAACGTCCACCGAACCATAAGATCTGGACCGTCGTGACTGTTTATGGCTCTGTGAGGATTGTGCATGTGTGCGTGAACTTCACGGTGAGGACGGAGTCAAAATCACAGTGATTTTCTATTCATGTAAAGACCAAGTCACCACAGCGTGATGAATCTCCATCCTGTGGACGGGAAGAACCACACGTCTGATGACAGCAGATTCCAGTCTGGAGATGTTGAGTGAAGATCTAACAGCGGGTCGTGGCCACCACCATTATAACCAGCGACAGACACGAATCACTGTATTCACCAGGAATAATTCAGTGGCACGGATCTTCGGACTGAACATTCTTCCCACAGCACCGGGACCTTCACACAAGCGTGCATTGCCATTCCGTGCATGCTATTTCTCCCCTTTGGAATTGCTCGCGAGCATCTCAGAGACATACATACAGATGAAATTGTGGAGGACGGGCAATTTCTGCACCGTTTGACTGGCAGATTCGTTTACCGCCAGCGTTAGAAGCGCCACATAACATGCCAACATCAGCACACGCTCAAACACAAACAGCCCAATACAAGACATCGCTGCAATTTATAATTAATTACGCACATGAATTATGAAACAATGAAACATTTTTGTAGCATACACACGCACATACATTTTACATTTTTAAACCTGTAAAGCACTATACATGTATTTTTTCCCTGCATGTGTGTATACCTTACATTTCCTTTTATTAACTTTTTTACACACACTTTGTCTCTTCAAACACATTAGTGACCTTTTAAACGCAGGATTACTTTCTCACATTCGTGTATATACAGGTCTAAATATATGTAGTGTCAGAAGTACATCGTACACACGCACACACACACACACACACACACACACACACACACACACACGGTGACACAAGTCTTTTTCTTAGAAAAATGATGACATACTGTATGACTGTATAGCGGTAATGTGAGGGCGGTTCCACGCAAGTGTCACTTTAAAAATATTGATTTGAAATATATATTCTCATGATTTATTTGCAAGTCTCGACGAAACAACTTCACAGAAGCGCACACCAGAGGAGCGTGGCGCGCGCGCACACACACACACGCACGCGAGCTGTAAGCGTGTCAGACGGACACTTTCCCGGGGAAACTGAGGCGATCGGCCGGACTCTTACCTGACCATCCTGATGCTCAACTTTCTGCAGGAGTCCGTCGAGACGTCCGCAGTCTCCCGTCAAGCCCTCGACGGCATCACGACTCCTCGAGCTTTAGATCGCGGTTGAGATGACCTCTGACCCGTGGGCGTGACCTGTGACCTGTTCTGACTAGGTGCAAAGCTCCTCGTGTCATTCGGTCAGTGTTGTGCCGCGCCGAGTCGAGTGTCCTCGTGCGCGCTCTCGCGCTCTTCCTCCTTCTTCTGCGACTCCTTTTTTCTTTCCTTTCGGTTTTTACGACGATTTGAGATCCATATCGAACATTCAAAATTTTGCAACACACTGGCTCCTGTAATCTCTATCAAATCTCTTAAAAGCTCAACTGCCCACCCCTCTCTCTCTCTCTATCTCTCTCTCTCTTTCTCTCCCACTCTCACTAACTCACTCTCTCTAGCTCACTCTCTCCTGTGTGCACGCGCGCTCTTACCCTCTCCAGCTATTGCTCTCTCTCTCTCTCTCTCTCTCTCTCTCTCTCTCTCTCTCTCTCTCTCTCTCGCAATTATCAATGTAGAATAAGCCTTTTTGTTATTTAAATTGAGTTTGATTGGATGGCAATATTTTTGCATTTAGATGCTGAAACGGTCTAGTAAAACATTTATAAAGAGCAAGTGAGAGTAATTTAAAATACGATATGCAATTTGCATTTGGTTTGATTTTTACTTCAATCCTTTCATTCAACTTCTTTAATGCTTTCGTTTAAAGTGACAATCAGTTGTGATATTCAGAAAAATGGCAAAAAAAAAAAAACACAGTAAAAGGGGCAAAATACATTTTAGTCTGTCCAGCTTTCTAAAATTCTGTATAATGAATTTACGTACATTGGCATTTATGACAATGATGAATTGTGTGTTCAAAAAAAGCTAAGAGAAAAAAAAAACAAAAAGAAGATATGTTCATTTAAAACCTCTGAAACCAATGTACGTTATATATAATTTCTCACGGTTGATTCTACAGTTGACACAGTGTAAAAGTTAATGACTCATTCATTTTGATATATGACTTTAAATGTAACACTCCTTTCATTCCTGAGCTATTAGATGTGTGTTCCTCTTCACGCTGTGCAAGGAGAAGCTTCACTCTAAGTGAACACAGAGACTTTACACAGAGATTTCATTTAACATCAGTTAAATATTTTATTCCTTTTTCAAAGAAATCTTTTGTTTTAGCCACACGGGCACAGGAACTTTATCATGTGACATCATCATATAACGAGAAAGGAACTGTTAAATTTAGGTTTAATGGCGGTATAGAATATAGGTCATATAAGAGGAGGATGAAAACGTCTGGCACAAACATCCGTGTCGGGGTGAACACTAGGATCAGCAATCTTCTGTGAGATCATGCATACGTGAGTTCACTGTTGTATTTTTAGCGCAATAGGGAAACTGTGCAATTCCGGGGCCATTAAAGTTGAATAAACTCGAGACTAGAGGAACGTTCCACGACTCTGAGTCAGTTAAACACTCCTGCGAGTTACTGTTTTCTGCTGAATAAAGCTTCAGTGTCGTACTTTACACGGTTTAGAATAGAATAGAATAGAATAGCCTTTTTATTGTCACTGTGTACATATACAATGTAAGTCATATACATGTACAGTGAAATTATAGCAACTTTCTATCCAGTGCAACACACATTTAAAAAATCTAGTCCAAAAATATAACAATAATACACTATAATACAGACATGGAACTTTACAGCAGTTTAGTGTGTGTTTGTGGCGCTGTCCATGGTCCTGAAAGCGGAAACTACACAGCAAATATGATGAACAATATGTTACTTCTCAGGTCATAAAATTGCTGCTCTTTGCAAAAAGACTTACACAAAATCACAGTAAAACAAACTACTGTAAGTATTAAATGCTAAAATAGTATGTGTGTATTAATAAAATGAGCTTATTAGTTTTATTCATGGTTAAATGTCCCGTTTTATTCCTGTCCTGCCCATCTGAACTAGATGACCAGAAGAATGTGTTTCCCGTGACCTGGAGCTGGGGTCGGGTCATGACCTCTCATCAGTCACAGGTCAGAAAAGAAAAAGAAAAGAGTCTGAATTATTCAGTGATGATCGCACCAGCCAAGCAGCATGTCTAACAAGATCCAGATCCTTCGACTGTGGCTTCAACAGTCTTTGTTTAAACACTCTCTAGCTGAAGCTCAGTAACTCCAATGTAAATGCCTCCAAAATCCACAGCGTTTAATATTAGTAAGCTGGACAACATGCACGTCTGATGTGGTAAGACTGGAAATGCAAGGCCAAACACACTGCAGAAATTATGCGGCGCGTTTGTTACTCGAAACATGTTCAGTTCAGGTTCAGGGACATAAGCTCGAAAAAACACCTCCAAGTTTATCAATAAACGACAAACACAAAGTCACGCTTGTGTCACTACTGGACTCTTTTGCGATTCATTTATGCATGGTGTGTGTGTGTGTGTGTGTGTGTGTGTGTGTACACCCTTCCATCATAGAGTGTGTGTCTCATATAATATCTAAAGTTCATCTACTCTCCACTTGTCCACACTTTGCATTTAAACAAGATGATCAAACCCACAACCTTGTGTTGCGAGCATCCCGTAGTAAAGTCCATCAGCGGGATGAAGGAGAAGTACAGCTGCGGGTGTGATGATGACAAACAGATGATGTTCCAACTGGCCTCGAGGCGACAATCGTCGCACAAACTAAAGCAACAATCAAACTCAGAGCGGCTTTGTGGAGCGTTCAGACAGGCAGAGCACGTTCTCTGGTGTGGTGAGTGGATCTCTCTAAAGCACGTGAGAGCTTGACTCGCGCTGAGATGAAACCGCGTGTCGTGGCACATTTCGCATTCATCTCCGAGCGAACACACACAACCTCCTGCGGTCCCCTCGCCCCGCCCCGACACAAACCCCATCAATATTTGAAATGTGTAAATAAATCATTAACGCCCCGACCCCTCAGGTACGCCAGACTTCGTTTGGAGATGTAGTTATAAAGGGCAGTTTTGTCGGCGACTTGGCCTTGGAGGAAATATGTGGTCACCTAACGCTTCTGTGATCAGTGTGTGTGTGTGTGTGTGTGTGTGTGTGTGTGGCTCTGCTTTATTCCTTCTGGTTCTGACTCCAGCTATGGATTCTGTTTGATGTCCTTCATCGATCTGTTACATTTTAGTTTGAACGTGGAGAAGTTAAAAGAAGAATAGAGAGAAGAATGGAGCTTCTGTGGAGATCCAGAACTTCAAACAGCTCCGGAAGGCGAGAACAGAAAAGCATCTTCCGCAGAAGAACGTCCAGGAGAAAGCACGATCCAACATTTCCCTCCTTCAGCAGCAGGAAAGCGCAGGACTGACGTCTTTGTGGAGAACATTGGACCTGTGAGAGACTGTTCTGTCCTCCAGAACCTAGTACCAGTCTGGTATCACGTGAGACATTCAGAGACATGGACTAGACAGGCAACTGAACTCTTCTTATTGTCTATAGATAAAGTCACCAATTCCAAGAAGACTTGAGTAAAGGTTGTAAAGAATCAAATTTTAAAATAAACTGGAGTTTTTAAACACCAAACACCGGCTCGAAAAACACCAAAAATTGTGAAAAGCAAGAAACTCATAAAAAAAAAAACAATAATCAGTCTTAGTCAAACACAAATGTGCAAAAAAGTGCGACAGCTCATCCATGTTTACGTGATTGAGCTGATGAACAGCATCCAGTACCTTCAGCATCCTGCAGATGGCGATATCACCTCGTCCACCCGAGAAATTAATTGTAGAAAAAGATGGCGACTTGTGGAAAAAAGTACTTACACAAAATCATACAGTAAAACAAACTAGCAACTCACCCAATGAAAACACAGGCTCTTAAAAAACAAATAAACTTACTCTTCATCTACAGGTATTAAATGCTAAAAAATTACATGTGTATTCATAAAAAGAGCTTATCAGTTTAATTCATGGTTTAAATGTCCCGTTATATTCCTGTCCTGCCCATCTGAACTGGATGACCAGAAGAATGTGTTTCCCGTGACCTGGAGCTGGGGTCGGGTCATGACCTCTCATCAGTCAGTCAATTATTCAATGATGATCGCAGCAGCCAAGCAGCATGTCTAACAAGATCCAGATCCTTTGGTGTCTTTGTTTAAACACTCTGAAGCTCAGTAACGCCAATGTAAATGCCTCCAAAATCCACGGCGTTTAAAATTAGTAATCTGGACAACATGCACATCTGATGTGGTAAGACTAGGAATGCAAGGCCAAACACACTGCAAAAATTAAGCGGCACGTTTGTTGCTCGAAACATGAACATTTCATTACCGTTTCAGGGTATTGTGCAAAAAAGTGCAATCACTCATTCATGTTCATGTGATTGAGCTCACAATCAGCATCCAGTACCTTCAGCATCCTGCAGATAGCGATATCACCTCGTCCTCCCTAAAAATTAATTAAAAATTACGACTTGGCGCACAATCACAATGTAATGAGTAACGGAAAGTGTCTATTCAAATGAAGTGCAATAAAGATACAGATACTCGATTACTAATGTAGTCAAGTAGAGAGTCAGTTGCCAGAAAATACTTAAGTAAAGTAACAAAGTCAATTCACTCTAGTGCACACCACTGTGCGTGTGTGCTCGCTGGAACAGATGTCTGCGTGTTTTATTCCGGTTCCGACTCAGTTGCCGTTTGATGTTTGTAGTTGCAAAGTTGTCGCTTGTCATCCTCTTTCATTTTTCTCTATTGCGTGTCATCTGCTTTTCTTGATATTGTTTGCAGGAGGACGAGAGCTGTGCGTGGAAGAGAAGTCAGCGCATCGATTATTAAAAGAGGCAGACTGGGGGTAAAAAAGCCTGTATTTGACAAAGTGTTTGTGTTATATTTTTCATGATCTGCCGAGATCCGCGTCCCCACCAGCAGCAGAAACAAGGGCTGTTCTTACCCATAATGCATCAAACAGCAGCACCGGGAGAGGGAAGCGCACAGAAAGAACAGGAGCTGGGCTTGTTTCTTTTGTGTGTTGGTGTGTGTCTTCGCATCTCTGCTGCTGATGTTGCCTGTCGCAGTGAATTCACACCAGTCGGAACCGTGAGCCGCTCGGTGTCGGCTTGTGTTTGCCGGAGCCGCCGTGTCACTATCGCGTCTGTAGTTGTCACTCACGCCGAGCCGTAAACAAACAGGAAACTCTGCTTCTTTCACAGCTGCACTGTGTCTTTCGCTGCTCTGTCCGTTTTTCCGTTGCTGGGTCACTGAGGCTTGAAGGCGACGCCCTAATTGCTGGCCGACCAATCGGAGAGCGTGACACACATACACACTCTCACTCACACCTATGGGAAATTTTCTAGACCAGAGGTGTCCATTACGTAGGTCGCAAAGGAATTGTGGGTAGATCGCATGACATTGGGAAAAAATGGCGAGAAAAAAAAGAAAAAAAAATTAGCAAGCTTGCGAGGGGCTAAAAATGAGTTGATTATTACGATTATCACAATTACGATTATTATACACTAGAACGAGTCAGGTGCTAGTTGAGTTAAAAAAAACATATAATAAACAGAGAGAATGAGTGAGGAAACACAGCGGTTAAGTAAGTCTGCTAGCATAAACTCGGACAGTTTCGTACCTGAAAAAAAAAGATTTTATTCTGAAGTGTATGTTAAATTTACTGCGGTTTAAAGCCAGAAGATGACACTGGTTCAGGTTCTGAGCATTTGTAAGGCGCTTTTCACAGTTTAAACTGTCTCAAAGTGCACGTGTGAATATGTAAGAGAATTGTTGCTTTTTATTCATTTGATCGTCTGGTTGTTGGTGTTTAAGTAAATGGCTATGATTCTCACTAAGACAAAGACACTCAACAAACCATATACAGCAAACATCTACAGTTGAGGACAAAATAATTTAACAACACATTTATTAAAGTAATAAAGTGTTAAAAGTTATATATAGTGTTTTTTTTATAGCTGATAGAATTGACTAAGTCATTTGAAAAGATCTTGAATCTTGTGTGTTTTTGGATTGTGGGAGGAAACTGGAGACCCGGAGGAAACCCACGCCAGCACTACCCACTTCTCCACCGTGCCTTCATGTTCCAGACTCATTACACCAACATGAATGTGTTTGAAGCGTCTGCTGGTGACTTCCTCCTCAGATTGTCACGTTATCGCTGGTTGTCTCTCTCTCTCCGATGGCGCGTGTGAAGGCTTGATGAGATAATGTGGCGGCGGAATCTGCCTAAACACGTCGAGATCATTGTGCTCTGCCTTTAGGAAAAGTAGAAAATGACTGTTCTTTCATCAAGCCTCGTCTTCTGTTTGTGACGCAGAGTCGTGCTGTTAGCATTAAATCTGCAAACGGCCTCCTTTCACACAGTCGTGAGTCGAGTTGCGTCTAGAGTGAAACAAATCAAGTCGAGCCGACGTGTTATTAACTCGTGAATAGTGAATGACGCGGATTCATTTTTTCATTCATTCATCTTCCAGGACTGATGCTCCAAATGTTATCTTATTTACATGATGTTTAATGTCATGCCTTTCTGTCTGTCTGTTTTTTATTCTGTTTTTGTCATCAATCCTTCCGTCAGTCTGTCTATTGTTCCATCAATCTGTCTATTTTTCCATCTTTTTTTCATACTGCTTGTCTGTCTGTGTTTTTTTCCATCTGTCTGTATAGTATTTTTCCATCTATCTGTCTGTCTGCCTGCTTGTCTGTCTCTTTTCCCATCCATCCATCTGTCTCTGTGTATGTGTTTGTCAATTGTTCCAATATCTCTAGCTGTTTGTCTATTTTTCAATCCATCCATCCATCCATCCTTCTGTCTGTCTATTGTTCCATCAACATATCTTTCTGTCTTCTCGCCAATCTGTTTAATTTTACTTCCATCCATCTGTCTATTTTCCCATCCATCCATCTGTGTATGTGTATGTCGATTCTTCCAATATTAATCTCTAGCTGTTTGTCTTTTTCAATCCATTCATTCATCTATCCTTCTCTCCGTCTGTCTGTCTATTGTTCCATCCGCATATCTGTCTGTCTTTTTCCATCCATCCACTTGTCTCTCTGTCTGTCTGCCTGTCAATTCTTTCCTCTTTTCAATCAATCAATCAATCAATCAATCAATCAATCAATCAATCAATCAATCAATCTATCTATCTATCTATCTATCTATCTATCTATCTATCTATCTATCTATCTATCTATCTATCTGTTAGTCTGTCTGTCTATATTTCCATCCATCCATCCATCCATCCATCCATCCATCCATCCATCTATCCATCTCTATCCATCCATACCAACTGTCTATGCAGTAATTTTTGTTATATGAACATTTCAAATCTTGGGTGAAACCCTAATAAGAAACATACGCAGTAGACGACCGACCACAGAACGGGTCAGATGTGACCCGGGAAAGCACATGACCCGGCGATGACACGATAAGCTCATCAGATTGAAGACAGAATTCACTCCCCGAAATAACAAAACAAAGAGTGTGACCAACAGAAGAGTGTGACATCTGCAACACCTCAAATGTGACAACAGGCCGCGGGCTTGATTATCTTCTCTGGCTCAAAATAACAGCCTGGAGCTCCAGAGGAAGCGGCCGGCGTCTTCTCTCCATCACCAGACCATTCTCTCGTGTCTGTAGCCGAGACCCTCGAGGTCTGGATGGACAGATGTGCTGCGGACCCTTCATTTCACGTGGAGCTGGTGATAATTACAAACCAGTCTTTGCATGTTTTGCACGGGCTTTATCACTCGTCCCTCGCTCAGTAGATCTTCATTTATTATTTCTCTACTGTAAAGCTGGTTTCATGCTCGAATTGAAAGCTGCTGTTGCTGAAAGATAAATGAGAGAGACCTGAGGCAATTCTGCATTTTTCATTCTTTTTTTTTTCCTTTACAACTGTAAGGCTAATAAAAAAAAGTCTTCTTTGACGTTACACACATAAAGTACACTCATCCCAAGTATCAAAAGAACGTACACAACATCAAACGGGGCCATCTTTTAAGTACCTTTTTATCATGAGGGGGATTAAAAACGCATTTGTCGTGAAAGCAGATTTTGAAGTAGAATATATGTGTATATATATTATAAATGCAGAATAGTCTCGATAAATAGGAAAAAATACTGTACCTAAATTGATTCAAACGTGTCTTTGTGCGTTGTCGCCCTCTGTTGTTCAACTTGAGATATTAACTGGTAGAACTATAGTTGAGGTTTTATTCAGAAACATTATTTAAAACGAAACTTGTTGAAACGTTTTTAACTGTTCGTTTTGAGTTCGAATTTGTTTGGCATTTAAAATTAGTTGAAAACGCTAAAAACACAAATCTGCCTCTTTACGTAGTTCCGTTTTATATGTTGGCGCGTTTTTATGACGTCAGAGGAGCGTTCTCCGTGTCGCAACACATGTGCCGAAAGAATCGAGTAATGCTTAAATTGTCTGTAAAATAGAGAAATGGACGCGGGTGGAAGATGACGATCTTTTACCTGGAGACGTGCTAGTGTTTATTTCAGAGTAAGATTTACCTCGACGTGAACGACTTGCGTGTCGACGACATTACTTTGTGTACAATATTTTTAATGACAAAACTTTTTTACGGCCATTGTGATATTTTTTGTAAATGTGCTAGCGTATATAGCAAATAATAATTTGGGGAAATTGTGTGTTTTGCTCGTTTAAGAATGTGGTGTCATTATTTCCTCACTGCGTTGTTTATGTTCTTGTTTTCTTTATTTTTATGTTTTACAGAAGTGTTGTGTTGTCACCTGGACAAACTATGGCTCTTCTGGAGAACTCTGAGATCAACACGGATCCTGGAGAGCAAAGCATGGCTGAGGAACAGTTAGACGAGTCTAAACTCGAGGAGCACCGGAGCGATGGAGATGTTGATGACCACGAGGAGATGGAGTGTGGAGAAGATGATGATGATGACGATGACGACGAAGCCCTCGAGCTGGAAAGCAACTGTGCAGATCAATTCAAAAAGCCCAAGGCAAAGAAACATGTTCCAGGCATCTTGTATTTGGGCCACATTCCTCCCAGACTGAGACCCAAACACGTGCGGAACATGCTGAGTCTTTACGGAGAGATCGGCCGGATCTTCCTGCAGCCTGAAGGTGGGAGATCTTCTCCATCTGTGTGTGGAATGTGAGTCTGAAGCCGTTTCATGCTTCTTCTGTAGAGCGTTGCGTGAAGAGGAAGAAGAAGAAGGCTGGAAGCAACTCGTCCAGTTTCACCGAAGGCTGGGTGGAATTCCGAGACAAGCGCGTGGCTAAACGAGTGGCGCTCAGTCTGCACAACACGCCCATGACCAACAAGAAGAGAAGTCCGTTCAGCAGTGACCTGTGGTGCTTGAAGGTGCTTTCACACGACACGTCAGACCTGTCCACCCTTCCTCACCCTCACCCTCGTGTCTCGTGCACAGTATCTCCACAGGTTCCAGTGGTGCCACCTCAGCGAGCGTCTGGCGTACGAGCAAACCGTCTATCACCAGCGTATGAGAGCTGAAATCTCCCAGGCCAAGAAGGAGACCAACTTCTTCCTGGCCAGTGTGGACAAGAGCCAGAACATGGAGAAGCGAAGGAGGAAGAGCGAGAAGAACGGAGAGGCCGTGGAGGAGAAGACCTGGAACTTTAAGCAGAACCTGACGGAAGACGAGATCCAGATGAAGAAGAAAAGCACCGCCAGGAAGGCTGAAGAGAAGAGTAGGAACGTCCAGGAGAAAGCACAATCCAACATTTCCCTCCTGGCAAAGATCTTCAGCAGCGGGAAAGCGCACGAGTGACGGCTTGGTGGAGAACATTAGACGTTTGGATGTCTTTCCATTCACCTGTCTGGGGCATCTGGGTTTATTGGTGATGTTTTGGCTTTGTGCATATGGAACGTTGATTTCTTCTGATCCGTTTACTTACTGTTTCCCAACACAAGCCCAATAAACGCATTTCACCGTGGGTTTTAATCACTTCTGAAAGAGTTGCGTTGTTTGGCTGTAATTCCACCTGTTGTAAACTGGAATTAGGACGCACGATTATCGAATGTGTTAGTGGATTAGGTTTTAAATATCGGACAAGTTAGGATTATTAAAAAAAAACTCATTTAATTTTGCACAACAGGGTACAATATCCACAGACTCCGGACAGTTGGTGTGTATACTACCGTAACTTTTTTAGATTTAAAACTCAAAATATATTGTTGCATTTTCAATCATAGTGAAATACGGATATAAATGGATACATACAAAAATAAAGCCATTGTGACTTTTTTGTTTATAAAAACACAAGTGAGGCCCCGCCCATAATGTAGTCCTTCATGGGCGGAGCCATGTTTCTGTTACAAAACATGACTGAAGCAAGCTAAAATATCAGAACAACAAAATAAAGCTGGAGTTTATATTGAGACAGGTGATTGAAATAAAATGAATTTTGTTTAATAAATCCTTAGTTTAATGAAAGAGTTTAGAGATTCATGGTTTTTTTTTTTCAGATAAAAGTTTTGCACCTACAAATAAACAATAAACCTTCCGACACAGACGTGTTTGAACAGGACTGTTGAACTAAAGCTGGTGTTTGTTGTTCTCGTTTAATGGGCTCAGACAGTATGTGTCAGAAAGCATTGCTGTTTGTTCTCATTCTCCTCCCAGGAACATGGATCTCTCCAGGCCGTCTTCCACTGTGGTGTACTCCAGGTTGGACGGGTAATACTGGGTTTTGTAGTGTGGATTGTTCCTGACGTATTTCAGGTATTCTGGAGCTCCAGGGCAGATAACGTTGTCTGCCAGCAGGACCGAGCCTTTTTTCAGAAGACCACACCCCTGAAACATCACAAAACGAGGTGAGGTTTCAACGTGCTGGAGATGTTCAGATTCACAAGCGCACTTCGAGGCGTCCTACCTCCAGTCGTTTGGTGTCTGGAACGTAACTCTCCTTCCAGTGGTCCAGAAACACAAAGTCAAATGAGTTTATCCCAAACTTCTCCTTTATTGTAGGAATCAGATCACCCGAATCTCCTTCCACTAGAATAACCTGGAAAGAAAGTTGCCGTGGTAGAGAAGTTTAAGAAAACCTACAATTCAGAATCCATTGAGTCTATAGAATACATCATATTGTATGTATATATGTATGTCTACTGCATGTAGATAATATAAGTGCTGTATTTATAATTAATTAGATTTTTTTATCTAATATGTACTGTATAAACAACTTGTAAAATTTGACACATTTTTTTATCATAACATAAAATGTATCATTATTGCTTGCAATGATATAAGCAATCATTGTCATTTACAGTACAGCAGATCTAAATTACATATGTATTATACGAAATAAATTAAACAAAGTTCATACATGTCTGAACTGTTTTCAAAATATCTAAAAATGAAATTTTTAACCCTCTATGTCTTTCTAAAAGTCATCTTTTCTCTCACCGCGTCCTGACTTTTATCACTAACGCTGGCAAAACTCGTTTTCAAAATATCGAAAGCCTAAATTTTGTGCATTTCAATCTATTTTTCACGCATGTTTCTCTCACCTTGTCCTGAAGGCCGGCGTGGGCGATGATCTGCCGGGCGATGACGGCGTTCTGTGGATTGAACTCCAGAGTGATGAATTTCGAGCCAGGAGACAAGAGCCGAGCAATCCGCACAGTGGAATATCCGCAGTAAGTGCCGAGCTCCAGGACCGTGCTGGGATTAATCTCCGTCACCACCGAATCCAATATGAGCCCTTTGGAGACAGAACCCAACTCAATTTAGAAACCAGCGCGAGGAGAGTCCCGGGAAGCAATCGATAGTGGAGCTAATGGTGCCATCCAACCATCATTAGGCCTTTTCTTCATTAACGTCACACCATCGTTCATTGATCCGTCTGTTGACACACACGAAATTGAGCCGCTAATAAGGGCACGAGCACGTGTCGTTTTATCACTGGATTCCGTCACTACCACTTCCCAGTCCCTACAGGATTTCGCAGGATTTTTTTGTGTGATTATTGCGGCCTACACCCTTGTGCAAATTAATTGCACCACCCTGTTAATTTGCCATAAAATCGATTTTTGACAACGCAAATTATTAAAATGTACATTTTTAGTAAGACGTATGTCTTCCCTTGTTCTTCCACATCTCAGCGATGCGTTTTGGCATCGAATCGACCAGATTTTGGCAATTGTTTATGATTGAAGGGTCCTTGTACCAAGTCTCAATTATAGCACAAATTAGGGCTTTTTTCGTCGTGCAGTCTTTCTCACACAGACGAATCTTGATGATTGAACATACATTCTGATATTCTGAGAACTGATTTACAAGCCAACCCACCTCCCTTTTTTTACACACCGGAAATGGGATTATGACATGGTACTCCATATATTATCCAATCAGAGGTCTGACAAACAAGTAATTAGTGAATATTATTGGTCAAATAAGTCAACCCTGTTATGGCAAACATTGTTCTAAACATTTCTCAAGCTTTAGAAAGATTTAAATCAGCAAACGGTGTAAAAATGTCAAATGTTACGGGAGCTTTTTAAAAATTTGCAGGAAAAATTGCAATTTTTTTTAGACAGATTTTTCTCAACCAAATTGCATTACCAATTATGTCAAAAGTGTTCTTAGCAAGGTTACTCCCCCAAAGCACAGGAATTCAAAGATTCCAGCAAAATTAATTTTATTTGCTCATCAGAATGAAGTGCATTTTTCTTTTTTCTTTCAGGTAAACGTTAGGTCAAAATTTTCTCGCAGCTGGTGCAATCCAGGAATGGCTCCTCCATTCGTTACATCTCGGCATTTAAACCATTTAAGCACAAGCAGATCAAGACTCGAACCTGTTACTTTATGGTCGCAAGTCCAACTCTGACCACAACTGGCTTTCCACTTCCTAATCTCAAGCGTTTAGTTTGACCGTCATCTGAAAACACCGCATCTCCACTCCCACAATGCACCGCTTCCCCTCGCTGTGACTTATTGTCTTGAATTCAGCGGCGCAGGGAGCATATTGACCCAGCGGACGGCCATCGCTTCGTATTAAGAGCGTGCAGCCGTGAGCAGCCCCGCGGCCAGTGACCTGAGAGAGGAGGAAGAGGAGGAGGAGGAGGAGGAGGAGGATGCTGAGCGTTACCCTTGTCGTCGCCCACGTTCATGGCCCATTCCTTGTGTCTGCAGAAGTGGTCTATGGCGGCGATGACCCCGTCTGGGTCGCCCCGTCTGGCCTTCTCCTGCACCGCCTTCAGCATGCGCTGCGCCCATCAACACCAAAACAGCTTTCATTATTATCACCTTACATGGACCACTAGAGTCACTTTTTTGTGTTTTGCTCATTTATTTATTTTTTTTTAATTAAACAAGTTACTTTTTTTTCTTGTTTTTATTCATTTTTCGCTGTATATTTTATTATCTCTTGTCTTTTTATCGTATCTCTTTCTCACATGCACCCACCACCCTGTGTTTAAATGTCGGACTATTGTGAAGATACATTTCATTGCATGTTGTACCATGTATAATGTGTATATGATAATTATATAGTATAATTATACTGTATTTTATAACCCGTGTTCTTTTCATGAGTATATATACATTATATGTACCCTATGTATACAGTAAACACACATATCTAAAATATTGCTATATTCCTATCTTGTGGAGGTAAACAAATTGACAATCTCACTCACTTTAAGTAAAGGGGTATAGTATTTTAATATATATTTATAGCATAGACAATGCGTTTACATTGTATATACTCCTAGACTGTATGTACAGTATAATCTACAGTCTATTTATTCGTATAATATACGTATATACCAGCACGCACATATCCACCTACACATGTAAGTAACACTGTTTTTAATACATTTTTGATTACTTTTAATTATAATCAAATATATAATTAAAATATTTCCTTTTTGCATTAATTTTGGACTTTCTGTAATCCAAACTGCGTCACATTGACTCTGAGCTTCACTTTTAAAAGATCATTATACGATCATTAGTACAATATATGTTTTGTGTTTAAACTCACACCTATATTGACAATATAAATCTGGATTTCTTAAAGAACTTAAGATAGATCTTGGGTTTATTATGGTGGTCAGTCACCTGAGGTTGAGAGGTTCTGGTCAGCAGGTTGAGGAACCCGGGCACGATGTAGACATTCCAGACCAGCGCCAGCTTGGAGTTGGTCTGCACGGCCGCTGGAATGATCCGGGTGAAGAGAACGTACAGGACCACAGCAGAACCCAGAGCCAGCGCTAACAGACCCAGCATCCTGACGGGACACAACACTCTCGCTTACTGTAAATTACTGTACGCACGTATCAGCTATAAACCAACACATGTGAGTCATCATCTTGTTTTTATTTACACGTACATGCATTCCTTATGTATTATGTATGCATATATACTGTGTATTTGGTTATAAATGATAATAAAGAATTAGGTATAATAAAGAGTGGGGGTGAATATGCATTTAAATAGAGGGAGCATGTAAATATCATACAAATTATTAATACAGTATTATATATCGAATATAAATAATAATACAAAGTACACTTTTGACCATTTATACCAACTTACTGCATATTAAATACTGTATATGCATGTAATATTTTTGCTATGTATATGTTTAATATTTTTTATTATTGCAATCTTTATTTTGTTATATTTGATCATAAAGTGAGCTGTTATAATATTTGTGATCTGAATATTATCTATACACATGTTTATTCTATATTTGCAGGTGCTTATTTAATATCATTTTAGATTACCAATCGTGTTTAAATTTATTATTCTGTGTGTCCAACCACCACAAATTAATTGTCGTTATTTTGATGAACCGGATCACCTTAATAATGTATAATTATTCCTTCTAGTCATATTGTCTTAACCCACATTTACTCTGCGTGATCTGCTGTAAACAAACCTTTGGACCTTCAGTATTGATCTGCTGCGGTAGGTTACGACACACAACCACACTTGATCAGCCTTCTGACCTTTGACCTCTAAACTGGTCAGGCCGTGCTGGGTGATTACCGAGGGAGAAACGGGTTGAACAATTTCCTCCTAACCTTTTGTTTTTCTTTTTTTTCTCTTTTCTTCGTTTTCAGTTTCGAGGTCACAGCCAAATAGTTTTTTTTTTCTCGAGAGTTTGTCTGGTTCCTGGGAAAGGAAGTGAATTTGCTCGACTTCATCTCCTCGGCTGCCTCACTCTGAACACTGAGCACACACTGAGCACTCTTTGTGAAAATAATATAGCAGATGTTTTTTGTGGAATTCAGCTTGCTTTTGTGTGTGTGTGTGTGTGTGTGTGTGTGTGTGTGTGTGTGGATTTGAGAGCAATTGTGCAACTTTGGTTGTGTGCACAAAAAAAACAAAGCATAAATTAAGTGTAATTTAAAACAATTATGTATAGTCAGTAATTATATATATTTTCACATTAAGCATTAGTCTTTCTCTCTAGTTATCTAACTATATAATAACAACTACATTTATATATGTATAGTTATCGTTATATATATATAGTTATAGTTTTTTTTTTCATCTTTTAGATTTTTTAATAGATGCATTCCAGATCTCTGTGTTTTTTACACACTAATACACAAGCGATAAGTATGTGTTTTGATATCAACAATAAAATAATTAAGCAGTCAATCTATCTTTTTAATATTTTTAATCTTTTTATTATTGATAAGTGCAGTATATTGTATTATTGTTGTTTATATACGGTAATTTACATAACTACAGTGTGTTCATGACTTTTTGTACAGATAAACACAGTATTTTTTTTTGACAGTTACAAGCACACTTTCGATCTGTATAGTTTTGCTTTAACATCAGTGACCTTGTCCCTCGCGTCTGGATTAAGCTCATATTAACCTCTGGTTATTATCATAAAGCAGTGAAGGCGTCACCGACACGTTCTGACAGGCCGAGGTCACGGTTCAGGTTCGGCTGAAGATTAGCAGGAAAACCAGAGGCAGATGAAGTACATTACTTCAGGTACATTACTAAAGAGTTTTCACTCTCCGGCTTCTACACACACACACACACGCTGACCGCATGTGCCATCGACCGCATGGCCTGCCACGTGAACTGAGTTCTGAGAACAAGGCCGCATGAATATTTAAGAGCGCAGTTTAATTCTAGCACATGTGAAGTGTTGGTGAAATAAGCTGGAGACACCACGGCACCACATCAACACGCTCCTCACAAATCTAATCTGAAGACAGAAATATTGACAGGAGGCAGAACAGACACACACACACACACACACAGAGGGTTTCTGACTGTGCACACACACACACACACACACACTTTTACAGCACGCATGCACTGGAAGAAACAAAAGAACCATGGGTTGCGCAATCACGGCACACAGAATTTCCAGAACAATCTCTTACTTCCAGTTGCAGCTGTCCTCACACACATACAGATGAGGTTCTCTTTCACTCCGTGCTCTGTTTGCCTTTCTCTGACTGCCTGTCTTTCTCTCCAGCCTTGGTCTCCCTCTCTTTCTCTCTCTCTCTCTCTCTCTCTCTCTCGCTGCCCCTCCCTCCTTCTGTTTTGCTCTGTAGAACCTGTTCTCCGTCTGTGGTGATATGAGTGAAGAGTGATATACGGCCCTGGGCCATGCTGAAGAGAGAGAGAGAGAGAGAGAGAGAGAGAGAGAGAGAGAGAGAGAGAGAGAGAGAGAGTGCGCTTACTTATATCTACATGCTTGCACACACACACACACACACACACACGCACACACACACACACACACACGCATGGAAGAAGAAAGGGAGCTGAACCTTGGCCAACTGGGTTGAGGTTGTAATCCCGCCTCGGCCAATCAGAATGTAAATCCCCCCCCCACACTTCTGCTTCTATTAACCCCTCCCCCTTTATTTCTGCTTTAACACACAGGCACGCGAGATAAAGCAGACAAAAGAAAGGCCAACCACAACATCAGCGTGAGCGCCTCTGTGAAGCACTGATAACATGCAGACGGAGGCACTGGTGGGTGGGTGGATGGATGGATGGATGGAGAAAGAGAGGAAGAGGAAAATTGTGGGAGAGAGATATTTGTAAATATTTGCTGTTAGTGGATGTCACTCTCTATCTAAATCCTCCACACTCACATGGACTCAGAGATGTTTCAATGCAGATTAACACTTTCTGATGTCACTCCTCAAATCATCACGCTTCAAGATGTTTTCAGTTTCGTTTTGCTAGGTTAATCTGCCTTAACCGCTTCTCACTTCATTTATACATCCTTCATTGGCATTAATGGAAAAGCATTGCTAATAAACATGTTATTCTCATAACATAGTGTTACATTGTTTTACATTTTTGAAACAATCTTTGTTTCATTGGCTTTCATCAAAATCTAGAATTTATATAATGTATATTTATATTTCATTATAATATGTCCATATATATAACAGATTATGCATATAATAATCGTATAAAATATGTATATAATCATAAATTATAGTCATAAATAAATAAATAAATACGGTTATTACACACACGCACGCACACACAGACACACACAGACACACACTTGACTGAACAGTGACTACTAGTGGCCATGATAGAGATTTCCTGAAGTCCCCCCTTAATCAAGGCAAGGTCATACATGGCTGCCCTTGCCAGTGGCTTATGTTACTTGTAATTAATGACACTTGAGCTCAGTCGTCTAGTCAGCAGAACGCAGTTTAGGGTTTTTCTATCAATAATAACAACAACCGTAGCCGATTCGCACATTCTGTCCAATATGTTTTATTTAAATTGAGGATCTTTTATTGCTGGTGTGGAGATAGGATGCATGCTTACAGTACCTAGGGCACATAGCATGAAATATTAAAAATAACCTGCATTCAGTTTCTTCACTGAGGTAAAATCCTGGATGGAATAAGAAGAACAAAAGAATGTTCATTTGCACTCCAGGCACACGATCTCGGCCCCCGTACAGTGGGTTTCTAGTACTAAAGAAGCTGCTGGAGGCTCTGAAGCATGCCAGAGTGGTGAGTCACTCGAAAGGGGCTTCACTTTCTCTCTCTCTCTCTCTCTCTCTCTCTCTCTCTCTCTCTCACACACACACACACACACACACACACACGCACTCTCTCTCTCTCTCTCTCTCTCTCTCTCTCTCTCGGCCTCTCACCCCGCCAACCTCCCATTCCCTGTTCCCCCCTCCCACACCACATTGCTGAATCAGATCTAACTTCCATCACATGATGCTCTAATTACTTTAATTAAACGTTTTTGCTTTTTGAAATGGCATAATTGTGCGTAAATGAACGAATAGGTCAACATGCCAAAAAGCAAAACAGAACATAACAACAAAAGACACACATCTACTGTTTGCGTGTCGACAGTATACTAACTACAATAAAATGGTGCTTTAAATGTTATACGATGGATACTAGGATATTCTCTTCATATTACAATTGCATGTATCGTATGTAAACAGTCTGCATTTGTAGGCTTCGGAAAAGCCTACAGATTAGCAAGGTTTTAGCATAAAACGCGGCTTCAAAATCCTTATGAACGACACGCGAGCTTCTCTGGAGCAAATTAATTAAATTGCTTAAATAACAAGGCAAAGCAGATCGCGGCTCACAGTCCGTCCCACCCCTTCGAAGTCCGCCGGAATGGTACAGTCCGCCTCGCTGGAAGGGAAGTTGGGTCATCCTATACAACACAAAAGGGGTGGTCACAAAAGGGATTTTTGTTTTTTAAACGTTCGAATTAACAAATAAGGACAAGACGAGACAGGCCTATTACGCACACTGATGTTTCCGACGTGACGCTGGTAGTTTCCACTAAGGCTTTAATCAAACGAGCGTTGGAGTGCGGATGTATTGATCCGTCCAATCAGTGTCCGCGCGGCGCAGTGAGTGACTCTTCTCGCAGCTGCTCGGTCGCTTCAGGATCCACTCCGGTCCGGATTTGGTCGGGAGAGGAGCAGCTGCTCCGGCGTTTCAGCACATTCTGGTTTGAGGGAAGAGCTGAGGGTGATGAGGAGTCCGGGCGAGTCGCTCCTGCTGTACCGGAGGGCGGCGGACGAGCAGCTCCAGGCGCAGTAGAGGATCATGGCCGAGGACTATTGGGAGTTCGCGGCGGCTTTGGGATTTTACTACTGCTGTTAAGAGTTACACGAGCCACACACTTGACACCCCGGGATCTCCTCTCCACGGGTAAGAAGCCCCGCCACAAACGCCGCGACGCGCTCGGAGGTCCCGTGTTAAAGTCCTAAAACGCAGCCGAGTCGCTGGAAAGTGCGCGTGAGGCCGTTTGTGCACGAGTTTATTCGAGTGCTGTCCCGCCTGCCTCGCTCGGTCTGAATGAAAAATGCCGAATTGGTTTAATTTGCGTCATTAACATCTGAGGCGTGAGACGGAACGCGCCGATTAAGAGCGTGAAACCAAGGGAAACCTCCTCGCATTCCGGTACAATGGCCGTTGATCTTTAAAGCCAGCTAACTGGCTAACCTGGCTAACGTGTTTATGTGTGCTTTAGCGTGGATTAGTCAGCAGTCAGTCTGTCTGTGATAAATATTTCACTTTGTTTGATTTCATTTATTCATGCCTGGCCCGACGACGGGACTGGCGCTGAATCAGCCTCGCGATCGAAACCGGCCCGTAATATCGGAATGACACCGGGCGAAAATGTTCCTCGGCATTTGGAATCCAAATGTGTCTGATAAGTATGGCAGATAAATGTAAAAAAAAAAACACGACTTGTGCAATACAATGTGGTGTTTTTAATATCACTCGTACGATAAACAGAACGCTGGCGGTGTGTCTTGTGACGTCACCCATTCAAAACATGTGGCTGTGTTATATAAGGCCATGTCATGTATGTTCATCTCCATCACGATACACAGGTGCAAAGTGAAAGTTCAGTCCTGCAGGGGTCGTGTGTGTGTGTGTGTGTGTGTGTGTTAGTCTGGTACCCGCTGGCTTGTAAGAGTCAAATGAAGAGTCACCCACTTCCAGTTCAACGGTGTCAGAATATGATCCAGGAATGAAGAAGCAGCTTCTAGGCTTTCTGTTGCTGTTCCGACTGGTCTGATTCAGCGCGGCGCGTGGGTGAACAGTGAGTGGGTCGGATTGTGGAACGTGGGTTTAACAGGGCAGATGGTTTTCCAGCGTTGAACTGGTTAAAAAACACATTTCACTGTTGTTGCGTTCATGCAGAGTTCAGTGGAATTCATCAGCCCGATTTGAATGAACCGTTTTCATTGATTGCTTATTCAAACCGCTTGACCTTTCACATTCTCGTAGCGGTAATTGGCTTTGAAGCCAGAGAAGAATAAATCCAGGCAATGTGCTTGGCCTGCACACCGAGCCGAGGTTCGACTTTCACCGTCTCTTGTTCAAATCACAAGGCTGTTTTACAGTAAAACGAACGTCACTGTCAGAAGTTCTTCTTCCTCCCTGCTTCTCTTCCAGTACAAAACATAATGGCCGGCGTTTATCATGTATCACTTGATGAATAGGTGTTGCAGCTTTTTATACATTGATTTACAATAGTGTAGGGAAAATGGCCAGATAGGTAACTTTTAATCTAATCAACAGTGTATTGAGTGTAATCGAGTGTATCCTCAATAAATTCCATCTTAACCCTCAAACTGGCCTTCAACGTTGAGGACCAGCCAAAGGTCCCCACAAGTGACCACTTAAATAAAAAACTAGTATTTTGGGCCACACTTTGATTCAAACTTGCAAAATTCACGTCAACCGCCCAACCTCTACCGCCCACTCATCTTGATGATTCAGACCCATTCTGAAATGATTTTGGGCTCCGTCTCTCATTTCATCTGGTTAGTGTTGAGTTCAGACACGGGTAGTTAATTATGACTCTGAATGTGAGAGCTTGTAATGCTCCGGTGAACCACGTCGCCCAATTAGAAGGTAACTACAGGAGCGCTGATGTTCCCGTCCCGGCTCGTGTCACGGGCCTAGTGTTATTGAGGAAGTGCTTTCTGCAGCTCGAGGCTTGATGAAGTCTGTCTGAACGCGGAATCCTTCTCGGGGAAGGTCACGGCCGTCGGTGTGTCACCTTGTGTTTAGACGTGTGTGTGGGTTTATTTGATTCCGATTTATGGTCGGGATCAAACTGACACCAGGTCATGGCACAAAAGTGTGTGTTTGGTGTGTGTGTATTGTGCAATATTTCCTCTTGTAAATGGTCAGTCATACAAATCCCAAAATTGATGGGTGGAGTTAGGGAGTTGATATGGCGATGAACAAAAATAGCCTTGTTGTCATGGAGATTAGTAAACGATATAAGCACAAATAACAAGAAACAGAGGTCAAAAGTTCAACGGAAAAACGTCCAAGTGTCCACAGTCCGATTCAATTATTGCTCAAATTTTAATACGAATTAAGGATTTACTAGTCCCAGAATTCTCTCTTTTGCAAAGCGTTGAAGGTTCTCAGCAGTCCTCACATTAACGTTTGTGTGTTTAGCAGACACTTTCATTAAAATCGACTTTGGTTGCATGACATTCTTAGAGCTTTGACTCGGATTCTCCGATAAAGAGGTTTGCTTTAGGTTTGTAAAGGGACGTTTAATCCAACTGTACACACAGTAGACGCCCGTTTGCTGCTTCGGTTACGCTCCGAAGCCTCGAGCCGCTAATACATTTTGGCAACATATGAAATCCTCACTCAAACGCCTTGTTTTGTTCTAATAGGATCAAGCGACGGCGAGGTTGGAGGTGTGGGCAGGGTGCACACAGCTTGGATGCATATTCCCTCTGACCATAACATGCAATTGTCAATAAATCCGTTGTTTATGTACACAAAACGACACGCATGTTTATTAACGGATTGAGAACCTGTAAGATGTTAGCAGAGATGTTAGCGATGCTAAACCAGAACGTTTCCTGGACTGGACTGAAGCCTGTCATATTTTCCACCGTCGACTCGATTCCTTTAGTGTTTGTCAAACAACCAGACCGTTTCCACCCAAAAAGTAAAGGGAGTGAGATTGTCGCTATGGCCACTAGGGGCAGTGTTGAAATTGTGCTCTGCTTTGGCCAGCTGTAGAGGGATTCGAACCTGCAAGTCCAATTCACTGGAGCACAACCGCCCACGGGTCGGCTCTAGCTTGTCCATGGGGACGGTGAGCTGCAGTGCGGCAGGCGGTGCTGGACGACTGAGCCGTGATGAGAAGCGACAGGAAGAGTCTTAAGGAGTCGTCAGGCTGATTAAGCAGCACTAAGATGCTGGCCAGAGCGGAAAACACCCTTAACCCAAGAGCCGGCGCTCCATCACTCCTGAGTGAAGAATCCCCCTCCACACGCCTACAGTCACAGCGCTCACACGGATCCTTTACCTGGCCGGGCTTTTTCACTGTAGAACGAAGCTTTCGCTCAATCCACCAGCTTTAGCTTTTTTTTGTTTTTTTTTTAAGCGTAATTTGAATCGCATTGTCTGTTTTGGAACAGTCCATTTCTGTCGGAATGTTTAATCGATCATAGGGATCATAAAAAAAATTAAGACACGGCCACATTATCAAGAACAGACCGGTGACAAACTTTGTCGTTGTCGTGCCGAAAGTTTTCCGGTGCTATATATATATAGCTTGTTCTGTGTGTGTTTAACTCTCAAATCTGCAGTAATCTCATCGCCACATTGATCGCAGTGTGGTGATGTGGTCAAATTTAATTCACATAATTTGTAATTTTATACGGCTGCAAACATTGTAGCAAGTCTTACAGATTGTGTTGAGAATAAAGCGAATGTTACTTCTCGTGGGTGTTATTACCGTATTGTTTGGACTGTAAGGCACATTTAAAATGATAAAAAGATGTCTATTAATCTTGAATACAATGCGTCTTAAGTGTGAAAAGACAATCAGGAAATGGACGTTTATTTACAGTGCGCCTTTATAGTCGGAAAATTACTGGTTTGGTACTAGATGGACCGTTTTGGAGTGAAATATTTAATAGTATATCGCAAAACAAAAATGGCCCGAGTAGCATCGTAGAATTATCATTATTTAAACTTTTTTTGCTATAATGCTGATTCGTTAATCCCGCGTTTTTATCTTAGGTCAGTGGTTTTCTTAGAATTGGACAATTTCAGGATCAGAATCTGGTGTTATTCCAAAATTGTCCAGTTGGTTGAAGGTTCTTCAGTTCTCCAGTAAAAGTGGGGCATTTTCTAAATTGTACAAAATGTTGTAACGACCATTAAATGACATAAAGGATGTTGAGATGTGAATCCTATGGTTTTATCTGCCGGTGTTTGTTGTGGCGCTGGAGCCCGGTGTCTCTCGAGGGGGAAAGGAAACACCGCTCACGCTATTCAAACTATTTCAGCTATTCACAGTGTTTTTTAACCTCTGCTCTTTTGACTCTTCGACACAAGCTTTAGATTAAGATGCCATTACTTTCCCCATATCGCAGACTAAAAATAATAGCGACATGAGCTTTACGTGTAGAAATTGCTCGGCGGTGTAGTTTCTATTTTTGGTGTGTATATGTGCATTTCTGGTGCTTTTGGTGTGATTTATGAAGGCGTTTTCTAATCTCAAATTGGCTGTTATAGATTATTATTTTATTGGATGTAAATCTCAAACGACCACTTTCCACCGCTGAAGAGCAGATGGCGTAAGCGATGTGAAGGAGACTGTTGGTGTTTACTGGGTGATGTTCCGTCCTGCTCAGAATGACCTCAGTCTGTGATTAGAGGAGCCAGACCAACACGGAGAGACACGTCTGCTACTAGACACACACTGACACACTGATTCAGCACTGATTCATGGATGTGCCGAGTCTGTCTGTCTGTCTGTCTACCTGACTGTCTCTCTGTTTACCTGCCTTGTCTGTCTGTCTGTCTGTCTATTATGCTATTATGTTTACATGCCTTATCTATATTTCTGTTTGTTTACCTCCTATGCCCGTCTCTCTGTCTGTCTATTTACCTGCATTAATTGTCGGTCTGTCTACTGTCTATACTACTGTCTATTGCCTTGTTTGGTTGTCTATATTCCTGCCTTGTCTGTTTGTTTATTTCCCTTTTTTACCTCCATTATCTATCTATCTGTCTGTCTGTTTACCTTCCTTGTTTTTCTGTCTGTCTGTTTACCTGCCTTGCCTGTCTGTCTGTCTGTCTGTTCACCTGCCTTCTCTTTCTGTATATCCGTCTGATTCTGTTTACATTATCAATATGTCTTTCATTTGTCTGTCTCATGCATTGTCATGTATTATTTATTATTTAGCAAGGCGGTGTCGGCGTTGCAGCGTGATGATTGATTATCTTCTAGATCTTTCTCCTCACACACACTCTCGCCATATTGGGTTTCATTATGATCCTCCAGGCCGGATCTGTCTCACATTCCCGGTCCAAATGAAGGATTTCAGACCGAGTAACACACTCCTTATTCTGGGTCATTCGTTAATGTAAACCAATGGAGCTTTAGTGTCATTGTGTCACAGCAGTGAAGCTAAAGATCTCACTCGAGAGCATCTCCACACACGCTTGATTGTCGGAGCATCACTTAAACACTATATTTATCCCATCGTGGTTTTGTTGAAGGATTTCGTTACTCCTGCTGAAGAAGGCGCCCTTGAAAAAAGCCTTACTCGGCGCTTTCCGGGGGTATCGGATGTGTAACGTCTGGCTTTGTGTCCCGCACAGGCGCTTGAACGCTGGCAGCCCCTCCACCCCCCTTATCTCGGCCCCCGCTCCCCCCGCTGATGGACCGCATGAGGAAGATCAAACGCCAGCTGTCCTTGACGCTGCGAGGGGGCAACGGCGGGGACAAGAGCGCCAGCGAGACCATCAGCTCTCAGGACACGGGAGCGCACAGCGATTCCGGTACGGAGCTCCAGCCTCATTAACCCTTCACGTGTTTCAGTTACTCATCACTTATATTTATTCACGCCCAATTTATGTCCCTGGGCTTCCCATCACCCAACAAAGCAGGAAATGTGGGCAATACACAAGTGCATTTTTTAATCTATGCCAGTCTTTTCTGGCGCGTGCATGACGGTGGCTGGCGTCTGTGTGTGTGTGTCAGAGAGACGGTTTGTACAGGACGGCTCTGATTCGGCACCATCTGTACAATCTGCTCGGGTTTTTTGCCTAATGACACTCAGAAAGTTGCCAGAATTGTTGCTAATGCCTAACGCACTTCAAAAAGAGCATTAAAGCGGCGAATCGCACCGCTGCGCCCGCAACAGATCTTCCTAAAGGTCGTGCGCTTCACTTAATAAAAGATCAGGGCAGGATGTCGATTAGCGTCTTTAATCAGTGATGATCAGATTAATGTCGGTGATTCATTATGATTTAGTGTCTCGTTAAACGTGTAATCGGATGAATCTAGACGATTCAGATGTGCTATACGAGGGGCATTGAACGGTTTGGGTTTGCTTGTTGTGTGTACACTAAATAATACATATAATGCACAATAAAAATACAAAGCATTGTTTGTAATGCATATTTCTACTAATACTATAATATATATTTTATGTATGCACATTTAAAACATGCATATAAAAGTAATGTACTTATACTAAACAATACATAGATATTGATTATATAAGTACAAGTGCAGGTAGATATCATTCATGTGTATATTATGATATGTGTATATATTTTTTTCTTTTTTATAATCATTTTAATTAATATGTTAAGTAAAAATATTATTCATGCAGACACATATAATGTAAATATAACGGATATAATTGTAAAGATTTACATATTTCTTTGTGTACAATGTATAAAATAGTTGTTTATATTATGTTTTTCCGTATAGTCAGGAAAATGAAAAGTATTTCTGGTGAATTTAGTTCTGAAGGTAATAATAGCTATACTATATATGCATGAGATGTTTATTCGGTGCTGTGTTCAGAGCACATGTGCAGAAAGTGTTTACGCACTGGGTTTTTCCATTTGATTTATTATTCCCATTACTTCCTGGGCTTTTGTAGACGTGTTTTTCAGTCACGTGATCAGGGCGCGTGTCAGTTAGCACACAAGCTTAGCGTCAAACATCACCAGGCGCTTGAACGTGGATCTGTCCATCACTCCTGAAGCCGAGGCTCAGCGTGCGCCACCACCCCCTCCGCCCAATCAGCATGCGCGTTTCAGCACGGCGGATTCTGATCAACCGTCACGCACTTTCTCCATTCCAATCTGGCCAATCGCTGCGCTGGCCTCGTCTGAGCGACTCTCTGTGTCGATGATGGACAGTTGTGCTCCTCGTGCTTCATTCACTAACACCGGACCTGATGCTTGTAAATGAATCCTCCGAATAACACGTTTGCTTTTGAGGAATGTTTGATTGCATGATCTGAAACTTTATTTTCCCACTGTTTAATTCAGATTTTCTCTTTTTGTTTTCTTCCCATCTTCTCCCCTGTCCTCCTTCCCGCTCCCCATCCCGACACGATCACTCCATCCCAACACTCCTCTCATCCCAACTTCCTTTTTTCATCTTGTTTTTTTCTCCCCCGCGTAACGCACTAATCATATTTCTCTTTCTTTGCTCTTCTTTGACGCTCATCTCCACCACCCACTTCCTGCCTCGTTTCCCCTCCTACCTCCCTCCCTCCCTCCCAGAGGCCATGCCAGTGGGCGGCAGTGGTGGTCTGCAGGGTTCAGTGAGGGGTTCAGGGTCTTCCTTCAGCATGCACTCCCTCCTGCAGTCCTACAGCAGCGCCCTGCGCAGACCCCGCACCCTGGGCCGCAGCCTCAGCTCCTATCTCAACCACAGCACGCGCCTCGGTACATGCACCCGCACCAGCACGCATGCACACCGCCAGAGAGAGTCTGCGACGTCTGATTGCTCCACGCTACCGTGTCTTTAAATCATCATTCATATGACATAATGATTCTTATAAGACGTTTTTTTTTTTTTTATATATTATGGTCTTAGACAAAACGTCTTGAAAGTGACACGCTTTCTGTTGGTACTTATGATTCATTTTGGTTGTTTTTATCAAATTCAAATTTTAAAAGTAACATAGATAATCTTTATTTATTTAACCTTTATACTACTTATAAAGTAACATAGATAAAAAAACCTATGAAAGCTCAGTTAGACGCAAACGTTTTTAATCTTTAGACTATCGGAATCAGAAGTCTTTAATGGCCAAGTTGCAAATGACCATAAGGAATTGAGTGTGGTCTGACTGTCTTTTCCCTTATTTTCAACATAAATGTGAAGATAATAAATATTCAAATAATCTTTGAATATAAATATACAGTATATATGTCTGTGTATACACGCACACATTTATAAACCTTTTGTATCTGAAGCTTAAAAGCTGCCGATGTGAATCTGTGTTGATCATAAACTGGAGCCGTTAGAAAGCCAATCTAAAGATTAGATACTGAATGATTGGATTATTAGTGTAAGTGAAGTAGATTCTCGGTCTCGCTGCTCAGCCTGGATTCATGCGCCACACACCGCGGTTCTCAGCCCGTCCCAGACACACACACACACACACACACACTCGCGTGGAATCGTTTGTAATTCGCAGCAGTGGAAGCAAAAATTAGACAAATTAGGATAATAATATTTCCCAAGATAAATCACTAATGCTCACGGGATGATAAAGCCAATGTCAAAACAATAATTTAACCCAAAATGATTTGACTTCTTCACTGTGTCGTTTGTGCAACAATTGTAGCAAATTTCTTCATGGATTGTCACTTAATCTGTAATGTAGCGTTTGTCCCACGGCTAAAGCGGTTGAGAACCGCTGCATTACCACACACCAGTAGACGAGGAGCTTGTGTGTGTGTGTGTGTGTGTGTGTGTGCCGCAGGGAGGCTGGGTAATGGGTTAATGGGGGGAGGGGTTCCGTTAGTGAACAAATGAAATGAAAAATCAGGACTTTTATATTTGTTCCTTCTAAAGGAGCCGAGCAGTTCCTCGCTTGAGGTTCTTTCTGCTTATGACGTGAGACATGAATCGTGTGTTGAATTCTACATGATGGCGGGTGTGTGTGTCTCGCGGCGAAGCAGCGTGTCAATGGTGTGTGTGTGTGTGTGTGTGTGTGGGGGCGATTGCAGAGATCGTCCATGAGGATGTGAAGATGGGTTCTGATGGAGAGAGCGATCAGGCTTCGGCCACTTCTTCAGACGAGGTGCACAGTCCCGTCCGGGTCCGTCTGAGGAACAACCCCGGCCGCAAAATCTCCACAGAGGTACTGAGCTTCTGTAATGGTGTTCACCTCTTCAATGAACTGATGCAACCGCTCCATTGCTTACGTACCCTGTGACTAATGGTGCATTGTGGGTAGTGAAAATCAGTTATAGAATCAGATTTGTGACAGAAATATAAAACGTTCATAAGAAACGACTCCTTTAAAATTCTTCACATTTTCGTTTGGTCTTTTAGTTTTTGCTTGCGCATTCTGTTTAAGAACTTTTCTTTTCTTTTCAGATTTTGTTTGTGCCCCCCCGATTTTTGCGTTTGGACTTTTTGGCTCTTGCACTTGTTTTTTTGTGTGCATGTATGCAGGGTTTCACGTTACATTCTAGTTAACTTGGAATCATAGGAGTTTTTAAAATAAACATATCATTTTATTAGTATTGTTAATAATAATAATAATAATAATAATCAATTTTATTCATAAGGCACCTAACAAGACCTTCTCTTCACAGAGACAGTTTCATAATATTTTATGTGTAGAATGTCTACTTTCATTCTGAAGCAGACTGTCACCACAATAGTTTTGCTAAATTGTGCAAAAGTAACACTTTAATTACGGTTTATTCTTAGCTGTGCCTGTCTAAGAATCTTTGTTTGCTCTTAGAAATGTCCGGTCGATTATTTAGGACTAATCTGATTCCATAAGGCACACTGAGACGTTGCTTTGATGAAGGTCTGAGCGCTGCTGGTCTTCTCCTCTCAGGACATAAACAAGCGTCTCTCGCTGCCCGCTGACATCCGGCTTCCTGACGGCTACCTGGAGAAGTTCAGCCTCAACAGCCCCCTGTTCGACAAGCCCCTCAGCCGCCGCTTACGCAGGGTCTCACTGGTCAGTCGCTCTTCACGCTTCTCTCCTGCTCTGTGTTTGCTCCGATTGGCTTGTCCTGTTTGTCCAGTCACATTTAAGAAAACACAAACACGACTTGACAAATGCTAAAAACGTTCCTCAAATGTCAGTCTCGTTTGTCTTCACGCAGAAATATGCTGAAGATCTACGGCAATCATTTAGAAGTCAATCAAAGCACGTAAAATAGTTTTTTGTGCAAGATGTAGCGCAATTACAATAAAACTGTAATGGCTTTATTTTTAGTCATTATTTCTGACTTGCGACAATCATGTAGGTGTTTGACGCATGTTTTTAATGAAATATAGAAGCTTCGGTTGCTCTAGTCTAGACGTGGTCTAAAAACCCCAAACCGTGATGTTTATTCACCGCAGACCTTTTCTCCGTCTGAGGAAGGACGTCTGAGCTAATATTGTCGTCCTGGACTATATAAACCGCTGAAACTGGAGCAGTGTGAAGCCGTCCATCCTAATGAGATCACGCCAATGACGTTCCTCTATTCATATGGGATCTTTATTTCACAATGCGCTTCTTTTGCAGTCCGAGATCGGGTTTGGAAAGCTGGAGACGTACGTGAAACTGGACAAACTGGGGGAGGTAACTTCACCTTTCTGAACACACGTGTCACACATGAAAGCCACATTTCTGAAAGCGACGGCCTGAGGCTGGAGAGATAACACCTTTTAAAATGCTTTCCTCGCTGACAGATGGTTGTACCAGAATGCTTTGTTCCTCTTGAACTTAAATCAAGACATGAAGTTGTATACTCAAGATGTCTCATCGGTCACACCAGATTAACACATGGACATTTACTCATTGGAGAAGAAGCCCCTAAATGCCAGAACTGTGGAGTGATTTAAAATGTTAAACACATATTTGAATGCCCTGTTTTTAAATCCACAAGACAATTTTTTTTTTACTCAAAAGACATTGAATTAACTATTTCTATGTGTTTTACCATCAAATATTTTTGAGTTTTTATCAAAAATACATATTACAAAGCATCATTAACTGTTTTTATGGACTGTATATAATTAAGGAACTGTTTTACCAAACCCATCTTGTCATAATATAATATTGCATGTTCTAAAATTGTGTGTATGCCATGAAATAGCCTCAGCAGCTGAATTGGCAATAATTCTAATAAATCAATCCTCTTTAACTTGGATGCTTCTCAGGAGATGATTTCTCTTTTTCTATTCTGTAAAATCTCGTTCCTATTTTTTTTTTTTTTTTTTTTTTTTTAATAACTGTCGTTGTCCGTCTCTCTCAGGGCACCTATGCCACTGTGTACAAGGGCCGCAGCAAGCTGACGGACAACCTGGTGGCCCTGAAGGAGATCCGTCTGGAGCACGAGGAAGGCGCTCCGTGCACTGCCATTAGAGAAGGTGCTTTATGGACCAGCACTAAAATAGCCTCGCTCTCAGAACTACTGCCCCACATGTCAGGCGTGCCCGAGTAACTCGCTGTGGCAACCACTGACTTTCTATTAAAACCCTTCTGAACTCTCTCCAATCAAATCAATCAAAAACTTATTTTTATAGGACATATAGTGCATACCACTGAGGTGGAGCAAAGCGCTGCAAACATGAGGAGGAATAGTAAAAACTCCTAATCAAAAGCAAAAGTGTAACAAATGGAGCAACACTTGATTTGATGGATGTATGGACAAATAGATAGAGGGATGTATGTGTAGATGGATGGATAGATAGACATTCTAATTGAAAAAATCTAATTGAAAAATATAAATAAAAATATCTGTCTAGCTGTGTTTAACAGCAGCAGCAAACAAAAGGTACAGAAAGATAGTAAATACCAGGAAAAAATAAATAGCCCTTACAGAAATGTTTTACAACTTAAGTAAAATAATTGTGCAAAAATGAAAAAAGAAACGATGTTATATAAATGGTTGTGCAATCGACAGTAGTGCCGTAAAAACAAAGAACACAACTTTAAAACATATCCGCTATTTAACGGATTTAACACAATATATAAAGAGTGTATAATTGTGATCGTGTTTGCGTCTTCCAGTTGATGTAGCTGCCGTCCAGTAGCTTCTCGACCTTCTGGAAATTAGTTTAAATCTCCATTTAATACTCGGTGTTAGTATGAAAATGCTTGACTTTTTAAAAAATATTTTTTTAAATGTTTTTTAGTATTTGTAAAGCCCTTGTAGAATGTGTGTTGAATATTTTCCATTTCTTCTGGTCTCTGCAGTGTCACTTCTGAAGGACCTGAAACACGCCAACATCGTGACCCTTCATGACATCATCCACACGCAGAAGTCTCTCACGCTGGTGTTTGAGTATCTGGTGAGTATCTGGTGTGCACGACTTCTCTGGAAAACAAACAAACGTAAAGTCGTTCTCTATAAATCTAGCGTTCAGAACTATCAATCGCTCATGATCGGCTTATCAGAGTCTGAGCGACTTCAGCACCGTTTTCCCTCCATATTTACATTTCTGAAGGAATTTATTCTGTGTGTGTGTAAAGTCAATAAGGTGTGTGCGGTGAAGAATAGCATCTAATCTTCACGTGTGCTCTTCTCCTCCAGGACAAAGACCTCAAGCAGTACTTGGACGACTGCGGTAACAGCATTCATATGCATAACGTCAAGGCAAGACTTCTGCGAGAAACTTTAGTTTGGTGTTCCGAGGTCGTCCAGGCCTTGCTTGTGACCTTTCACCCCTGTTGTTTTCCCCTCTCAGCTCTTCCTTTTCCAGCTGTTGCGCGGCCTGAACTACTGTCACAGGCGTAAAGTTCTTCATCGAGACCTCAAGCCTCAGAACCTGTTGATCAACGACCGCGGCGAGCTGAAGCTGGCTGACTTTGGTAGGTGATGGGTTCACAGTACCATGTTCCTCTGACCTGTTAGACTCACACATGGCTTCCTAAAATTGTTCCCATAACATCACGTATAGGCGGACCTTCAATTATGGGCGGAGCTTGAGACCCTAAATTAAAAAACCGACCGTCTTGAAATTGTTTCCATGACATCACTTATGGGCGGAGCACCACGTATGGGCGGAGCTCGAGAACCTAATTACAAAAGCAACCTTAAAATTGTTTCCATGACATGGGCGGCACATTTGCAATGCCATTTAAGAAGCTTCTTTTTTTTAATGCCGGAAGCAGTGTAATGAGACAGCTTTTTTTAAAAGGATTTTGTTGCACACACAACAGCTATAAGTGACGTAAGTAATAAATATTATAAATGGCTTTGAATCACACAAGCCGCTCGATAAGGATCAGGCCGTTTGAGTTATGATGTTGTTTTCCACAGCCGATTGTGTCCCAATATTTCACAGATAATGTTATATTTAGTGTTTGCAGGCAACGTTTCTGCTTTTTGTGAACAATGCTGTGTCATTGTCTTGTTCAGGTCTGGCACGAGCAAAGTCGATTCCCACTAAAACCTACTCCAACGAGGTGGTGACGCTGTGGTACCGGCCGCCCGACATCCTGCTGGGCAGCACCGACTACTCCACGCAGATCGACATGTGGTGAGACGCCGCTTCACATCCTTCACACTCACTAGAAAGGTTCGCTGGCCTTCTCGTGATGCTTAGAACAAACATTCACTGAATCAATATTGGTCGAGGTGTGTTGGGACGCTAAAGAGATGGTGAGAACATCTCCAGACGTTCCTTTAGAATCCTTTACTGTAGACATGCAGTATATGCTGTAATAATATAGTATAATAGACTGTAGGTCTTATATCTTTATTTTCATTTCGCTGCCTTTACTACTCAGTATTAGTGCAGTGACAATATTGATTCTTGAATATGCAATATTTATCACGAAAGTGTGAGATTTATATTTTATGTGCATTTCAAAGCACTCTTTTAATGTCATTTTTTCTATTTGTATAGTGCAGATAAATAAAAAATGTAATAAAAGTCGCTATACAGTACAAGCATATTGACTATTAAGAGTGTGGCGTAAGCTTTAAATAAACGATAGAAAGTCTTTCTTAATCTTCACACATTGTTTTCTCAGTTTTGCATCACGTTTCTCGCATTTTCTTCATCTTGTTATTTTTACGAGGAAACAAAACGGGTTCTTTTGCCAAAAAAAAAAAGCGGCTGAGAAGAATCTCGACGGTTAAATTTAGCCCGGAGCTTCTCACACCCTTCAGATTTCATGACACCTCGCGGTGGATCATACAGACAGGTGTCAGACCGCAGCGCCGTCGTCCTCTTCTCACACCGTTTATTACTATTACACAGGAATACAAGATGCTTCGTGATACAGCATAAACAAACATAACCGCTATTTTGGCAATAAAAAGCAGGAAATAAATTGAGTTATATGGTATAAAAAAGGAACTACTGTAAATTAAAAAAAGGAACACACACACACACACACACAGTCTGGAGCGGCTGGGTTTACTTGGTTCTTCTGTCATATACAAGAACATGTTTTTATTTACATTTTTTATGAAACAATTTTACTTTAAGTATTTAAATAACACCACATTGCAATTTGTGATTTGAAATTTTGATTTGAAAAAGTTTTGAGAAACAGAAATAGCTTGTGAGTGAGCAGAACATCAAATCGCTTTCTAACCAATCACTGGACACCAACTCCATCCTGCAGCTGGAGCCACTCCCATGTATTCTTGCCGGGACACACCCCCTGTGGGTTCAGCCAATCACAGAGCGACACTCACACATACAGGCAAACGGTCCCACACACACACACACACACACTCGAGTCTGACGTGTGTGTGTGTGTGTGTGTGTGTGTGTTTGCAGGGGTGTTGGCTGCATCTTCTACGAGATGTCCACCGGTCGACCCTTGTTCCCCGGCTCCACGGTGGAGGAGGAGCTGCACTTTATCTTCAAACTGCTCGGTACGGCTCTCGATTGTCTGCGGCGCGTCATTAGTGTTTATTTTTCACCGTGTGTGTGTGTGTGTGTGTGCGCAGGTACGCCCACAGAGGAGACCTGGCCTGGTATCACCACCAATGAAGAGTTCATCTCCTACAACTACCCGCGCTACAGGGCCGACTGTCTCCATAACCACACCCCACGGTAGGCCACGCCCCTCCTGACCTCACCACACCTCACGCTTCAACATCTGCCTTCTCTCCTGCAGGCTGGACAACGACGGAGTGGAGCTTCTGTCCAAACTGCTGCAGGTGTGTGTGTATATGTAGGTGTGTGTGTATATGTGTGTGTGTGTGTGTGTGTGTGTGTGTTCTTCTGTGAAAACTAAAGAGAGAGATTCGTCTTTCAGTTTGAGGGGAAGAAGAGAATCGCTGCAGAGGAAGCCATGAGACACGCCTACTTCCACTGCCTCGGAGAGCGAGTCCTCACACTGCCAGACAGTGAGTACACACACACACACACACACACACACACACACAACAGGCCCCACTTTACTACTCAAACTTGGTGTTTTGGGCCACCATACAAATGTCAGAAGACACACACGGAACGTGGCTCGGTTTTCTTGGGAACACATACACACACAAACACACACTGTTTGTCTAACACACGTGGGCGAGATGTTTAAACGATGCATTGTTTCTCGTCGCAGTCACTTCGATATTTGCACTTCAGGAGATTGTGCTGGAGAAGGAGCCGGGAATGAGGACGAACTCTCTGACGGAATCAGGTAGAGATGCCCGTCACACACACACACACACACACACACACACACACGCACACACACACACACACGTGTGTTTCTGCTGGAGATGAGCAGATGATTTTACGCGTCACTCCTCCTCGCCGCCGCCGTCTTTCTGCCTTGTGACCTTTGCGCGATTATATACACGTGTCCGTGTGTGTGTATGTGTTTCCGTTTGAAATTGTGTATGTAACAATGTTTGTGTGTTTGTCTTAAGTGTTTGTGTGGGTGTATGGTATGAATCTGTGTGTGTACTTGTTTATTTTAATAAATGTGTATGTTTGTTTATATCCTAGTGTGTGTGTGTGTGTGTGTGTCTGTGTGTGTGGGTCCAAGTATGAATCTCTGTGTGTTTGCTTATTTTCATTGATGTGTGTGTTTGCAAATGTTTGTTCAAATTCAAGTGTGTGCGTGTGTCTGTGCATGTGTGTTTAAAGATTTCTGTGTGTGTGTGTCTGTGTGTGTCTTATTACTTTGTGAGAGAGGGTAACAAAAAAGAGGGAATTTTGTATGAAATTCTAAATAGTATTTAGTATTTCCTGTCGCTCATCCACTGCTGATGATTTTATTCTGCTCTCTCGCCTCCCCATTTCTCCCTCTCTCTTTCTCTCACTTTCTCTCTTTCCCTCTCTCTCTCATTTTCGCTTTCTCTCTCTCTCTCTCTCTCTCTCTCTCTCTCTCTCTCTCTCTCTCCAATTTTCCCACTGTTTCTGTATTTCACTTTCTCTCTCTCTCTCTGTCTGTCAATCTTGCTCTAACTCACTTTCTGTCTCTCCCCTCCCACTATTTCTCTCTTTCTGTCTCTCTCTGTCTCTCTCTCCCACTCTCTCTTTCATTCTCTCTCTGTCTCTCACTCGCCCCCCACCCCACTCTCTCTTTCACTCTCTCCATCTCTCTTTCTCTCTCTCTCACTCACTATAACGTCTCTCTCTCGTGCCTACCCCTCCACTCTCTCTTTCTGTCTCTCTCTCTCTCCATCTCTCTTACTTTCTCTCTCTCTCTCACTCACTATAACGTCTCTCTCGTGCCTACCCCTCCACTCTCTCTTTTTCTCTTTCACTCTCTCTCTCCATCTCTCTTTCTTTCTCTCTCTCTCTCACTTACTATAACGTGTCTCTCTCGTGCCTACCCCTCCACTCTCTTTTTCTCTCTCTTTCTCTCTCTCTCACTCTCTCTCTCTGTCTCTCTCTCTCTCTGCTCTTTGCCGCTTCTCTGCCCTCCAGAGCTTTTGCAGAGATGTCTAAGGTTCCGGCACACCTTAGGTACTGACACTCTCCGGTCCGGTCCCCCGTTTCCCGTCGCTCTGTTCTTACGTGAGATGGTTCCACGCAGGAATCACTGAGATGTGTTTTCCGTGTGATGCGAGCGGAAGGCATCTGTCGCATGTCGCTGCTGTGATGTTCTCCTAATGAACACATGATCCCTCGTCCTTGTGATCACACCTTCACCGTCACCAGCAGAATGTGCTGACGTTCTCCACACGGCCAGAACACCAAGCGCTTCTGCTGATTGGTTGATTTTTTTTTTTTTTTTTTTTTTTCTTTTTTCTTTCTACAGAGCAAAGATTGTCGTATGTATATGAATTTCTTTCAAAAGTAATACGTTGAGATATAATAACTTAAGTTTAACTGACAGGTTATTCAAACCTGTTGAATTGAATGCAAACTGAGCTAGTTTCACCCAAGTGTAGTTTCTTGTAAATGTATTACAAAGAAATACCTATTATCTTATTATTTTAATATTTTATATAACATTATTTATATATTAATATATAACCTCTAATATTTCATAATTACAGTACCTCTTAGTTTTCGTCTAATCTCTAATATTTTGTAATTTTCTCCTAGTATTAGTTTTTTCTAATGTCATTCATCACTATTCGTTTTTCTCTAACCTCTATTTTATTTCTATTGTTATTTCTAGTATTATCTGTTTTTCTCTAATCTCTAGTATTTCATTATCTCTTTAAGTTTCTCTCTAACCTCTTATTTTATTATTATCTCTAAATTTCTCTAATCTCTAATATTTCATTATGTCTATTAATTTTCCTCCAATATTTTGTAATTATCTCTATTAGTTTCCGTCTATTCTCTAATATGTCATTATTATCACACTTTGTTTTTCTATGATCTCTATTATTTTATCTCTATTAGTTTTTCTCTATCTTCTGACTATTATAACCTCAATCAGTATCACCTTTATTCTCAGTATCAAGAATCGAAACATTGTTGTTCTCACTTTCTCACGTTAAACATAAGAATGCTTGTTCGTTGGACTGGAAATTTTTATTTATTTTTTTAATAAAAATGGCAACATCTAGAACGTTTTTTTTTTTTTTTGGGGTTTGTTTTAATCCTCTGGAACGTTTTGCTCAGCGATAAACGTAAAATAGGAACGAATCTCATATCTCGCAACCTGAGGATCGACTCACACGCTGCACAAACTCATCTGGAACTTTCCTTGGCAAGGAACGTTCCAGATGAGTTTGTGCCGCTCCAGGCTCTTCTCCTCCAGCATCTCCCCCTCTGATGCTCCTCTCCGTGGATGTTCTTCATCGGCTCCTCCCTGCATGTGATTCCAGCGTGGTCTCTCCAGCATCACCAACATCTGCTCTTGTGTCTTCCGCAGTCAACAGCATTTCCCAGAGGCAGAGTCTGCTCTTCTGAGAGGCCGGAGAGGAAGATGGCCACCGCTGGAGATGTTTACAAGAGGTTTTCCGTTGCACTCCCACGTTCTTTTCCGGAGGACTTCTGCAATACGGGCGTGTGAAGGAACGCCGCTGAGATGAAGCCGCGGCGCTCTTCGTCTTCCAGGAATGTCCCTCTGGTCCGCCCGGCCACCGTCCACTTCCTGTCGGGCCGAGGCTCGTCATTTTCGCGTTTTCTTGTTTGCACATTTTCATCTTCTAGATAGAACATGTCACCAAAGACGCCAAGCTGGGGTCTAATAATGAGCTTCCTCTTCATCATCGTCATCATCATCATCGTCATGAACTCTAGACCCCCCCGACCCCCTCGCCCCAGATTCCAAAGAATCAACTTCACTGTGTCTCGTGTCCCGCTCTTCAGCTCCAGACGAAGGTCTGTGGTTCCTGTCATGAAAGGATGCGTCTGGAAAAGCAAGTCCAGGAGGGTGTGACCTTGAATCCCCGCCGAGTGACCCTGAATCCCTCTCGTGCCCCTAAATACCCTCTCAAGTGACCCTGAAATGCCCTCCCGAGTGACCCTTAACCTCCCACGAATGACCCTGAAATACCCTCCCGAGTGACCCTGAAATGCCCCAGTGACCCGACCCGTTCAGCCGCAGGATAATGATTAGCAATAAGTTCTGAATCATTTGAAGATGAAGTGTGTGGCGGGTGGGTGGTCTAGGCTTTACTGCTGTAGGGTGGGGCTTCCCGCTCATCGGTGTTTTCCTTTAGTGACTCCTGTAGGTGGTGGTCCGGCGGTGGTCCGGCGGAGGTGTAAATAGTCTTAGAATATTTTTTTCTTCGTATCATACGAGTGCAATGAGAAGATCCGCTGAAGAGAGGAAAATAATATCACTGATGTTCCTGAAGGCAATGACAAATCTCTCCAAGTGTGTGTGTGTGTGTGTGTGTGTGTGTGTGTGTGTGTGTGTGTGTGTGTGTGTGTGTGTGTGTGTGGAGGCAGTTTTTTCTTTTTGACTGCAGACAAACCGAATCTGTTCATCACGGCGCAATAATTGTTTTTTGTTATGCAATAATTTTTTTTTTATTATTATTCCGAAGCCCATTCAGTCTAGAAGTGAAAAGCAGTTATAAATAACTTAAAAAGCATTTATATATATGTGTGTGTATCTGTATGTACATGTGTATATACACCTACAAACACGTATATATGCACTATGTTATATACTGAAAAAGGTTCTTGTAACAATTTCCAAAAACCTTTTTATAAAGTAATACTTTGAGAATGTTAAAAATAAAAGACTTTTCACAAGAATTTTAGGTAAAATTATGGTTTTCCACTGTTTGATGCTTTTGTAATTATAGCTGCTTTTTACTAAAGTACATGAATAATTATCATAATTGGAATTGTTGAGAAATGTATATATAGAACCGTAAGTATATATGTTCTATATTTCTATATCTATCGTTTGGACGCCGTCGTGCCGGTGGGCATTATCGGGCGGTGGGATCACGACAGTATTACGCACGTCTGTCCAAGATGACGTGGGATCGGCTGGGAAACATCACAATAATTCTTTATGCACAAATAATCTTGTGGCGTCGTGGGTGAAGAGTGAGGGGACTTTTATTGTGTAGTTGGCTGGAGGCGGGCGATGACTCAGGGGGGTGGCACCGCTGACCGAGCTGTCAATCATTCAGGTGACTGAGAAAATGTGAAGAAACTTCGAGGCAATAGACTCCACCTCCCAGAATTCCCCTGGTTTGCTTGTTTTTGTTTTGAATACTTTTGGCGTTTTTGCTCTTCAGACGTGTGTTGATGCTGCGTATTAGTGTAATGAAGGCACAAACGATCGCGCTCACGCGGATATTCTACACTTCGGCTTCGGTTCCGGCGCTTCGTTCGCCGTTTTTGAACACTACCGTTATTTATACTGATATCAACTTTGATTTTTTTTACTTTTGTTTTGTTTATCAAACTTTTTTTAATCGTTCGGAAAACTGGATCAGATTGTAATGAGCCCCGCCCCCATGGTATTCCCAATCCCTAAGAATAATCCCGTGAGATTCTGATCCCGACTGGACCGTATTTGGCGGCTTTCCTGCTTCCAGTGGCTGCATGGTTTGTCTTTTCCTTGGAGCTGGAATGTTCTAGAGCTGAATCCTCGCTTCCCTTTTCTTTCTGGACCAGTTCTACGGCAAAGATCACTAGAATTACCGTATATGATATATCGGCACATGCGTATGTTTCAAGACACCGCTTCGAAAATGTAATACGGATCAGTTCATTTATTGTATCGAAGATGTACAAGTCAATAAAGGTGTATGTACATTTCTGAATATTACTGTACTCCAGCTTCTCTGTTGTTGGTTGAGTGACAGACGGATGGGTGGATGGAGCGCAACTAAACACAAATGCAGTAATAAGACCGTGTACTGTATGACCAGGTCTTAAAAGTGCTTGGAACATTTAATTATTATTTTATTATTATACTAGCTAAGAGGTCAGAGATCTGGTATTTTTTTTAACTACATTTAAAAGAAGAGTGATGATATGATGAGTGGTGACCATAACCGATAGAAACCCAATTAGCTCAAACGGTGGCGTAGTGAGGCGTGTAATCATCAAAGAGAATGTAGCACTAGCCTGCATAATTTTTTTGCATCTTTTAATAAAATATTTTTTTAATGACCTGGATCAAAGCCTGACAGTTATAAAGATGCTAACTATAAAGAAATGCACTTACCTGTAAACGTATTTAAACATAATAGAATGGCTGGCGTAGCTGAACTTGACCAAGATCGAAGCCAGGGTCTTTTTATGAGAAATGTAAAAAATAAAAATCATAAATAAATGATGTCTGTGGGGTGAAGTAGATTAGATCTCTGTTGCAATTCCCTTAAAATGTATTGATTTTTTTGTGTATCAAGATTCTTATCACATATACGGCAAATAAACGATGGGCCAGAGAAGGCATGATGTTGCTGGTTGTGCTGTTTCAAGACGCTTAATTAAACGCATAAAACTACCACACCACAGGGCATCATGCTAAAATTCCCCACGTCACGTGACTGCAGTTTCTACAGCTAATCAGCGCTGTAATTGGCCGGTAATTACACACCAGGTGTTTCCGCAGGAAGTTGCAAGTTCAGTTGCAGGTGGAACGCGACAGCAGCAGGTCGCCCAGAACCGCACAGGTAAACTTAATGAGTTAACGAGTTGTAACTAGTTGTACTCAACCCTCTTTTTTTCCTCGTGAAAATGATGTATTTTGGGAACTTGCGTGAGATCGGCCGTTGAACGTTTTCGCATCTTTCACAAAATGTGTTAATAAACTAAAACAATTTTTTTTGTTGTGCGGTGTGCCCGAGCGCGTGGTAAATTGTTCGGCGCGCCTGCAAATTGCAACCGAATAAAAATTATTATTCTGTTTAAATTACAGACGTGTGATTTGATAGTGTCAAGTTCACAAGAAAAAAAAAAAGAAACACAACGCAGAGAAAGAGGGCCAGTTTAGTACTTAGTCTAAATAATTATCTTTTAATTTAGTTTTACTGTATGTTTCAACTACATTTTTTTTTAAACAAAATTCTTCATGAAGTGCTCAAAGAAAAAAAAAATCGTTTTTGTTTAATTTGAATTTACATTTTCGTAAATGTGTTCAATGTAAAAGAAGAAAAAACAAACAAACAAAATAGTAGTTATTGTGCTCACATGCGTTATGTACAAGCGCTGGTCCGCGCGCGCGCACCGGGAGGCTTCCGCACTTGCCGCTCTGTTACGTCGTCATAATAATGGGTTGTGGTGGGGCGGAGATTATTCTAATCATTTCGTTTTATTCCTAATAAATTGGTCTTCTTTTATCTATTAGCGAAACCAATGCCGCAGTTAAAGTAATAAAACGTCCAAGAGACGAGCAAAATGTAGGAGAGAGGTCGCGGAATGAACAGATTCATGTGTGAAGAAGAAAGTGTCTGGGGTCTGTTCACTGCTGAAGAGGAACTTCAGAGTTGTCTTCTGAGTCCACTAGGTAGTGAACAGCAAAAGAACTGAGCTCACTTTTTCCTTTCTGGCTCACTTTAACCGAATTGAGTAAGTGTGAAAGCACTAGAAAGAGTGTATTTTTGTTATTGTTATTTAATTTTGGTACATTGCTAAACAAAATTTACTGAAAGCAGAACTGTTTACTTTTGTGAAATGTATTCGTTTATTTATGTTATTTCCTTAAACAGCATAATTTATATTTAGACATATTTGTTGGCCAGTTGTAGTCCAATCACTATATAAATATTAAAAGTTCTAAACCATCTATTTTGCTTTATTATTTATTATATTAATGATATTATTTACAATACTATTTTGAATTTGATAGGTGTCTCTCGCATTGTCCCACAACAATATTAAAATGGTGTAGATTAATATACAGTGCTTTATAATAATAAAAATTTATTTTATTTAGTGTCCATTTCAATTCATTTAACATATTTAATATTGACAGCAGCCAAATTATTTGACAAATAAAAAAAAAAAACATTGTCACAGAAAGTAATGCAATAGTTACTTTTCCTGGTAATTAGTTACTTTTATAATGAAGTAACTCAATTACTAATTCAATTACTATTTGTTAGAAGTAACTAGTAACTGTAACTAATTACTTTTTTAAAGTAACGTTCCCAAGACTGGTTATTGTGTAGACCACGGAAACGTGCCTTCGACGCGTGACGTCATATTTTCGCGTGTTGCGCAAACTCCGTGATCGATTGCTTTTGCCCGGTGCCTCTTTGACAGCATCTGCGATGGACTTGTACTGTCTGTCCTTTTCCAAGATGGCGCCTGCAGACGGGTTCCGCACGTGAGTTGTTCGGCGCGGGCGTCCGGAGCGTGATGGAGACGTGGCCGGTGCTGCAGATCGCGGTGGATAACGGCTTCGGCGGCGCGTACGGCCAGCAAAAGGCGGCCTGGATGGTGGAGGTGCTGCAGCAGTTCTTCCAGGAGAATGGTGAGTGTGAGGCGGGCGCAGTCAGTTTTCAATTAGTCCTTTTGATTTGTAGGCGCATCTTTTGTTATTCAATTTCAGCACATATGAAAATTACATTTTCCCTTAATGATAATCAAATTCTGCACTAATGAGGGCCATGTGGCAGATTGCATCTTCCCTGACCTCGTCGCATGCATTACTGAATTTACAGTGACTATGAGAATATGATTTTCATTTAGCTGATTAATATATGCAATTAATATAAAGCTATATTAAACAAGACTCACCCCCCAAAACCCGCGGTTTGGAAAACAACTGCAAAAGAAATACGTCTAGCAAACGTCACTCTCTCTTAACACACACTAACCACTGTTTGTACGCAGGCACCGCGAGCGCACGCTGCTACACTAATGCAAAAATATGAAACGCAATGGGAAAAAAGTTTTGATAGTTGAAAATGCAAGCGTAAAATAGAAACAAAACAATGACGCTTGGAATTCTTTTCATTTTTATTAATTTACATTTGATATTTTTAAAATCTGATTCCATACAAAAGCTGCTCTCTCTCCACAAAAGAAAAATACTCCATTCGGTTAAACAGCCATCGTCTTGAGGGTTTCCGCTTTTGCTAGCGAACTACTGAATATTAAAAAGAAGGGCAGGAAAGTTAACGTCCTGATGTCACGCATTATCCAATAAAAAACATGGTGTAGCTGTGATTTGCTTCAGCGCTCGCAACCAGTAAATTAATGGGATTGAAATACCGAAGAACGTCTAAGAGCCATAAGCAACCACCAAAAGAGCCATATATGACTCAGTCACGAGTAATAGGTTCCCGACAATTGCTTTACGGGTCGCGGGGAACTGGCGCCTATCTCAGCGTCTTAGGGCCGGAGGCAAGATACACACTCTAGATTGGTGGCCAACCATTCACAGAGCGGGACACACAGACAACCACATTCACACACTCACTCATACCTATGTGGTCAATTTTTCCATTTCAATTAGCCTGAAATGCATGAGTTTTAGACTGTGGGGGAAACCGGAGAACCCGGAGAAAACCCACGCGAGCACGGGGAGAACATGCAAACTCCACACAGAACGGCCCCGGCCGCCCTCGAACTCACACCACGAGTGTCAAACGGAACTTTCTTGCTGTGAGGCGACAGCGCTAACCACTGCGTGTGTGTGATTGACTGATAGAGGGGGAGGAGTTTAGCGAAAACTAAACTTAATTCTGCTCAATATTAATAGTTTCTTTGTGGGTTTTATTTTTCCACAGGCTTCGGCACCGCCGGTGACATGCCGATAGAAGGCAACTTTTTGACCTATTTGTGGTGCATAATTTTGTGCATCGCTATTTACATCTTGTACTTTAATCTTGTCCTGTACCAGAGACTTAATGTCCCACCTCCTATGGTACAAACACTTAAAAAGAAGCGGACCCCTGCCCCTCTGCTCCGTCATGATTACAATCTGCGGTCAGCAAAGAAGAACCTCTGGGGGGGCACAATCTGCGGCCACGGAACACACACAAAGCTCCGCCGGCACTGAAACGGGCGACCCAAGCTGTGCCGGCACGACGACCTCAGTCCCGGGCCCGCCCGCACCTCAGCCGCCGCCCGCACCTCAGCTGCCGCCCCCGCCCGCACCTCAGCTGCCGCCCGCTGCCCAGCCTGCACCTCAGCCGATTTCGCTTGAAATTGCGGTGAAGCTTTTCTGAGTTAAAGTTAAAATTAAGGTAAGTTAAAAGTAAATTACGTAACGTAAAGTATAAGTAAAGTAACAAAGGCCATTTACACCTCTGGCAGACGTTTTTATGTCTTTGTGTCTGTGTGTGTATTGACGGACCCTTCCGTCCTTTTTTTCAGCCAAATAAAAGTTAAAATTAACTTTTATTTTTCAGCCTCAGCCCCCCTGGCCCCGCCCGCACCTCAGCCGCGGCCCCCTGCCCCGCCCGCACCTCAGCCGCCACCCCCTGCCCCACCCGCTCTTCAGCCGCCGCCCCCCTGCCCTGCCGCTGCCACCCCCGGCCCTGCCCGCACCTCCGCCGCCGCTCCCTGCCCTGCCCGCACCTCAGCCGCAGCCCCCCCTTTTATTTTTCCACAGGCTTCGTCCAAAGAAAACTACATAACTGACTTCCATTGGGGTCTTTTATGTGGCATAATGTTCTGCATTGTGGTGTGCTGCTTGTACCAGGTGTACAAGCTCTACAGATTCTACTTAACAAGTAATGTGCCAACTAAACTTAATTCTGCTCAATATTAAACCTTTAATGCATACCGAGACACCGTTGTCACGCTTTGTTCAATGATGTTTTAATGGGTTTTCAAAAAAAATATTTTTCACTTTTTTTTGTCCACTGTTTACTTTTAGATGTAATTTGATGCTGGAATTTTTTCATTACTGCTTAATTAGGCTTCCAGAGCAGTTTGTATTGTCCAAGTCCAAAAATTTGGGATCAATACCAATTTTTCCCAAATATCAAAAATAAAAAATTGCGGGGCAATATTTTTACCCGAATTTTTTTTTCTTCCATAGAAAGTTGTTTGGTGATATTCTTGAATATGCCCGGAAACAAGTCAATGTTTTGAATTTTGTTTTCATTCTATTCATTTTTATTGCATTATTTTAAAACATTTTTTTTTTCATATTTATATATTTTTTTTTTATTTGATGCCAAATATTACGTTCGTTTGAAAAAAAAATGTTTTAAGCGCTCTTTCTGGTACCGTGCATTAAGATTCTTTATGGCTTTTAATTTCCAACAGACCGCAATTGGGCCGACACGCTGTTGTCTACTGTTACCTTCCTGTACAAACTGTACAAATTGTATAAGAGTCATAAAGTGCCTACGAAAGACAAAAAGGAGCAGACCTGTGACTCTCTGATCCCGGAGACACATCGATATAATTTAAGATCAACGTACCACAGGGGGGGCCACAATCTGCGGCCAATCGACGAATGCCGAGCCCGGCCCCGACCCCTTAGAAAGAGTGGTTCAAATTGAGGCAAGTTAAAAGTAAATTAAGTAATGTAAAGTCTGGCAGACGTTTTTATGTCTTTGTGTCTGTGTGTGTATTAACGGACCCTTCCGCCCTTGGGTGTTCAGAATTCCACGGAGGCCTTATGCCATTTTACCAATTCAAATTTATTAAAGAATATAGTTGAATACATATATTGTATGTATATATGTCGTGTGTTGATCTGACGGGCTTTTTTTTTGGGTCATCTGTTATAGTCAGTGTTGGGAGTAACGCGTTACAAAAGTAACATATTACACTAATATATTACTTTTTGCTGTATCATGGTAGTGTAACATTACTTTGTGTATTTTCAGTAATATATTACTCGATACATGCAAGTAACGCTTGCATTACATCAAATCTTTCACATTCAAGACAATAAATCAAACATTTAATTTTTCCTGTTCGTAAATAGACGCGCAAGTCATTCGCTGGTGCAGCGTTGTATTTTGTAACACTGCACTGAGTTCGAGGTGTGCTATTGGCTCTGAGATCGGGGTGTGCAGCTATTGGATCTGTCTGGCTTGTCCAAGTCACAGGGCGGGTCGCGAACTTGCGGCAGATTTGATGAACATTTAGTGGTACAGCCGGTGGTACATTCGCGATATGGTCTTATGCGCATTACTTCAGTTTTGTAAAAAACAAGAACATTCTGGTGAAATGCCACCTCTGTGTAAACGCAAAGAGTACTAGCAATTAATCATGAAGCATGTTCATCAACCTCCGAGAAGCCGGTCTAAAATTTGTCGCGCCGGTTTTCTTCTTTTTGGAAATATATATATATATACACACACATACATATGGTAACCCTACAAATATAGACTATGTATTATTGCTTGGACAGGCCACTTATACAGTCACTAATAAAGGCTCAATTATTATTATTATTATTATAGGCTACATAACTATGCCTTCTACTGGATGTAACAAATTACTGTTCAAGTAAAAGGTACATTTTGTTACTTAGGTACATTAATTTCTACTTGGTGAAAGTAACTTAAAAGTAATACATAAGTAATGTAATACACACGCGACTGCCATGTGCGCATTTATGCTAACACTTGAACACACCTGAATCAACAAAATGGGACAACGGTCACGGTTGCACGCGGTCTTAATGTCGCCATCATTAACTAAAAGCATAAAACCCAGGGAAATAAATAAGGATGTTTTAAACAAAAAGACGGGAGACATTTCTGGGCGTCTTACCATTGCACGGCTCACCTCTCACTGAGAGATGAACGGGAGACCCGCCCACTATTGCACACCGCGCTTACGCACACACATCGCGCGCAAGCCCGCATATGACGTGAGGACCGGAACTGTCCCAATTTTAATAAGAATTTACCTTGTTATTACCCCCTTACATACACCCCCCTAAATTCTGCTAAATCGGGCAGTGTGGTGGAAAAAACTATAAATACAAACGGAAAAAAAATAAGTGCATATCTCAGAGCTTTGCGATACGACAGGTCGGAAAACATTCCCTTCAAAAGAAGTGTGCAAGTGTGGAATGGTACCAGGTTCCACGCTCAACACAGACAATGGGTGTGCAGTCAACACAACCTGAACTAGAACGAATCTCTGCTAAGTACAATCTGCGAATGTAATGGTCATGCTCTAAACCAATCTTCCACAATGTAAAAAAAACTTCTAGAAAAACCAACATTCAGTGTGTCGTATACTTATCTGACCCAAGTGTTTAAGAGTTTAACTAAACTTGACCCCTGAAATAAGTTGAAAACACTATTCGAGTCACTGTTCAAAACTCTTTGGTTTTCGATCTCACATGAGTCTGTCGGGAGGCTTAACTGACCTACCGAGACACGTGGTTCTGAGATTTGTTCTAATACTCGTGGGCTGCTCAGAAACTACAGGAACTGGCTCTGTATCAAGTGCAGGGGGACATTCAAAAGTTTCTGGTGAGGCCAATTCTGCATGTGGGTCAACAGCTACCGCACCTTCCTCAACGGCCGGACATTCATCGCTGACACTGTCTGAGCATTCAGCTGGAATTACATCAGGTACTTGTGGGTCTTGATCACAAGAAGCGGAGTCTAGCTGGAGCAACCATTCAGACGTCTTTGTCATGGGGCTGATGTTGTCTGTTAACTCTGGCTCATGTAAGCAGCCACAGGTCGCGTCGGAAGAATTTGACCTCACAGATGCTTCATCATCGTCATCTTCCCAAGATATGAAATTGACTGGAAGCAGCAGATTTCTGTGAACGACTTTCACTTTGCCAGTTAGATCATCTTTAATCCGGTAGACATTGATCTCTGGTTTGACAGACTGCACCTCATAGAGAACGAACGACGATGAATTGATGAATTGTCTTGTTGGTCATACGATTCTTCTTGACTCTATATTATAACATGTTGTTACGGATCTTTAGCTTTTTCCAGTGTCTCAATAGGCAATTCACAGACCTCAGCTTGTTCGACTTGGCGTCCTGAGAAGGACGTTTATGTCTTGCAACATAACTCATTGCTCTTCAATGCACTCATTGGTCTTGCTCTTAAAGGCCTGCGAGTCTAGAGAATGGAATCGCCACTGACGTATCTTCAGACGAAATCTGGAGAGATGTTGGACTTACGACAGGGGACAGACAAACATCACCACTGCGAGCGCTCATTGCTGCTGAGACTTCCTCAGCGTCCAGAGAACCAGCGCTGGACACATGGGTGTCTTGACCTCATCCAGGAGGGAAGCATATCGTTCTTTCAGCAGACGGTGGCTAACACTTGATTTTACAAAGGGCTCTCTGCTCAGCGCATCTGCGATAACGTTCTTGGTTCCAGGCACATACTTCAGGTCAAAATCATACGCCGTCAGCTTCGCCACCCAACGTTGTTCACATGCGTCCAACCTTGGCTTTGTCAGAATGCAAGTCGAAGGGTTATTATCGGTCCATGCTGTGAAGTGCCTCCCCTTCAACCAGTGGCTAAAATTGTCACAAACAGCCCATTTCAACGCCAGAAATTCAAGTCTGTGTGCTGGATAGTTAATCTGGGATTTACACAGCGTTTTGCTCGCAAAGGCTGGTCGTGCGATGTTTTCACCAGCTGGAATTTGGGACAACACAGCTCCTATGCCATCAAACGAAGCATCGACAGAAAGAATAAATGGACTGCTGAAATTGGGATGGGCGTGTGTGACGCTGTTAAGCAGGTCACTCTTCAGTGTGTCAAGAGCAGTTTGGCACTCTACAGTCCAGTCTTCTGCTGTAAGCTTGAGAACACAGGGGGCCTTCCTGGCACGGCCACACTTCTTCAGCAATCTCTTCTGTGACCGATCTGACAGCAGAGCAAAAAGGGATCTGGCTTTGGCAGAACAGTCTTGAATAAAGTCGTGTTGCGTTTAGGGTAACGTTGTTGTTCCTTGCTGTTTGATTCTTTCAACAAGACCTTTTCCAGCAGATTCATCACTCTGTCGTTTCCAGAGCATTGGACGGCTGCGTGTTTGGAGCAGGAACAAGCGTCGCTGTTGATAGCTCAACTGTGGTTCTTGGAACAACATGGCGTGCTTCCTCTCTCACGGCAGATCTAACGTGAGACTCAGAGTGGTACTCATTTAGGATGTCTTGAACTTCTCTTACCGTCCAGGCTTCAATTGTTTTGGAGCGGAAGGTGATGGAAAGCTCTTTGCTGGGGCAGTGTCTGATGAACATACGAGTTACCTCAGTCTCCGGACAATCGAGCATTTTACCTTGTTCTCTTACGCGCTCAGCAGCAACATCAACTGCATGTTGCACGTCTCAGCCAGTATTCATAAGCATCCTTGTCTGGTCTTGGCAGTGTCGTGTAGAAGTCAGCCAGCGGAAGCGGAGAGCAGGGCACAGTCTTGAAATGTTTCCTCAGAATGCTGAAAATCACTTCAGGGTTATGCAGTGTCAACGTTGCCGTTTCTGACGCCGAACTTCACAACATCTTTTGCCTTGCCTCTCAGATGGACTAAAATCTCCTCTGCTTGTTGTTCCTTCCTCACATTATTCCGTTTAATGTAATCTCTCATGATGTCAATCCATTCATTTAAATCAACAGTGTCGGAAGCTGCACCTCTGAAGCAAGGAGGCTCTTTTATGTGTCTGCAGAGGGGCAATTGGCCCTGTGTTAGGCTCAATAACTGTGGAGAAACATTGTCTGTTGTTACGCTGCTAGATGAGTCTACAGGCTGAGGGGTTTCAACTGAATGTGTCTGCTTGAGTCTAGAGACTATACTGTCTGCAATCTGCTGACCAACTTGGCTGATAATTTCTGACCTTTCAGTGACTACGTCAGGACGTTGTATGTTACGATAAGGGGTAGATGAAAACATAGACTGTCCCCCTAATGTACTCGTCTCGTTATCAAAATCAGTCTGATTGAACTTCAACCCATCTCTACACACATTAACATGTGGTGTTGTATTCTTTGGCTGTACTGACAGTTGTGCTTTTGCAGACGTGGAGTTCTTGACGTGGAGATCGACAAGTCACGGCACCAATGTGACGGGTCTAGCGCTGATGTGACGAGGATTCCGTCGACGGACAATCGGAGGATGATCTCAGAGGTCTTTGATTGGCCGCCTGAATCAACAAAATGGGACAACGGTCACAGTTGCACACGGTTTTAATGTCGCCGTCATTAACATTGCATGGCTCACCTCTCACTGTTTTATGAAAGAATACAGAAATAAAATATATAAATAATAAAATAAATGTGCGCATTTATGCTAACACTTGAACACACGGGGAAACATACCTGAATCAACCAAATGGGACAACGGTCCCGGTTGCACACAGTCTTAATGTCGCCGTCATTAACTAAAAGCATAAAACCCAGGGAAAAAAATAAGGATGTTTTAAACAAAAAGACGGGAGACATTTCTGGGCGTCTTATCATTGCACGGCTCACCTCTCACATTTTGAGCAAGAAGGCGCTAGCGAGTTGTCAATCCCTGAAGACACTTTTTTTAATGTAACCCTCCTCGTCCGCGTGGCTCCCTCACTCTGCTCATCACGGGATGTGAAGAGAGAGGACACGGAGATCGCTTGCTGTCAATGGGTTTCAGCTCGCTTTATTATCCCAACTCAAAACAGGTGCGCGGCAGTCTTCTTCTCAAACGCAAAGGAGAAGTCACAGTCACTTTCACAGTACAAAAACATTTAAATCATACATATTAAAGCAGTGAATAACTTAACTCAAAATCTCAGCCGCATAAATTACCTCAACAAAACTCGCGCCATCACGCGAACACAAATTGAATACAAAGTCAACATAAAATACAAAAATATACCCAAATAACATATCATACAGACTCATCATTTCAATAACAACAACATATGACAGTAAATAGCACGGATGCCTTATTAAACTTAAACTAATTAAAGGATGCAGTTTGGCAGCGCCCTACCTTCTCAAACGCAAAGGAGACGTGAGGAGTCAGGACGTGCCGGAAAACGACGCTACAACAGAAATAAAACAGTTCCCCCCCTACAGGACAGGAGACGCATTACCACATCCCTACACTAATAGAAAAGTTTTGTTAAAAAAGGTCTCAGTTGGTTAATGCATTCTCTTAAAGGCTTTTCAAATTCTTTTCTTCATTTCGTCCCCGCCCTCTGTTTGGACTGATCACAGAACTCTGTTGTAGGATGTTTCCTGGCCATGTTCCCGCCTGTCTCCTGCTTTTCCTTGGAGCTGGAATGTTCTAGAGCTGAATCCTCGCTTTTCCGCGGTTCGTTTCATGAAGTGCACAAATGAGGGGTTCCGGCAAGATGGCGACTTGAGCAGTCCTAAATCGCGGTGCTTAGAGAAACAAGTCCCAAAAGTAACGTTTTTTCTTTCCTAACACCACCTTGAAAGATCGACATGCAAGCGCCAAAAGGGAACAAACCAGCCGTTCTAAAAGGAGCCTTGCAAGGACAGAAAACGGCTGCACCAGTGAAGACAACGCAGCGGCGCGGAGACGAGCACGATTACGCAATGGAGACCAGCGGCAGCGTGCTGAACAAGAGAGACCGCGGCGACGATTCCGATTCAGCTCCGTCAACTCCAAGCAAGGATACACGGGAAAAGAGGTCTAAAGGATCGGGAAACGAGGATGACGGTGAGGTTTCCAATAATATTATTCTGGATGCTATTTTAAAGTTGGAAAGGAGAGTCGATGAACAGTTGGCCGACTTAAGTCAGCAGACCAAACAAAGCAGCGCAATGATCGCCAGCCTAGCCAAAGCTGTTCAGTTTAACGCTGAAGAAGTGAAAGAGTGTCGAAAGAAAGTGGACAATCTTGAAAAACAAAATGCTTTACTAACAAAAACGAATGAAGAACTGAAAGAGAGAGTGAGAGAACAAGAACGCTACAGACTGAGATGGTGTTTATACATCAAGGGATGGGAAGAAAAGAAAGATGAAGACATCAGAACACAAGTTGTCCAGCTGCTGGGAAGAATAGTTCCAGACATGAAAGCACAAATGGAAGAAAGCATCGATATCGCTCACAGAACAGGTAAAAGGATGGACAATAAAAACAGACACGTCATTGTGATGTTTTCTCAAAGAAGATGGAAAGAAGAAATCTGGAGGAGAAGTAAGGACTCAACAGTGTGCAGGCAGGAAGGCGTTCGCTTGGCTGAAGTTTTCACACGTGAAGACCTGGAAGAAAGGAGAAGGATCTGGCCGCTGATTGAACAGGCGAGGAAAGCAGGAAAAAGAGCATTTTATCGGGGAGCGCATGGATATATCGACGGCCGGAGGATTGAAGATAGTAAGGGCTCTTGAGTTGCAGTCTGAACAATGGTGGTGCAAAGAGATTTTCACAAATTGGGGAATATAAGGAAAGAAAAGGAAAAAAAAAAAGAAAAAAAAAAATATTTTCTTTATTTCACTTGGTTCTTGGAAGAGAAAAAGGGACTAAATTTTATGGCTAAATGTATAAACCGCGTGGGTTCATCTTGAGTTTATCTTCACAGTTTACTTCTTTAGAGCTTTTTAGTTCACAGCTCTTTTTGTATTTTTGATATTATTATTCATCTCTATTTCTTGGGAGAGGTTGTTTTTTTTTTGTGTTTGTGTGCGTGTTTTAATATTTTTATATGGTTAATTTCAGAATTTCTTTTGGTTCACTGAATGTAAGGGGCTTAAAGGACTCTACTAAAAGGAAAGCTCTTTTCTTATTTTGTAAAGGACAAAACACCAACTGCTTGTTTTTACAAGAAACTCACTCCACAGAATTGGATGAATCGTTCTGGAGAAATCAATGGGGCGATAAGTTTTTCTTTAGTCACGGTTCTTCCCGCTCTGGGGGGGTCGCGATCTGTTTCAACAAGTGTCCCGGGGGAGTCGTCACACACCGAGCAGATACAGAGGGTCACTGGTTATCATTGGTACTGAAGGTAGAAAATGCTTTTCTCATTGTCACAAATGTGTACGGTTTTAACAATGACGCCCAGAACAGAACACTAATGGAAACTCTGTCTGAGATCATCTCAGACCTCCAAGCATTTTACCCCACTGAGCAGATCGTACTGGGAGGAGACTGGAATATGGTTCCTGATGAATGGGAGGATAGATGGCCTCCAAGATTAGGAAGAGATAGAGACAATCCCATTATCAACTCTTTTATGCTGAACAATAATCTAAATGACATTTGGAGAATCAAAAATCCTGGTGTTACAAAATATTCTTGGTACAAACCCAACGGAGAATATAAATCCAGGATTGATTACTGGTTGGGAAGCAACAGCATTTTAAATTACGTCTCATGTGCGACAATACATAACGCACCTTTATCAGATCACTGCTTTGTTAATCTGGTGTTAGAACCCGTCTTGTCTCCTGGCAGGAAGTCTAGGGGATATTGGAAATTTAATTCAAGTTTACTTCAAAATCCAGCAGAACCTCAAACAGACCCCACGGCTTCAGGTTGGCGATGTGCCTCAGCTCGCCTGCAACACACACAAAACAGATCCAAGACATCTTGAGGACGGGTGAAATCCACAACGCAGCTCATTATTTACTCAGAAGAGTTTTCTTTGTTGTCATGACAATGCATTCAGTGTGAACACAACTTTCATCACGTGTGGATATATAAATGTAGTACGTAACATGAATAGGCAACTTTATAGTCATGACAAGAAAACATTGAATGAGAAACTCTGTAAATTATGAAATGAGTTTGACAGTAAAATTATGGAAAACCATTTAGATGTATTAAAACAATGTGATTTATTTTTAAATAAAATGATGAAAGCCG